>CM034150.1:29207758-29807758 GCA_019776745.2 Taxus chinensis | reverse complement strand
AAGTAGTCCTGCATGCTTCTACTGCTCTTTTTTGTTTTTCTTACTGTTTCTTGGCTGTCGGGTTACTCTTTTTTTGCTGTTGTTTTGCTGTCAAGTCTCGCTTGTGTAGCTGTTTCTGGGCTACGTGGAATTTCATTGTATTACCTGGACTTGGTTAGTCCTGCTATGTTTCTCACTCTTATTCTGGCTTAAAGGCCTTATTTTGTATTCAAGGGTATAGTCCCTTTCAAAAAACTATTTTCCATTATTAAAAAAACATATGTAAGTGCACAAAGTAGGGGGGCCAAAGAGTGGACAAAAACTTGAAAATAGACGAAACACGTACACATTTTGCTGAAACGTGCTCACATTTTAATTTGTTTGGCTTGGTAATTACCAAAACTATAACGCATATGTGTTAGAAGGAAGGTAAAATCAAACGTGTTGTAAAGAAGGAAAAACACGTACATGTTTTATTGAATTCAAAACGCGTACGTGTTTTGAATGGTATGGACTATGTATATGTTTTTGGGTGTATTATACTTACAAAATTAAATGTGCAAGTATAAGATTTATTTTATTATTTCTTGTACTTTTATTATTTCTTATAGTTTAAAATTATTTTAGTAAATATAAGAAATTAGGGTCACTCTACACCTAATGGAAGTGGTCTCATAGCTCCAACAGTTATAATCTAGAAGATAGTTTTTCAAAATCTAATATGGTCAGTACTTACTCATTTTCAGGATTTCAGCAAATGACCTAAGACTTTTAGGGCATATGTATTGTGCTCAGGTTTTGTTTTGGGAAAGAATATAATCATTTTTAGGTTTTTTGAACTTCTAAAATGGATTTTGGCTCTACCGCTGCTTGAATTGGTACTAAGATTTAAATTTGGTCCATAATTCATGTTAGTGACCATGAATCAACTCTATGATGCTTGTCTACTTCTTACTAAAAATAGATCCTCACTTTTTATATAGAGGATTGTTCCCAGAATTGGATTCTTGTCCTATGGCCAAAATGAGGTGATTGTAATGTGCCTCCTCCTTAAGTTGTGATAACACTACTAGGTGTTGAATGAGTTGTTACAAATAGTACCAAGTGAATTGCATCAAGTGAACTCAGGTGATTTCTCATTCTTAGAAACATGGTGCTCCATATAAAGATCACCCCCTCACCTTTCTTGGAATCAAATTCATGATTCTCATACATATTTTTGCTCATATGTCTCTTATGGAGACAAACGATGCCTTAATAATTCACAAATAATGGTCCTTGATAGCTCGGTGACATGAGTAGCTCATTTTAGCTTGTTCTGAAGGGTGTTCAATTAACTATAGAATGGCCAAAAATGCCTTTTTAGGCCTTCAAAGGAAGTAGGCTTTTATCAAAACTAAATGAGTCAATCGATCACCTTAAACACTATTCCCTACACACTGAAACACGTTGAATGATATTTTTAGGACTTTCCTTTAGGTGAGGGTTTATGATTTAAGGTTTAGGGCTCAAGGTTTAGGGTTTAGGGCTCAGGGTTTAGGACTCAAGGTTTAGAGTTTAGGGTTTAATGTTTAATGTTTAAGGCTCATAGTTCATATTTTAGGTTTTAGGGTTTAGGGATCAGGGCTTAAGGTTCATGGTTTAGGTTTTACGGTTTATGGTTTAGGTCTCATGGTTAAGGGTTAAAGGTTTAGGTCACAAAGTTTAGGGTTTAAGGTTTAGTGTTTAGGATTTAGGGCTTATGGTTTAGGGTTTAGGGCTTGAGCTTTAGGGTTTATGATTCAGTGTTTAGGGTTTAGGGTTTTTGGGTTAGGGTTTAGGATTTATTTTTCAGGGTTTAGGGTTTAGGGTTTAAAATTTAAGGCTCATGGTTCATGGTTTAGGGTTTAGGGTTTAGGGATTAAGGCTCAAGGTTTAGGGTTTAAGGCTCATGGGTAAGGGCTGAATATTTAAGGATTAGGGTTTATGGCTTAAGATTTAGGGTTTAAGGTTTATGGTTTAGGTTTTAGGGTTTAGGGATCATGGTTTAGGGTTAAGGGTTTAGGTTTAGGGCCTTGAGTTTATGGTTTAAGGTTTAGGGTTTAGGGTTTTGATTGTAGAATTTAAATGCTAAAAGATTTATGATGAATGTTGAAAGCCTGAAAATTACCTATGTACTTACCAAATTATACTATACAAACTATCTCCTAAACTGTGACTAATGGAAATGTGAGACTAGTTCCATAAGGTGCAGAGTGACCCTAATTTCTTATATTTACATAAATAAATTTAAAGTATAAGAAATAATAAAATATAAATAATAAAAAATAAAAAAATTGTAAATAGAAGCATGTCAAAAGCATATACAATGTTCATACTATACAGAACGCGTACGCGTTTTGTGTTTTCTCTTTTTCCAAGCTATGCCTCAAGGCTTGGGATCTGGTTTGGATCCCCAACCCTGAGGCATGTACCTGCACAAACACAAAAAACAACATTTTTTGTAGGAAAATATAAAAATGCCACTTCCTCTATGATAAATCAAAATAAAACAATAGATCCATTTTAAAAAAATTATACCACGACGTAGAGTAGAGTTTCTTCTTTCTAAAAATATAATTTTTCAAATTTTCTGACTAATATAAGTTTTCCATATTATTTATTTTCTAACTATGCCTTTTTATAGCTATTTTTTGAAGTTTAAATATATCTATATTTCATCATTTATCTTTTGTTTGGGTCATCGAAATTGAAAAAAAATATACCAGCACAAACTAGGCATAATTTTATACATATTCAAAAAAAAATCTAATTTTCGATATTTTTTGAAGTAGTTAGGGGGGCACGGTTGAAGCTCCGTTATTTTTCAAAACATAAAATTTCTGTACTAGAAAAATCATAAATAAATAAAAAACTCGTTAAAAAAAACTAAAAAAAATTCAAACACAAACTAGATACTCCTAGCTATCTTTCTACAAAAGGGTTTTCAAAAATACTCAATGGTGCTCAAAAAATTGTGGGAGGCACGAAACTCACTCAATTATGTTTTTCTAACAAAAACAGGAGCACCTGTTGGTATTTTAGTTATTTGACCCACTTAAACTTATCTGTTTTCAATAAAATTTAGTATCTTAGAAACTAGACTCAAAATGATATGATTCATATTTCAACAACATCTTCTAATTTTGAGTGTAACTATTTCGAAAAAATTGTACAAGTTGAAGTTTTTTATTTTTCAGAAAAAGACCCCATTTTCGCCCCCCAACTTGCACTTACCCAAATATCTACTCTAACAATGTCCATATTTTTCATTTTTCAAAAATGAATAGGAATGAGATAATTTAATAGAACAAAGACATTTGTAAACTTCATGGAACATAGAAATTAGTAATTTATTGAAGATAATGTGAATATCTATCAACTATGTTCAATAATTTGAATTATAGATAAAGAAAGATTGCTTATTTATTGAATATTTTATTCTTGTATTAGGTCATTCATGTTGGTTCTTCCTTAGCCCTACGTCTGATAGTCTCTCACTTGCATTAGGACATATGTGTTGCTTACACAATTATAAATTAACCTCTATACAATATATTTTGCTAAGTATAACTTTGTAAGTTCTTCAAATAGCGGTCCTCGTCATTTAAAGATATTTTTCAAATGCTATGGAAGAAACCTCGATAGAGATTAATTTATTATTGCCACAAAAATAATGTATTCATTCATCATACTTTAGACGAAGGAGAAATGCTAAAATGTTGAATAATATATTAAAATGTAATAAAAACATAAATATACAAGAGGGATTCATGCACTTGAAAGTGGTTATAGGAAATAACTAACCTACGTATAACAAAAAAAATTATGTTAACATTTCCCACCTTATTACATTATTTTTAAAAATGTACCCACAAATCATCATCATTTTTCAAATTCACCATATTGTTACATCATGACGTATCTCATTTTCTTCCTATAGCGAGGATGCCATCTCGATTTCTATGAACCTCTGTAACAGATATGCTCTCATTTATAAAAAAAAATGTGGATTAAGAGGTGAGCTCAGTATGCTCATGTTATGAGACACAAACACTCCAAAGGGAACTCAATGTCACATTCACCATTTCTATCATATCCTTTTACAAGATTTTCTTGACTCTTCTCCATTTGGATGTCGAATAAGACTCAGTCACTGTGTCCTTGAATTGAAAATTTTGGAAACTATTAAGTAGTTCAAAGTAGATATTGGTTCTCTCGTGATCTTGTCTTCAGTTCTCTCGAATGTTGTACATATCCATGGTTACTTGTAATATTACTAACATCTTCGGGAATGATTATCATGCTCTCATACTATTGCACATGATCATGGAATGGATGTTTTCATTCTTATCTTATAACTTAGTAGCAGATTTGATGAAAAATGTTTGAGTTTAAACTTGTGTTGTTTTGATTTATTCATAAAAATACCACACATCTCCAGATCATTTTTATGTATGCACCCAGGTCCAATTGGTTCGCAAATGACTTCCTTATATAGACATTGGTTTCTTAGAGGCATAAGATCCAATCATAGGTCACTGCCCAAGGTTATTTTGCTAGTGTTTGGATGTCACTTCTTTTCCTCCACTGGTAGCCATCATTCTCCTTGTCACCTAGGTTGGCCAAGTATGCATGCCTCATGCTTGATCACAAAGTACAACAAAATGCCAAGCCAAAAATGGAAAACTCATGTTTTCCTCTTACACATTGGGGTTGGTGCACAAATCTCTTCTAGTTGACTTTTTTTAATCTTTTATTGCTTAAGAATAAGGACTTAATGCTATTGCTGACTTTCCTTTGAATGACCTCCTTCAGAACAATGACATGAGAAGTGTATATTTCCAGTATAGTCAGAAGAAAGAAGGTGTGATAAGAGTTTGGATCTAATAGATTTGAGGGAGAAGAGTGCTTCCCATATCGGCATTGATAAAGGATTTTCCAGTGCATCGTCCAACAATGATTGTTAGGAATTTTTCTTATTCTACGCACAGGTGAAGAGAAACATTCATAATCAACATCCAAAACAAAATTGATAAATTTAATGATGCATTGGTGTCGTCACATGATTTGCACAAGTTTTCACACTTAAGTAAATCTTTTGTTGTGCATGCTCAGAATGGTGGACAACCTTTTCAATTTTGCATGTTCAATGTGAAGGGAGGGCAAGGAAAAAACCATAATGGTGGGAAGCCTATAAGGCTTATATTCTTCCTCCATGCTTTGATATGTCACTTCCATTCCTCATCACTTGGATACCATTGTAGGATAAGGATAAATGAATAATGTTGAATAATATATTATAATGTAATAAAAACATAAATATACAATAGGGGGCATGCGGTTGAGAGTGGCTATAGGAACTAAATAACATACGTGGAGGTAACCGTTCGTATAACCAAATATTTATGCTAACACATACTAATGATTTCTTTATGCCCAAATCTAATAACTAGGGGAAGGGACCCCACACGTGAGCAGTGGCCTTTGACCAAGACTATTTTGAAAAAAATTAATATTATTTTCTAGACATAGTTATCTTAATGCTTAAATGAAAAAGCACATAAAATTGTACATTATTTCCTTATTCTTTGCAAATTTTAACATGTGCAATTATTCCAATTTATAAACATAAATAGATGTCATTCCCTACAACTTTAGGTTCACATTTAAAAACTAGGAACTCCCACATGAATATATATATTTTTATCTCCATTACTATTATGACATCATTTACATTGTTGTTAGGCTTCAACATGTATAATGTTACATATTTTTTGTATAGTTGTACATGCATTCTTTATAAATATACACATCCTTATGAAAACATTATTCATCTAGAATTATCCAACCTCCACCACCTTTCTTTTATTAATACAAGTACAAAGTCATTAAGGCTCACCATTTAGAAAAAATAGTCACAATTAATATATATTTTAAGCAAATTTCAATAAACAAAATATATTTCCCCCACAAATTTCCAATTCCCACCAAAATCTCTCACATCCACTAGAATTCAAATCCATCTTACAAAATATTTAAATCCAACCAATTAAATTTCTTTATTTCTCAATCAATCTGTGCCAACTCCTCTCAACCAATAGAATCCAATGCCATAGATATACCAAGGAAAAAAACATAGCAGTAAAATCTATAAATTGGAATGATGAGTCATATGCATCTTCTCCATCAACAATTTTCTTGTTGCACTTTACCATCAACAATTTTCTTGTTGCACTTTCCCATCATCAATTTTCTTGTTGCACAGATACAAAACAATAGAAGAATTCCATATCATATATTTTCTTGTTGCATAACTACAAAACAACAAAATAATTCTGAAATTGTTAGGTACAACAGTTTATTCCTTGTTGTATTCAACACTATATTTTAAAAATGTTGCTTTATTTTTTCCCTAAAATTTTTTAGATCTCATAGTTAACCATTAAAATTGTTATGAACATCAGGAAGTATGAACATGTACATAAGTTACAAACATAATTATATTTGCAATAATGAACCACTTCATTATTACAAATTCATATTGTTTATACTCTAGCTACAAATTTAAACTCATTGGTATGCATAACTAGTTTAATGTTGACTTGCTCCTCCAAGTATGATTTGTTGCGCTAAATAAATCATAATTTTCTTAAATGTTTAACACATTTTATAAAATCTATAGTAATCTATAGAAGTAATGATTTCTTTGTTTCTCTTTTTCTTAAAAAGATAAAATCCAAGAATAGCAATTTCTTTTTTTTTTCTAAAATAGCCACTACTATTCCAAAGTTCAAAATAGCAATTTATTTGTTTTTTTGAAATAACCACTGCTTTTTTAGTAGACTCTATAATTATTCATGCATAGTATTATATTTATACATTCATAAGGTGCTAAATTTACCTCCATATAGATAGTGCATCCAAATATGCTAACAAAATACTAATGCAGAATACAAATTTTCTTGTATTTCATAATGGCACATGCAAAGCAGAAATCCAAAAGACTAGTGAGAAGGTTGAGGAGCAACTTGCAAAGAAGGGTAAAGTTTACAAATCTCTCTTTTGATGAAGATAAAATAACATAGATACAAGCTTAGAAAACCACCACTTCCAACAGAAAATAAGTCTCCTTTAAGAGCCAAATCACAAGATTTAGACATGGATAACGCTGCTCAAGTACAACCTCAAAAAATAATATCTTGCACTCAAAGGAGCAATCCATCAAAAGGAAAATAACAATTTTTTGATGAGAAAATTACAGTTACACGTGAACCTGAATTCAACACAACCATGAACCCAAATGTTGAAGTAACTAGAGGGTCTGCTATAACAAATAAAGTATACATAAGAGGAAAATGGAAAAAAGTAAACATGAAGGCATCCATGAGGGATGTGGAGGAGAATTGACTGTCAACAAGAAAAGTAACGTCTAAGTGGGGTATCCCTACCACATACATGAGTGATTGGTTGTATGATAAAATAACCACTAAGAGGAAGGGACCTCTAAAACTTTTGACAGAGAATGAAGAGCATGAATTGTTACATGGTGCAAAGATATGGCTAAAATTGGCCATGGTCTTGAAGTCATTCACTTGAATTTCTATATAGCTCACATATGTCAAAGAATACCAAATCCAATCAAGGATGGTCTACCAGGAAGATCATGGTGGTATGGATTTTGTAGGTGCCATCCTAATTTAACAATAAAAACTACATAGGGCCTTGATAGAGATAGAGCTGTCATATTATGGCTAAGAATTTGTGTTGCTTTCTATGATAACTTGAAAAAAATGTATACAAAAATCCAATATAAGCCCAACAAAATATGGAATTTTGGAATGCATGTGATTGCTAAATTAGGTTGTAGAAGTGTTCCATACATTATTTTAAAAATTAGAGAATTGTTTATTGTATTGTGTTGTGTTAATGCAGTATGAAAAAGCATTCCTAGATTTTATCTTTTTAAGGAAATGAGACAACCTAAAAAATATATAGTTGGATATGAACTTGGAGCATGCATGGTAGTGCAACCACGTGTGTGGATGACAAAGGAGTTGTTTTAGAATTGGATGCATCATTTTGCAAGATCTGTGCTTGGTGGAGTTACACCAACAAATAGGCATATTCTAATATTTGATGTTCATGGCAGCCACGTAGCTTTTGGCACAATCCAAAAAGATAGACATTTAGGAATTGACCTTGTGACCTTTCCAACTCATACTAGTCATAAACTTTAGCCATTAGATGTTAGTTTTTTCTCTCCATTCAAGAACTACTTCAAATCAATGAGGTCTAAATGGATGGCAAAGAACTCAGGTATTAAAATTAGGAGCACATAATTGGAAAAACTTAGTAGTCAAGATTTCCAAATCAGACTTACACCTACAAACATCAAAACAAGTTTTCATAGGACATGTATATGGCCACTTGATTGGAATGTTGTTTCTAATGATATGAATCCCAGTGAATCATTTCATGTTGAAGAAGATGAGGTGGAAGGTGTTGAAAACATATTGAGGATATCAGGAATAGAAGATGGAGATGTACAATGATGTTTATAAGAAATTAGGAATAATGTGTCAGATAATGAGGATGCACAAAAAACAAAGGAAGTGCATGCCGAGTCAGAAATTTTTAGCATGCCATAAGATATATATCAGCCACAAAAAATAAATGAATAAGATGATCAAATTAGTTCAACAACTCATGTGAGTTCACGGGGGGTTCATTAGCTTGGTAATATCCTAGCACGTGGGTTCATATTGAGGTAATTAAAATTAATAAAAGTAAATTCAATATATCAATATACGTGAGGGAGTGAAAGGGTTTAATTTATTCATATTCTGAATCAGGTATTGGGCGTAGGTTAGATAAGCGAGCCAAAATAAAAGGAGTTTTAATTTTAATATAAAACTAAAATATTTTAACTCTAGTTTTTAGAACTAAATACATTAACATTGCAATTTAATGAGTGTGGTCATAAATTTATAATCTCTTTTTGAATAAAGAAATATCAATTAAGAGATTCTTAACCAAGAAATAATAAGATGGTAGAAAACTAGGATTGAGTATGCTTTTCAACACAAGTGATATTATTTCATCATTTTAATTATTTGAAGAACTATTAATAAATGATTAAATATTTACATTTACAAGGTAATTTGCAATAGGTCTCGAATGGCTTCAAAATATATTTCGAGAGAAAACGCATATTGAAAAACATTGAGTGAGAAATATGATATATTTTCTGTTTAATATATTAGGGTAGAAATAAAAAGGGGTAAATAAAATTATCTTGGAAAATGGGTAAGTAAGGTACATGGAAAAATAGGGGTATTATCAATTGAATAACTAGGGGTAAAAATTAGAATTAAGGCTATTCTTTAATACCCTTCGAACGCACGTGCTATACCATACTTTTACTAAGTGAACCCCCTGTGTGTGAGTCAAACACAAGAAGCTAAAAATGCTGATGGTATCTTGACTTTTCCAACACATCTCAACCCGACTCAATGGTTTAAATAAGGGGCAATAAACCTCAATAAGAAAATTGATTTCAATAATGAGGAAGTTTCTCTTTCAATGCCATCCCCTCCCCCACCTCTTTCGAGTGAGGTGGTACACTATTATGTTGATACTTTGGAGTGGGAGGTACATGATCCATCCCAATTAGATGCCCCAAATTTATCCACACAACATATAGATAAAGGTAACTTCAAAGTTGCTGATTTCATAGCAACCCAAGAAAATGAAGAGGTGGTTTGCACCCAAAATGAAAACCAATCAGTAAGTAAATTCTTAAAGATACCAATTGAGAGGGTTCAAAACAACCCTTTGCGGCTAAGTGATGGTGCTATTAGAATTAGTATGCAATCCCAAATACTTACCTCTGATGATTAATTTCATTTAATTCAAGATCAAGAAGCAAAAAAAAGATAAATTGAAGATTTAAAGACAAAGATAAGGGAGGAGGACGAAGAAAGGATATCCCACATGCTTGTAGAAAAAAAAAATAAGGGGCATCTTAAAATTGAAAGATAATTGAAAAGGCAAAAAATAAGAAGACAAGTTGGAGAGAAAAAATGAGGAGTTGAAAAAGGAACAAGTCAGACTATAAAAAAACTTGATAAAAGGATGAAGGAATGACAACAAGCACAAAAGGAGGTTGATTGACAAAAAAAATGTTTGATTAGTTCCTATAATCCCCTTCTTGATTAGCATCACATTTTTTTGGGCATGTATAACACATTCATGCCCATTTTTTCTTCCATTATCAATAACCAATCAAGTTACTCATCTTCTCCTTCAAACAAAGAGACATATTAAAGAAAATTAGAGCAAAGATTGCTTGGTCAAATTGGCCAAATGTCAAGAACTTTAATAGATGTTCCATGTAATCCTCCTACTATTCTACCTAATGTACTCCAATCTATGAATGCTAGCACATTAGAGAGTCATGAGGAAGAGTAGTCTCGACCATTTCCATGATTTTAATATTTCTAGTCCAGATTATTACACTTAAAAACACTGAATAAAATAATATTGCACTAAATTAAACATTCAGGATGATTTTCATTATGAAGATATTACATATAAATAGGTAAATGACATCCTTAGAATAAGGATTCAAACCATATAAACTACCCAATCCCCACTTATCTCTCTAACATGATTCTCTCCACCTTTATTTTCTCATAACTATCTAATAGTGAGTT
The DNA here is from genome assembly GCA_019776745.2 of Taxus chinensis. Taxonomy (NCBI): domain Eukaryota; kingdom Viridiplantae; phylum Streptophyta; class Pinopsida; order Cupressales; family Taxaceae; genus Taxus; species Taxus chinensis. The sequence continues at coordinate 29,797,043 of CM034150.1, read as the reverse complement.
GTCCTCACAACTCACGTACACACAAAATATAATAATATCTCACACTCACTTAACTATTACAATATTATATTATCATCTGGATAATATAATTCCACAAACATTATTAATGTTCACACTAACATATTTATTTTCCTAATAGATTTTGGTCTAGCAATTAAGTGAAGGCTTTACAGATTTTGTCCAATATTAGATTGGATTTCTAAAAAGCTGACCATTTAGTAAGATTTGGCAGATCATGTCGCATATGTTTATATGATTTTGATAAATGTTATACTGACTTTAATCCTCTGGAAGTTGGATTTACTGTAAAAATTTTTAAGAATATAGAAATGAATATAAAACAATATATGTTTTATTGTGTGTGAAATAAGAACTATCCATTTATGTAATTTTTATGTTGTCTCTTGTTTTTTGGGTCCTTCCCAACATTTGTAAATATAACTGAGGCATGCAAGTAAAACATACCATATAAAACTAGAATACAAACTCAATTTTCTACACACATGCATGTTAGGAATTAGTATTTACAGGAGTGGTTAATAGTAAGTTAATTACGTAAGGTAGATTAAGTTATTTATATTATTTTTACTAACCATATGAATAATAAGATAATTTTTTGTTAGAGCGTTGATATTATATTGTTAGGAATAAACAATATAATGTCATATTTAGATTGGGAGTTATATGGAGAGATGTTGTAGGGATTTAGGAATCCATGGTTATAAAAAATATCCTCCTATATATATATATATATGTAATGGTGTTTGAAGGAAATTATATGAGAGTATGATTAAAACCTATCTCTGTGTTTATTTTTCATGATTTGTATTCAAATAAGTTTTTGTGTTGTTTGGATCCTGCAATACCAAACAATGGTATCAAAGTAGATCAACCATTAACTATAAGAGTCATGTTCTAGTGTTTTAATGGTAGTGATGAATCAGACTATTCATGCGTGAGTCTATTCATTTTGACTATTTGGGTCTTAATTATGTTATTAATTTTGACTGTTTAGGTCTTAATTATGTTATCCATTTTGCCACCTTTGGCAAGATGGACAATGGGGACCTAACAAGACCTAGGTACCTAACAGGACCTCACAGCAAAACCCAGGATTAAAGAGAAAATTCAAGTGTTTCAGGAGCACATTCAATGATTTCTAGAGTGAAAATCATATTGAGGAATTTTTTCCTCTTCTGGGTTTTGACCCTTAAGATCAACTTAAAAATGATTAAATACGGGCCCCATGGGCCCACACCTAGATAAGATGAGAAAAAATGGATAAAATGCATGAAAATCCGTTAAACCATTACATTCATCCCCTATGAGGCCTCTAACAAGAAAAAATTCAAAATAATTCCAAAGGATAGGGTCTTGAGGTTAAAGACTTACAAAAAGGGCCATATGTGAGGGATTGAGTTGGAATTAGCTCGCTGAGTAGCTCCATGAGCTACTCAGAGAGTTAGAGTTTTACATAGGATAGGAAAGCTAAAATGGCTCACTGAGTAACTCGGCGAGTTGAGTTGCAACAAAGTTTAGGCAAGCCAAGTTAGCTCTGAAGGACTCATGGAGGGGCCATGTCAGTGAGAAAATGGCGGGGAAGGATAAGTGAATGGATTGAATCTAGCCCTGAGCTCGTAATAGGGTGGCTATAGATATTTTTGTGGAGGCTCCAGTGTCGATGGAAGAGCACATTAAATGAAGATGTCTAGGGGATGATTCAACGTACAGAGGAGATAAATACTAGGGGGTCGATCAAATTGAGAGGCCAACCATGAACACATAGAACGAGGATCTTTGGTGAGGTTCAAAGGCATGAAGATAGGGGTCGACATGGTACAAAATAACTCTATATCGAGCTCATGGAAGGTGTTCAGGACATGGTAAAGTTGACTCAAATAATGAGGAGGTCGAGTAACATGGTAGGGTCGATAATGAATGAGGGCTCATGTGGAGCAGCTCGATCTCAATGCGAGTAGAGGTTGCTTAATGTAACGAGCTAGAAATAGGGGTCATCTCAGGATGAAGTGTAAAATCTGTGACATTTGGTCATCTCGTGTGACCAAATATCTTGGGAGTTGAGAAAGGGTGGAAATGAAGGGAAGGCTCAGGTTTGAATTGAGTGAGTCGAAGTGTGGCCGCATGGAGCTAACTAGGACTGAGCTCACCGAAGAGATCCATTGGAAGAATAGTGAAGTAGCTCATCATAGCGAGAAAGGATAGAAGAATGCAAGATCCCCAAGTCTGAAAACTTTGGACTTCGGAAGTATTCACATTCGGGGTTTAACAAATTGTAAGTTTAGAGATCAGGGAGGATAATTTCCGAAGTCAGAAAATAGAGATTTTCGAAGTCAGGGGGTCTGAAATCCTTAAAGGTAGGAGCCCAAAGTGACATGGTGTTGGTTTGAAAATCTATCTCTTGGGCAGATCTATGGATAAACGAGCCAACAGTGTGCAGGGCATGGACCCTCTTTGAGTCAGCAAAGCGAAACTGGTTTATTGCTATTCTACCGGCAGGAATCTGTGCAAGTCTCACAATATTCTACCTTCGGGGGTTTGGGATCTCATCCCAATAGGGGTGTTTCCAACTGGGAAAAGAAAGGAATGAAAGAGAGGATGAAGAAAGATCAGGTCCGAAGGGAGAAAAGAAATGAATTCCAAAGCAGAAAGGTCAGAGGGTTTATGTTTTGGGATTGGTAGTAAACAGAGCCAAACCTACTTGCATAAACGAATAAAGCAATACTGATGAATAAATGACAAAAAAGTAGAGATAGATCCAACAGAATAAACGCATAGATCTGACATAAGAAAGATCAGATGCCCATAACACACATATTCAGCACAAAGTCTTAATATTTGTATTAATATTTTCTTCTGTTACAAAAAGTACAAAGCCTTTTCTTCCCACTTCTATTTTTCATCTAAAAAATATCCACCTCTTGAATACAACAAGTATTCAAGTATATATAGAAGGAGAGAAGAAAAGAAGACAAAAGCAAACCAACCACTTAATTACAAAAATATCTTACAAAGGAATCCAAAGTTATTTGTTGACTTTTTGACAACTTTGTGGATGACATCATCCCATGGTGCAACATGGATGATGTCATCATTTGTGTCAACAAACTTTAGATATTTACAAGGAGAAAGTCGGGAAGAAGGAAACTATTCGTCGTCATCCCGCGGCTGAAAGGGGGTATCCTGTTTTTGCTGCTCAGGCGACGAGATGTGGAACTGGGCACGGTATTCCATGAATTTGCTAATCATGGGTTGAAGTTGATCCTGGGAAGGATCCTTCTGTCGATCGCTGATAGCTTCGCAAGTCTCCCAATCATCTATGAGCTTTTCTGGGAGTTTGGAATAATCATTCTCTGCCTCTATCAGGTACCCAATGAAGTCGCGACAAGCCAGCAGGTTGTTGATGGATTCGGCGTCGAACGTGACCTCTGGTCCCAGCCCCTGTGAAACGATCTCCTTGAAGATCTGAATAGTTTCCTCAACCTTTCTTAAGGTGAAAGAAGGAGTGAGCAAGCCTGGAGACATTCTTAGGACAATCTGCTCCATTTGATGCATTGCATCCAGGGCTTCCTCTTTTACTTTGTCGATCTTCTCCAGGACAAACTCCAGCTGATCAACCCGATAATCCAGAGTAGAAAGGATTTTGTTGAGGGATCTGGGGTGTCCAAAGACACCGAACTTGACCAGATCTTCGACTGAACAGTCGAGCATTTTCTGAAAGGTCTCGTGCTACATCCTGGCATGATCCAGCTCTTCGGAGATGGGTCCTGCTATCGCCTGGAGTTCTCTGTTCGTCCGATTGATATTCTGATATAACTCGGTGAACTTAGCGATTACTCCCTTGCTTTCCTTGAGGATTTGGCTCCTCCAGGTGGAAACTGCCATGCCCTACTCACTGATTTTGGCATATTCATTAATTTTATCCTGGCTCAGAGGCTCAGGAGTTTAGGCAACAGTTGTAGGAGGTGCACTACCCATTTTCTGCAAGGCATGGAGAAGATGTTTATTTTTCTCCTTTAGCAGCCTTTTCTCTTCCTTTGCTTCCTGGAGCTTTTTGCAAAGAGCGTCAACTGCAGATAGGGCCTCTCCTTGTAGGATTTCTGAAGATGTCCCCATTGTGACTTGAGTCACTATGTAATCTATCGAAGACAGATCCTTTTTATCCTTTAAGGGATTGGGGTATGCAATCTCCATTACTCTCTCCCCTGATGCACTCTGAGAGAAGCGGGTTATAGGATTTTTATTCTTGGCCCCTTTTGATGGGATGACGGAGAAGTCCATCGGTGCGATGGGAACTTTCCTCTTTTGTTGACTCAGGTGCTGGGAGATCCAGGCTGGACTTATGGGAGAAGGACCAGAAATAGAAAAGGGAGCAGCTGCAGTAGTAGAAGGAAAATACGTGGAGACACTTGGAGGCGGCATTGAGAGGGAAGCTGAGGAAGTGCTCACGGGAGGAAGGGATACTGCAGGGGAGGTAGACATAGGAATGGAAGGGAGCTGAGAGATGAGGGAAGAAATGGTGGGGGACAGCTCCGCGAGAGAAGAGAAGATGGATGATGAAGAAGGGGGAACAGTAGAAGATGGGGGAGAGGACACGACCAAAGGAATGGTCGCTTGGGTCACTTGAGGAGGGGAAGGAGGAGAAGGAGAAGGGACATAAGGGACCTCAATAGTTACAGTCATGGCAACATCCTGAGTGGTTGTGCCTATCAGAACATCTTCCGCTGCTTCTTCTTCTAAGCTTTCTGGGATTACAACCCGTTCTTGTGAAGCGGAAGGAGGACTTTCAGGAGCTTCCTCTTGGGTGGAGCTTGACTCACCCTCTTTTCCTTTCCCCTTGCCCTTTGGTAGTTGTTTTTCCCAGGAAGGTGCGTTTCCCAACGGAGATGTGGTGAAATCAACTTCGAGGTAAATGAGACCATTCATTCTGCACCAATGCTCTGTTCTTCGCAGATTTTCCTTGACCCTTTCTTATATGGTCTGAGGTACTTTGTTCCTGTCAATCACAACAAAAGGACAATCGTCCCCATTTGAGTCAAGATATACCCGATCAACTTCTCTATCAGCAGTTTGATAACCTTTCGAGACGATGGCCACACCGTATACTGGATGATTTCGGCCAAGGCCAAGCGGGAATGATCCTTCCTCCTGAGCTCGACCTCATGATATAGGTCGATATAAATATCCTCGATCTGAGGGATGTGGATCGGATCGAGTTTGGCCCTAGGGAGACAATTCCTTGGGTCGAAATTGGGCCTTGCTGGGAAGATATGCTTTAGATTTAGCAGCTCTAGTTCTGCAAACATATCCTTCACTTTATGGTGAGAGAGACAAGTATACCTGCCCACTGTGAGGGGGAAAGGAGTTCCACCCTTCTTTCTCTTGAGACACTTTTCGTGGTAGGTGATAAGCTGTCTTGACAGCTCCAACAGGATCAACTTGGGGCCGGCATATCTCAGCAGTTTGGTTGGTTCCCCCAAGAAGTTGACTGCCCTCAGATAAGTGAAGGTGGGGAATTGAGTGAACAAGGCCCCCCATTTCTCTGTGGCTGCGACGATGCTCTTGGTCGTACGACCGTGAGTCATGTTTGGCCTCAAAAGGTAGATGATGCTGTAGAAGAAGGCATCGTTGATCTTTGTAAACTGGGGGATGCTATTTTCCAGCTTCAGTTCTGGATAGTATTCATATATTTTAACTTGGGGCCAAACCCCACACCGCATCAAAGCTGGATAATCCCTTTCTGAGGCCGCGACATAAACTACGTAGGAGTTCATATAGAACCTCCCCATTGTGGTAAGTTGTTGGAGCTGCTCAGATATGGTGCTGCTAATGATCTCCGCCCACTCAAAGCGTTGATCTGGCACATTTTTGTTCATCATCTCTAAGTATCTCAGCATCCACTTGTGAAAGTAGTGGGCATCAGGAAGCCCAAATACTCTACTCAGGAACGTAATTGTATCACTGAGTTCCTCTAAAAAGTCACTGCGATGAATGACTTGTGGCCATCGGGTCACCACCTTTTTGTTCTTCAGGTATACTTCATTCATCAACTGCATACACTGATCCTCATTATCATCCCAAGCCTTGATGCAATCTTCCTGGCTTACGGCCACAAAGTGCCGGTGGTGAGGAATGCCGAGCATTATTTCAAAGTTTCGGGCAGTGAGGTTGATTATGACCTCGCCCTTCTCATTATGAACACATCTTGTGTCTTTGTTGTAGCAGCGGGCTACTACCATCATGAACTCATTGTTCACGGCACTAACTGGGATCCCTCCAGCAAAATGTAACCCACTGCCCATCAGTTTGTCCATCCATGGACTTCCTGTGACCTTCCGGGTTTTGGCCCAGAAATCCTCCATATCAATGTGACCAAGTTTTGAGTCTCTGATATCCAGGTCACACTCTGCCTGGGATTCGGGCATCCTGACCCTCTGATATTTATACTTCATTTCTTCCTCTGTGAGCTTGGCTTTGCCCTTAGATTTGGTAGGTCTCTTGCTTGATGTTGACATATGTAACTCTGAACTTAGTTGCTGATCTGCAAGAAGAAGAAGTGAAACCCAACACAAGAAAGTCATATTAGCTGTTTGATCTTCCATTAAAGCGTTAACAGAAGAAAGAGTTAGTGATTTTAAGGCCTTAGGGCGCATGAATACTGCAGGTTACAGGGATAAATAATATGGCGCACAGAAAAGGGGTGTTGCAAGGGATAAATCAGCGCCAAAGGGCGCAGGGCGCATGAATACTGCAGGTTGCATTTTTTGTTGTTGCAAGCAGAAGTGCGCCTGCGCCATATGTATGCATTTTATAACGGGCGCTGATATTTTTCATGTTACACGGGTACAGGATGCGCCAAAGGGCGCAGGTTTAATGCGTGTAACATCATTTTTTCATGCGCCACAGGGGAACTTGGCGCGGCGCATGGAAGGTCTGCATGACATGATGTTGTTTGTAATAATGGATGCGCCTGCGCCGTTAACAGTTTTGCACTTGGCGCAAATAAAGTTGGTGTTGCATGGATGCAAGGTGCGCCAATGGCGCAAGTTTTAGTAATGCTACACATGAGTTTGGTGCGCCAAGTAGGGCGCAGGGAAAGCGGGTGCAACAAGCAAGGGAAGTGTGCCTTGAGGGCACAGTTGTTCCTTATGCAACAGGCATGGTAGATGCGCCATTGGCGCGACTGTATATCATGTTGCAGGGGTGGTGGATGCGCCAAAAGAGGAAACAATACAGTCTTATTTTTAAGCCTTGATTCCTTCTCTGAGGGGTTTACATGCTTTTAAGCTTCTTTTGCAGGGTTCCTTGGGTGATGAAGAAGCTAAAACAAAGAGTTTCAAGAAATTTCTTTACAAGACAGAGTCCTCTTTACCAGCAGATCTGGAAAGAGGGGGAAGTGCATGGGGAAGGATAGAAAAAACAGCAAGGGGGAGGGTTCCATGGTTCACAGATTTATTTAATCTAATCCTCACAAACAAGCAGCCAAAAACCAAAATACAAAACACAAGAGCAACAGGGACCTCTTACCAGGAATATATAATGTGAGAGGTGTGAAACTGGGTCCATGACGTGATTCGATAATGACAGGCGCACTGACAGGTACAGAGGGAAGAGAATAATCACGTGTTTTCTGACTGATGAAAATGACAGGGCAGATGCGCCTATATATAGGCAAGGTGGTAATAAATGTGCCAACCACTTTTTCAAGTGGCGCACCAAAACACCTATCGAAAATGGGAAGGATGCGCCCTTTGGCGCATCAAAACACCTACCAACACGAAGTTATGTGCACCTTTGGCACACCAAAAGCGTTGTCAACACGGAAAAACGTGCACCCTTGGTGCACCAAAATGCGGCACAACAAAAGTATTGTTGACATGAAGGCGCATGCGCCTTGGCGCATGCAAGAAAGGTGCAACATAGTGAGGTGCACCAAAAGGTGTGTCGACACGTCAAACCGTGTGCCAAAGGATTTAAAGGGGGTGCATGAACACTTTATGTTGCATAGACATTATGTGCGCCCGACCAAAAAAGACCAAAAATGGCTAAGTTCGGAAAACCAGATTTCCCGAGAAGGGATTTTGCAACGTTCCGAACGTAAGGAGTCCCTGACGAGGGAATGGAACAAAATTTTGGTAGGGTTATCTGTAAAATTGCCCTTGCCAATTTTACGGGATAACACATGGTGATGGAAAAATGGTGAGCCATTCGAAGATCAACTCGTGGGTGGTGTCGAAGGAGACTCTGAAGTCTAAAAATTTCATACTTCGGGGGTGTAAGTGTTTCAGAGATCTCACTAGCATGAAACACGTAAAATTAGAGAAAAGGTCCAAAACCCCATGAATCACCAAGGTTTTTGAAGGGCTTGAACGAAGTTTTCAAGGTCAACTCGAATTCATTAGGTCAACGCTGCACAACTTCAAAACTGTAGCAAGTGTAAAACTCTGATAATGTGAATGGGAGATGTCTAAAGCCGGGTTTGAAGCCTGAAAATTCCAAAAGTCAATGGATGATAAGTGGTGAGTTCCGAAGTCAACAAATGCCCAAAGTCATCACTGAATTTCAAACTTTGGGGGTAGACATGTTTTCAGATTTTGGAGTTCCAAAGTGATCAATCATGATATGAAGTGGCTCGCATATGTCGTAAAGTGATTAGAACTCTGAAAATCCTAAAAGCATTAAACTCTAAAATCCTTTACAAGAATCCTCACTGAAGCCACATTGGTCATCGAGCCATCCGTTGGAGGTGATGCAGTTAGGCGGACTATTGTAATTTCAAGCTATGTGAGGATTTGGAACTGCAATGCATATAAGCTAGCCCATAGCTCTAGGATGGTAGGTTAGAATTTGGACTCCAAGTCATGCATTGATCTTGGTAACATGTAAGGACCGAGTTACATTGAATGAGGGCTCGTAGTAGGTAGGAGAAAACTAAAGTGTTGACTCGAATTTCAACCTCTACATAATTTTTGCATTCCTTGGCCAAAATTTTATAAACACTTATACTTAGTTGGAGATGGGATTTTCAAAGAATAGTACAAATGTGAAATTTTATATTTTAGATAGCATTAGGGGGGGAAGTGATGAGATTGAGCCTAGAGAAGCAACATATGTAAGAATCATGACAACTTCCTTCCGTAATCCACTATTTTTTGACAATTTTACAGTCATTAGAATGCTATTTTAGAGATCTACTGCATAAGATCATCAAAGGTGATCATTTAGTGAGTCAGGAAGGGGAATAAACCATGATGAATTTGTCAGGATGCTAAGGCCATACCCAGGTGTAGTCCTGAACCCACTTCTTCAAAAACTTAAGGCATAGGGTACCATCGTGAGATGATTTGCAAAATCTTCTCAACAGCCATTGCAGGAAGTTTAATGATGATTTTTTATGGATTTTGGAAGCAATTTCGGACTCTTTCCCTCTTCTCTCTTCTCTACTGAATATTATTCTATAAATTTTAATGGAGGGGCTCATGTAAGAAAGGTTAGATACTTTACAATTTCCCCACCCTTACTTTATTTTCTATGATGAAATATTTGGGGTTTCAAACCTCCCACTTTTATTATTGTAATACAAATTTCAATGCCTTTGGCACTCCCATGTGATGTATATGTATCAAATTTTGGAGCAATAAAACAAATATGTGGATTATTCTCAACCCTCCTTTCTGTTTATTGTATCTTATTTGATCTTTCATTGCAGTTAGAGGTTATTGTCCATTGTTTATTTGTTATTGTAAGATCTCAATGGGTTGTGTTTATTGGTAACTAGGTTTGAAATAGGTGGTTTTGATTTGTGGTGATGGACACCATCCTCAAATTTACTGGTTTCATTTCCATGCAATGCAATTTATTCAAAACTTCTTCTTAGTGCATCACCTTTCCTTAGAGTAGGTTTTATTTTTAAATAATCCTTTTATTCTTGTACACTTGGAAAATCATTAGATTATGGTTAAATTTGCAACTCTCTAAACTTTAGAGTAGTTGGCACCAGGTTAGGATAGGAATCCGACCTTCTCCGGAGATCTATCCCATTTGACAAAGTCCCAGACTTTAGCATAGCTCCATGTTTGACAAATCACATTGACTGCCTAATCATTCAAATTGAAAGCATCCAGGGGTGTTGTGATTTTTCCACAACAATTTTGGCATGCCCAGTGGGACAAAGAATTCATTCCACAAGATTTGGAAGAACTTGCATGAATTTTGGACTTCAAAAATTGTAGATTTCAGATTTTAGGGTTTTCACCATAAGGTCATTGTTCTGAAATCAATTTTCAGAGGTTTTTCATTGGAAAAATAAGTCCAAATTGCACCAAAAGATAGATCAGGGGCTAAAGTTCAAGAGGGTATTATTAGAATTCCAAATTTTTTATTTTTGGAATTTAAAAGTTTTTTGCACTTCGGAATTTTGGAGTTTAGGATTTTGAAATTTTTAGGGTTTTTGCAATTTTGGAATTTGGAGATTTTTCATTTTCAGAATTTTAGACTTTTCCAAATTTTGGAATTCAGAATTTTCAGATTTCAGATGTTTTCAATTTCTTAATTTCAGAACTTTTGAGATTTCATACTTTTAGGTTTTTAGGTTTCGAAATTTCAGAGGTTCAACTGTACATTGTTTTTAGAATTTTAGGTTTTCATAACTTTCACGTTTTAGACTTTTTCAATTTCAGGGATCTCTACATTTTTAGAATTTTGGGGACTGACAATTGCAAGACAAGGTTTGAATTTCGAGAATCAACATTCAGGCCCTTCAAAGTTGTTTTCTTCAGTTTATCAAGATTAGGTGTGTGTCTTGGTAAAAACCTAGCCTTTAGAGGCTCATTTCTCAACACATGTGATGACTCCTAGGGTTAGAAATCAATGGTATAGCAGAACAAGTTGCTCAAGTACATGCGAATAATTAGAACTAGGTCTGAGACAAGGGAAGAAGGAATATTTTTTTACCTACAATTATCTCCCAGTGGAGGAAGGAGAGGAATAAGACCACAAATATCACCATGTCCACCTAATAGGACTTTTTCTACACCTCCACTTGGTAGACCTTTCCTTCAGTTAAAAATGTTTATGAGGCCAATCATAATGGCTCATCAAGCACCACCAAATCCATTTTTCAACTTCACGAGAAGTAGTCCACTTTCCCTTAACACACAAAATTCAATCCCTTTTGAAGCATTAAAAAACATCCCCTACTTCACGAGAGAAAAACATACAACACCTATCGACCACATTCAAGACATTGCAAATGTCTGTGTAATTCATGAGATTAATGAAATGGATGTTACAGTTAATTTATTAGCTTCGTCTTTCAAGGGTAATGCTTTGCAATAGTTTAGGATCCTGACAACAAGGTCGATTAAAAAATGGAATCAACTGTATATAGCCCTCTATGATCAGTTTGGAGAAAGGGTAGACAATCTATCTTTATTAGAACAATTGACAACAATCAAGAGAGCTCCAAAAGAACATATGTCAGATTTTAATTTTTGATTCCAAAAGACATGGGATAGAATCCCAGTGGTTGTGAAATCATCTTCCCAAGGTGGATTCCTCTACTTCTTAAAGGCTCTAAATTTAGACATAGCTATCATGATACAGCCAATGGGAGGAACACCACTGTCAGGATCCTACAACATAGCTGTTAGGGTGGAGAGTTGTTTGATTCAAGTAGGAATGCTTGCACCTAGGCCACATATGCCTCTATATCTGGAAATGGGAACTCCCACAAATAGTCAAATACCTTAGTTGAATCCCATTCCATCTCCTATAAATCAGATCAATAACGGAGCCTCCACTTCTTCAAGTACTTATAAAGAACTCCAAGGGTTCATGAATAAGCTACAATAAGTATTTAAGGGACAAAAAATTTTGGGAATGAGGTAATATCCATCAAGATGCAACATGCTCAAAACTTCATACCATATCAGCTTCAGGCTCAATCAAATAGGCCTCCATTTAATCAAATAGAATTTTGGCTCAAGCTACAAATAAAAATCAGAACTAAATACAACCTCAAGCTGCCATGTCATTTCAACCATATAATCTAAATGTATTTTTAACATCTAGGGCCTTCGTTCAAACCCAGAACTACCTTGCGTAGGAGTATGAATGGTGCTTCCTATATAACCAACCTCATAATCAAGCAATGTGTTTTAATAGTGCATTAAATTAAGACTTGATGGTACAAACTATCGATGTGTCCGAAGAACCAAGTGAGGAAGAAAATCAGCAAGAGGCTCCTCCAACTGAAACTACATTGGTAAACTGACGAATGGAAAAAAAATTCTAGGTTAATCAACCTCCTTTCCAAGGTGTAGATGCAAATAAAAGGTCAAATAAGAGAAACATAGAGGAAGGGAAGTCCTCTAATCAGATTGTTTCCCAACCTCATGTCACCCCACAAGGGGTTAGTAATGCAAGAACAACCCCAAACCCACCAAATCAGCCTAGGGCACCAGTTATAGCAACACATGTGCCCATTCAAGCTCCAGAAAATATTGTGCCAAGTAAGGGGAAACAAAATTATAATCCATTCCCCTTCAAAATTATTGATCAAATGAAGAAGACACATGTAATAATTTCCATGTGGGAATCATTGGCACTCCCAGGACATCAGGATTTGTTACAAGCAGAAATGGCCAATTGGTCTTCCTCAAATGGATCATCCAGAAATTAGGAAAAGGTTCTCACTAATACAGTGTAGAAAGATGGGGGGTTCAACCAAGAAATAATTTGAAGCCTCCGCCATTCTATGTGTCATTGATTTTTGGGAACAACTTGGTGCACAAATACATGATCGATTTAGGAGCAATAAGTTCACTAATGTCATATGAAGTTTGGTTAGAGTTATAAGAAGGAATAACATAATAATATTTTGTATATTATCATCATGCTCATACAAATATATAGAGGGAGAGTTTCCTATGAAATAGAAAATCTCCTATAACAACTCTCCAACAACTCACTATATACATTAAGTTCTTTTAACAACTTCACTTATAAACCATATTACTTATAGTTATGCACCCATAATGATCCCACTAACAAATAATGTAAGCACTAATAAATATTTTCCTAACATTCCCCCCCTTAGTGTGAACATGGGAAACCCTATCTTTGTACTTGTACCTAGTTTCATGATTAGGTGATTTTCATAGGACAATCACAAACCCGGCGGATGGTTTACCACAAACCGATACTGGTGGTTTTCAAGTGGTTTACCAAAAACCACATCATGATGTGCTAAGTACTATTTTTATCCCTCATCAATATATTAGTATAGGGAATAACATAGGAAACACAATTCACCAAACTAAACAATAGAACACATATTAAAAAAAATCACATTTCATCTTATAAAAATTACAATGTTCTTAATTGTAGCCACTATCATAGATCGTTATCACTCGATCTTGAATAGAAAAGGAAATTGTCACTACCAAAGTTTCCCTTGACTTTAGTCATTTTAGGCTCATAATGGAAATGGAACATTGGTGTCATGTTCCTCCCACAATGTGAAATTTCCACACGTGAACATTGAGAAGAAATTTTTATCGAAGTACATACTACTAAACGCATCTTGCTAATTAGATCTTGTTGTAGATGGTCACCATTGCAAGTGAATGTATTCACAAGTAGACCATCTTCCAATGAAGTAAAACAGTAAGAGGATCACTAAAATTCATTTGTGGTCCAACAAAACTCTTTTCTAGTATCCACCAAACACCACACAAAACAACAGGAACACAACAAACTAAATCACAATGAAAAGTATATACTCACACTATATATGTCACCACATTTGTTATGTTGCCTTATCATTGGTGACTGAAGAGAGGAACCAATTACCCTCCATCCTCCCTTTCCTCCAACCTCCAGTACATGTGTTGCTAACTTATTCGGATTTGAATTGCAACTCAATTACATGCCTAAATAGAATGTCGGGTTCAACTGAAAATGCATTCATAAGGATTTTTTTTATTTTTACAAATTTTTACGACTTTTGAATCTATGAATTTTGGACAATGGACCTAAAAGGAGTTGAAAATAACTTAATAATGGATTTTAATAGTAATGATAATATTTTGACAACTAACAAAATACTTGACAAAACATAACACTTTATTTGACCTCCAAAACTAATCTATATAATAAATTTTAACAACAAAATTTCTAATATAGCTAAAGGATAAAATTATAATTTAAAAAATAAATTAATAACAGCCTAGAGACTTAAACAATCAAAAATTTAAAGGTAAAGAATCGATAAACAAATGAGTAGTCATGCCTATAGATACTTCTAAACAAGACTTAATGCAAAATAAAAAATTACAATCTAAAACCGGTATTGGAAAACGTGGGTCGAATGAAGAAACCATGGAAACTTTTAGTGGCGAATATTCATAATATGGCGAATATTCCATTTTTGAAAATTTTGAAAAGGAAAATTTTCTAGCGCGGGTCAGTGACCTGTTCGCCTAAAAATTACACTCTAATTTTTTTTAGGGGTCATCTTCACCTACCCTTGAAAAATATCACATATATAATCATAGATTATTCGCCAGGTAGAACACTTCTACTTCAATTTTTTTCAACAATATGATATATCTCATATTGCAGACACGCGACAACGGGGTAAGTTATTGATGTGCGGAAAGGAGGGTTTGTAGACGCGTGACAATGGGGTTATTTGTTGACATGTGACACTGATGGATACTTGACACATGATAAGGAGGTACTGCAGATATTGACGCATAACAGACGCATGACAAAGCATTTATTGACACGCGACACGGAGATTTTTTCGATGCACAATCAGAGGGTGGAGGTTGTAGACGCGCGACGGGAGATTTACTGTCGCACGTCAAAAAAATGCATTGACGTGCGTCAATGCATTTTTTTGACGTGCGACAACAAATCTCTCATCGCGCGTCTGCAGCCTTCTGTCACACCACTTGAAAATCAAGTGAATTTTTTCCATACAACCCCCAAACAATTCTCCTTCCCGTGAAACCGGTTTCGGGGATATTCGTCAGGTATTTTCCACCTCCGATTTTCAAGACGTCTCTTAAAATGAACCCTGGAAGAAACTCACATAAATTAACAAGATCTTTAACCTGAATATATATATAGAACCGTATTATACTTCTACTGCCACCATCTAATTGAATGAGGATTTTGATATGTAAGAGAGAATACAGTTGATATTATAAGAAAAAGTGTCTCATTCCATGTATGTGAAATTTAGTGGAAGCATAGATCTGACTTCTCAAGATGAGAAATGCATGATCTGGATACACAATTTAACAAGAAATATCATCCTAACTGATGCCATAGTGGAAGCTCATCAATTCAGGTAGATACAATTTCCTATTACAGTTCATACGGCTTGATATGCATACAAATGGAGTTGGATACTTCGATACAGATGCCCAACTATCAATATAGGTCTCAATATGCTAAAGTGAATATGGTGATAGATCATAAGAAATAAAAAGGTTGAAAATTTTGCTACAAGAATTGGTCACAATAGGGATTCATGAAATCTTATACACAAGCTTATTTTTCTAGTGTCAATCCTTCAATTGCCTAGGATGCAAATGCACACAAGATTGATCTAATGCACAATAGAACTGATAGTTTTATCACGAGATGTAACCAAGAACTTAAAAAAAAACTAAAACATTCTAAAATATACAACTCTACTAAAAAATTCTTCCATCAATAGGGCAGCCCAAACTTGGAGTGGTTCCAAACCTTCATAGATCAAAAACCCATTTGCACATCACTTTGATACCAAATATGAAGTTTGGTCAGAGTTGCAAGAAGGAAAAAAACAATAATATTTTGTATATTATCATCCTACTCATACAAATATATAGAGGGAGATTTTTCTATAAAATAGGAAACATCTTATAATAAGTCTCTAACAACTCACTATATATGTGAAGTTTTAACAAATTATCTTACAAACCATATTACGTATAGCTATGCACCCATAAGTATCCCACTAACAAATAGAATAATCACTACTAAATATTTTCCTAAGATGCTGAAGAAGATAGTAGATCAAGTGGGCCTAAAGAATGAACCGGTCTCTAAAGGAGTGGTGCAGCTGGACGAGACAATAGTGGGAATAGTTGGAATCATCAAAGGATTAAGTCGGACACTACATGTTTGTCGTAATGTCACAGTTTTACAAGATGTGTCGGTGATTAACTAACCTCCACTCTTTGCATTATGTTTGTTAAAGGAATTCACTTCCAAGATTGGTGGTTACTTATCAGCCGATTCGCCCCACATACTCTTCAGAACAAGATATGGAGCTAAGGATACAATTAGATCTTGGCCTATTAAAAAATTTCACATTGAGCCTCATGTTCCAAGCCCAATCAATGCAAATTGCTCATCTTTTGATCAGGAAGAGTGTTCAAACATTCCAGAAATAGGTATTAAATTTGAAGACATTCCATATTTGACCTTATATGATTGGGAAAACAAAATACATTATTTTGATCCATACAAGGAGATGGAAGAAGTTGAATTGGGAATATATTGCTTACATGAAGAAAATCCACCTCTCCCTAGCATCATCAATCTAGAAGATAAGGATGACAATGAAGTATGGAAACTATTTTTCCATAGCTCAAGGAGTAGGAAAGGTGTTGGAGGAGGTGAAATGTTGGTGTCTCCAAAAAACATCAAGTACTATTCAACTTTCTGATTTCAGTTCACTTGTTTAAACAATGCAGTTGAGTACAAATATATAATCCATGGCTTCATTGGGTGAAGAAAATAGGTATCAGGAACTTGTAGGTGTTCGTGGATAGTGAACTGCTTATGAATCAAGTTAGAGGGCTAAATTCTGCCAAGAATGATCTCCTAAAAATATATAAGAATCGGGTATGGGATCTAATTGAAGACTTTAAAGCATTTAACATTGAATCCATACCAAGGAAGAAAAATGAAGTTGTGGGAAAGCTTGCAGTAATTGGGGCAGCCTTTGATGTGGTGGATAGTATCAAGAGGGATAAAACATAACCCCATATCAAGGTAGTACTGAGGCCAGTAGTTCTAAATAACAATACCAGATGGTAGGTGCTCAATAATGATCAATAGATCATCAATTTCCTACAGAAAGAGGCTGAATTCTCCACCAAGAACCAGGTTAAGTTAGAGAAAAAAAATGGGGATCATGTGGTTTAATTGAGGAAAAACAAGCTTCCAAATGGTTTCGTGACATTAGAATCAATTTTCAATCCCAATGATCAAGGTCAAAGGGGAAGATTCAAAGCCCATAGAGGGTAAAATACTCCAAATTGGAAAAGTGAGTACTCAACACGAAATATCTAATTTCATACATCTTTACCAAGATTTCCCAGATGTCTTTTCTTGGAGCTACGAAGACTTGAAGGGATTCAATACAAAGTTGGCACAAAACACTATTGAATTGGATCCAGAGGCTAATCCTATCAGGTAGAAGAAAAGACCAGTCAACCCTCATATTGAGCCTCTCATGAAGAAAGATTTGAATAAGTTGATAGAGGAAAGAATAAAATTTCCAATCACGCACTCAATTTGGGTTGCAAATTTGATACTAATAAGGAAAAGAAATGGAGAAATCAGGTTGTGCATGGACTTTTGAGACCAGAATAGGGCATCTCTCAAAGATCACTATTTGTTTCCTTCTATGGAGCAGATCTTACATGTGGTAGCCAATTAAAAAATATTCTCTCTTCTAGATGGATGCTTAGGATATAATCAAATTATGGTGAAGGAAGAGGACCAATTCAAAACAACCTTCACCACTAAATGGGGCACCTATGCTTATAGGAAAATTTCATTTGTGTTGTCAAACATTGGAGCCACATTCTAGAGAGCAATGGACATGGAATTCAAGGGGTTGATAAAGAAGATAGTCATAATGTATTTATATGACATTAATTTACTTTCTAATAATTTAGAAAGCCACCTCTTTCACCTTAGGAAAGTGTTCCAAATATGTAGGAGGCTAGGAGTGTCTTTGAATCCCAAAAAAGTTTATATTCCTAGCTCACAAAGGAAATATCTTAGGAAAAATCCTGTCTAAAGAAGGATGAAAATTGATCTGGGAAGGGTTGAAGCCATTCGAGTATTACCAATGAAAATCCACAAGAAGGATCTTTAAATCTTATTAAAGGGAGAATAAACTTTGTCTGAAGATTTGTACCAAATTTTTCCACTCTTATCAAGCCAATTGTGTGCATGGTTTTGTGCTTTTAGCTAAGTTAGATGAATGAGAACTAACACCTAAATAGTTCTATAACAAAGCTAATGACAAAATCTAAACACCATCAAAGATGAGAGCTAAACAAGATTAATACCTAGCATAATGCATTAAATTTGAATTAAACAATGCTAAAGTATTTAAATCTCTACTTCTCTAGATTACCAACAAACTAGTAAATGGACCTAAATAAGCTCCATGACAATCAATATTTGGTTGTCCTTAATATCTCCAAGAACCTAGGAATGGGGGCTTATCAAAGTTGGGCTACAAGACCCTTTTTGACACCTCCCATATGACCTAAGCACTTTAGGATAGAATAGGAAGCTTAGCTTCTCAAGATGATGAACTCTCAAGAAAACAAGGTGCAAGTTCTTAGTCTCTTTGCTATATGCTTTGCATTTGCTCTCTTAGGAGTTTAGGTGTAGGTATAAAGGTAGAAGGAGGGCTCCTTATATAGCCCAATGGATAAAGGAAACACTTCATCCCTTTGCATGTGGGATAAAGGTAAAACATGATTAGGAATGGATAAGGTTGCTTTATTAAAGGTAACCTTACTTTAGAAGGGTTTAATTTATGCTTAGCAAGTCATGGGAGTTGGGGGGTGTTTTAATTAATCAAAGGTGATTAACTAATAGGTAGATGTAAGCTTATAGAAGATAATTAGAGGAATATTAGTACGATTTAGGCTATTAGAAGGGGATTAAATCAATTAAATATTGATTTATTGGTTAAATGGAAGGGAAAGCTAATTAATTAATAATAATTAATTAGTCTAGGTAGAAGGGGTGATTTATTAATGGAAGGTCATTAATTAGGGTATTTGTTGGATAGGAAACTTAATTAATTAGCTTAGTGTAATTAATTAATGATGATATGAGAGAAAATGAGTGTTTTTGATGATATGTCGTCGATTTGTGAGAAAGACGATAATTAACACAATTTAAGTATTTAAATTGCTTGGGCGTAATTATGGGTGTCTACATTTTCCCCTCTTTGGGGTGGCGTAAGTGACACCACTTCAAAGATAGTAGACATGTGGAATTTTGAAGAGGTAGAAGAAAAATTAGTAGAAGTGAGAGATGCCCCCTCGAGTGTCGATGGGGTGATGAAAGAAGACGATCGACGATCGAAAAAGGTGAGAGATAGATAGAAGAATGGGAAGAGGCAAGATGCCCCGGTAAGATGGAAGAATAGGGGTGAGAGGAAAGCGATGTAGAATGAATATGGAGGAGGGGAGAGAAGAGCTTAGCCTCTAGCCACTGTGTATTGGAACAATTTTGGTGTCATCATATTGCCATAAGAGCTACGTCATCGGTCCTTATGAAAAATATAAGCATACGACAAAGGTAGAATGACATGAAAAGCCATACTACGAACGATTGTCCATTGCTGAAAACACCAACTCCATGCAACATAAAAAATGCAATGCAATACGAGAAAGTAAAAGATGCCTAACTCCATGCAACATACAAAATGTAATGCAATACAAGAAAGTAAACAAGCTAAACTAACAGAGAAACATAATATAATGTTTTTATTATCAAGCTTCAGTTACGACCTGTGTGAATTAACGACAAGGGTTGATGATGGTGCCCCAAGCAAGGATACATGCGAGGGGAATAACGGAGGACACTTGGGTCTGATGGAAAAGCAATGTGCACTACGAAACAGTACCAGGTAACTCGTTGTGCCCCAGAGTACGGACGAAGTAAGCAGCCTAGCTTTTGTTGATGGAGGTAGATCAAGATGATCCACAAGTCACACACATGAACAAGTGAGAACCAAAGAGTGACGTTTTGTAGGATGATTTTCAATTTTTAGAAGTTTTCTGAAACATATTTGAATGTTTTTTGATGATTTTTTTCTCTAACATATTTGAATGTTTTGGTTGATTTTAAAAGTTTTATGAAACTATGTACAGGAAGACGAGAAAGTGTGGATGCCCCCAGCGATAGATGGGATGTACAAGGGCATAAGGCCACGTGCGTACCAGAAAGGTGAAGATGCAAAAATGTCCCAATGATAAGGTGGGAGTATTCAAAGGTAAACTCTTCACAGGTAGAAGCGGGACCCAAGGCCATTATGGATAGGTTCAACATGATGATGAACATAAACCAATGAAATGCTGGGAAGAAGCAAGGATGCCCCTAGCGTAAGTTGGCCTAAGAGCACGTGATAGAAAGGAAGGAGAAGATTATTTTTGTGGAAGGGGACAAAGGTGTCCACAAACATGGAAAACAAGTAACCTTATACACATGGATGTTCTGAACGAAGTAGAAGAACGATGTGAATGATATGAATGTAGCTTAGAAGCCTCGTGGCGAAGAAGTGATTAGCCAAAGGCATAAATCATGAGACGAGATATGGACTAGAGTAAGAGTCTGAACAAGGTCCAAAAAAACACTTGGTAACATACTAATCCTGTTTACTCATAGAGATCCAGTGTGTGCACGTGGAGTTTATTACCTCTTGAAGTGAAGATTTAATAGACAACAAGTGAAGAGACCCTAGCCAATGTGTAGGAATGATTTATTATGAAAGGTGATTTTGTGAATGGATGGTGAAAGGATAGCCGTACATTGCTCCGCTACCAGCCAGGCGTCCATAGCCCCGATGGAGATGTATTTGATTATAATCACAACATTTCTCTATTGCCAGTCAGGCGTCCATAGCCCTGATAGAGATTATTGGAAATACCCCAAGAGAGAGTTATATATCAATTTGCTTTTGCTTTGTAGCTTTTAGCTTTTGATTTTTGATTGATTTTGATTCTTTTGCTTTCTGAAAACTTATTTCAGCTCTCTTGTTTGCCAAGGGGTTAAGAACCACTGATGGCTTGATGGAAGGAGGTGGAAGTGCTTACGATGACGACATTGGCTAGTGTCAACAAATATGTCCAAAATTTCTTCGCAACAAGTTTATTAGATGTTGAATGTGATAGGATCTCTAAGAGGTCAGTCGTTCTTTAATTTACCAAGGTGATAAAAGACCAGGGTCAAACAGATACCATAGAGATAAATGTCACAAAATGCATGTGAATAAGCTAACCAAAATATCACCGAAGGGATGAAAATGGCAGGAAGACTTGCAGAAGAATAGCAAGGAAGGGAAGAAATAAATATCCATGTGTACGCAACACCTGATTGCAATGTTTGATCTTTGTACCTTTGATTTTTGTTGTGTTTTCTCAATGTTTTTTGTATTTTTGAATTGTTTTTTATTTTTAGATTTTTGACAGTTTTAAGAGGTTGGGACTAACAAAGTCACTCTGTGTGGTAAGATCCAACAACAATGTTTGTGACTTCCTTAATAAGGGAGACTAGGCATGTTTGTTTATCGAGAGTGATATTATCCCCGATCTCGATGATTGAGGTGAGTTCACACTCAATAAATGACTGTGATTTGTTCTGAAACATGGATTTCGTATGTGGGAGATTTAATTCCCCATCCAGAGGTTTACGCACTTTGCACCATACTTGATGGTTACGTTGGTGTGCATTCTTGAATCGCGATTGATTTAGAATTTTGAGATTTTTTGATTTGTTGGGAGCTATAGAGCTCTTTGCAGTTTTGATCTGAGCTTGATTAAGAAACTGTTTGGGTTTCTTATAAGCTAACGCATGACTTGTCTGATCCCGAGAAGGAGAAGAAAGTGAACGTGGACGTTTAGAACTGATGCGAGAAATGACCATGGGCTTGCCACCATCTTTGGTAGAAGAATAATGTGATGGATGAAATGGATATGGTCCAAGAATTGAAGAGGAGGGGCTACCAGGAGGTGAGCTACTGATAGAAGATGATGAAGGGCTGCTAGGATGTGGGCCAAGAATAGAAGAAGAAGGGCTACTAGGACGTGACCCATAGATAGAAGATGAAGGGCTACTAGGATGTGGCCCAAGAATAGAAGAAGAAGGGCTACTAGGACATGACCCATAGATAGTAAGATGAAGGGCTACTAGGATGTGGCCCAAGAATAGAAGAAGAAGGGCTACTAGGATGTGACCCATAGATGTAAGATGATGGACTACTAGGATGTGGCCCAAGAATAGAAGATGATGGACTACCCGGGGGTGATCCATACCTAGAAGACAAGGGGCTAGTTGGGCATGCCCCAAGAATAGAAGATAGTGGACTACTCGAAAATGTCCCACAAATAGCAGAGGGAGGGCTACTAGAAGGTGACCCACACCTAGATGAAGATGAAGGGCTACTTGGCATTGACCCCATAAGAGATTGTGATTGAGGAATTATGATAGACAAAGAGTTATTGGGTGATGAGAAGATAGGCCATGGATCAATGCAAGACCAAGGGGTTTCATCACATAATGAAGAATGTGAAGATGGAAGAATAAGAGGAGGGTCAAGTTGCATGACCTGAGGCTCTTCCTCCATTTCTTGATAAAAGGAATCAACCCTTTCCTCACAATATGCAGATGCATTGAAGTCTAAAGAGAATCCTTTCTCGTAATCTTCTAAAGGAATATCTTCATGTGCCCCTATAAATGCCCTGATTGTTTCTTCATTCTGAAAGAGGTCAATCGGTATGATTTGTTGATCGACCACCAGGGGTTGATTGGAAGAAAGAGGTTCACTTGGTGTGGAAGACTTAGAAGATGTTTGATGATGATTGATAGAAGAAGATGAGATGAGAGATGAAGAAGATGTGTAGCTAGATCTCTCAGGAATAGAAGAAGGTGGTGTGGACCTACCTATACAATGGTATGTCATATGTAAAATAGTAGGATTAAGTCCAAAGTCTGTAGATTGCGACGCATGGGTCGAGTCAGACGTTTGTTTCGAAGGACTTTGAGTCACACGAATCTTCAAAGAAGGAAGATTCCATGGGGGTGATTGATGAAGAAGGTCCTGCAAAGAAGGGGAGGACTGTGATTCAAGCATCGCATTAGATGAATGATGAAAAGGGTCCTGTGAAGAAAGAGAGGACCGCGACTCAAGAATTGTATTATACTTCTGATTGGAGGGATTTGGAGTCGCGTGTATCTTCAAAGGAAGAAGACGTCATTGGGGTGACTGATAAAAGGGGTCCTGCGAAGAAAGGGAGGACCGTGACATAAGAGTCGCATTAGATGACTTAGGAGTCGAATTAGATGAATCTGAATAGTAGTTTGGATCTGAATCCTCAGAAGAGTCAGAGGAAATATTTGGATTGGAATCCTCAGAAGAAGAGGAAATGTTTGGATTAGAATTAGAAGAAGAGTGGGGGGAACTCGAATAATAATTTGGATCAGAAGTGTCCAAATCATACCACCGACTATGAGATGAAGGTGGGGAATGAGTTACCCATATGGGCTCTCTAGCACGAAGAACCAAACGAGGTTTAGTTGTAATGGGAATCTTTTGCTTTGAATTGCTAAACCTAGGTTCCATATTTTTGTAAGTATGGGGAACCGCATGATAGTCAGTCATTTTTGGCGCTGTTTTAAGCACAAATGTCTAGATTTAGATAGTGTGATGGAACTCCTTCAAAGGGAAGGAAGTGACATGTCAATTTGGGTAGCATAAGGACAACCAACTAGACATTGTGTAAGTATGGGGATGCGTGCATGATTTTTTGAAGAAGGTCTAAGGAAAATAGACATCGTGATGATGTAATATCGATGAGATAAAGAGGGATTGTCCTAGAAAATAAGTTTTCTGAATGAATAATCACAAGGAACAATCATGCAAGTGTGAAACACAAAGCCAATCAACAAGGAAATACACCATATGAAAATGTGATGCAAAGATGATCAACAAGATGTTTTCACTTATGCCAAGTTCAAGGAAATGAACAAAATGTAAGTAAAAACAAGAAGTCAATGTGATCTCCCAATCAAGATATACGATGAGCGAGCTCAAACTTGATTAAGACCTATATCTCAAAAAGTGCCAATTACAATTCGTGAATGACACAACAATATCACCAAGATATGTTAACCCACTTTGCGAGAAAGTGAAGTATTGATATCGAGGTGTTATTGATATAACATGCAAAAATGGTAACACTTAGCACTCTTTGAAATCGAGGTAATAATAGAACCAAACTAAAAAAAAATCTCAAAGTATAGCTAGGAATAGTTAAAAATGTGTGCAACGTAACCTTACAATATAGGTATTTATGTCGAGTTTACAAGAAACAAGACGTAAATATCGAAATTGTAGTGATACGATACAAACAAGCTAACTCTTCTAAGGAAGTCCATAGTGATGAACCACGCCTAACTACAATGATGACCTTGACATGGGTATCAAGATCACAATGGCTACCAATGACGTGAAAACACCTCCGCACACTTTAGACATTTAACTAACCCAGCCGCAAACATGGATGGGCGTAAACGGACATAAAAGTGAGAGAAACAGTCGATTGGTAACACAAAGGTAGTCACCCTTCTTTTGATCAACAAAGTGTCAAAAGAATGTGAAGGAAGTAAATCAAAAAAAGATGAAAAATGTTGGCTTCACTTCGGCAGAGTTTCACCTCGCCCTAAGGCAAGTAAAAACTAGGCGAAAGTACCGCATCACACGTTTCTCAATGAAAATATGGTTCACAACTCAACACTGTTTTAGAATGGTCAAAGTGGGCTCCTGGCCAAAGTATATTCTCCTAGGTGGTTCTCTCACCCTAGGTGTTACAAAGTTGCCACGAGCGAGCGTGATTTACCCAAAAAGTCACACTGACTAGTTTGGGAGTATCTCGGCTTTACTTTACCCCCTTCAAGAATAGTAGGCAACTAGTGCGTCTACGTGTACTATCACTGGGGTCGCCACAATGGACAACCTGTAACGCTATCTCACAAAGGAATCACTAGTCAAGTAGGTAGTGCGGAGCACTTCCCATTTTTTTCATAAGGTTCCCTCTTGCGTGGACTACTTTGGGGTTCCTGGAACCACCCCCATTGTTGTAGCTTAAGGCGTTATGCCAAAGGGGTTATGTTCCAGTTGAGCGGAGAGGGACGTACCCTTTTCTGAAACCTGCAATACAATGTTTTGAATATGTTGTTCTTTTTATCTTGTTTAATTAGGTGTGGTTTGCTTGAACACCTTTTGGCAACCTGTATAACAACTGTATTAGTAGTTTTTGATTTCGTTTTGATTCCTCCTTTCTTTGACAAGCGTTTTTAGGTCCTGCACTCAAGCGTTAGTAGTTCTCCAAGAAAATCACATTATTTAAAAGAGGATTAAGAGTTGCTTTTGATTCTCAAGATCATCCAAGGATGCAAGAGAAGAGCATACACAACAAATAATCCAACTAAAAAGTAAAGAAAATCTTTTCAATCAATGAACCATACAAAATTCTTGATAAATGTTCATTCCCCTAAACCAAAAGTGAAAGATGAAGTTTCCAATTTACCAAATGTTATAAAATGAAGACTAAAGTTGCTTTTGATTCTCAAGATCACCCTAAGGTGCAAGAGAAGAGCATACACAAACTTTATCCCAACTATATAGAAATGGAAAACTTCAAATCAAAGGACCATTGAAAAATGCTTTGTAAAAGGTTCGTTCCCTTAAGCAAAATGAATAATCAAATTTCTAAGTTTAATCCCAATGTTAAAAAGATAGAGATCAAAGTTGTTTTTGATTCTCAAGATCACCAAAAGGTGCAAGAGAAGAGCATACACACGCTTTGGTCTAAATCGAGTAAGCATGGAAATACAACATTCATCAAAACATTAGACATGTTAGAAAATGACCAGTTTTAAACTAACAGAAAAACCTGTAATTTCTGTAAGTATAAATTCCCAAATTTATGTTTTCATTTCATAGTTAACTTCAATACCTTTCCAACGCAAAAAAAATGGAGTCATTTCGAGTTCGGGAGAAAAAGTTATGGCCTTCGGAAGATGGGTTACGCATATGCTCTTATGCTCACGGGTATGCACTTGACATGCACTCAAAAAATGTAAAAAAAAACGTCTCTTAATCTGCAAAATGGGAAAATTTTTCCAACCAAGATTCAATTTTGACAACAACCCATCACATCAATATATGAATAGAAGACTCAACGCTATCAAACATTAACATACATGCTCAAGAATTTAAAATTTTCAAGAAATTGACAAAACTAGCATGTAGAATGATGAAAAAGTAAGCTCTAAAAATGAAAACATGATGAAATCTTGAAATTTTGTTACAGCTCACTTATGCTCATTAAATTTTGACAGCAAGAATGTCAAAAAGTAATGTCTCTTAATCTGCAAAACCACAAGATTAATTTTGATGTAAATAGAAGACTCAGCACTATCAAACACTAACCTACATGCTCAAGAATTTAAAATTTTCAAGAAATTGACAAAACTAGCATGTAGAATGTTGAAAAAGTAAGCTCTAAAAATGAAAACATGGAGAAATCTTGAAATTTTCCCATCAATTCCAATTTTGACAGCACTTCACCTCCTTTATACCTACAAGGAAGACTCAACACATGCAAACTCAACAAAACAAGTTAAGAAAAACAAGTTAGATCAACATGTGTAAAAGAGGGTTAGTAACCAAAAATGAAACTTAACTACAAAAACTTGAAATTAAGTGCAAAGGACAATGGAGTAAGTCCCACCGGGCGTGCCAAATGTGTGCATGTATACTTTTAAACTAATGCTAATGTAAATGAAAGAACTAACACCTAAATAGTTCTACAATTAACAAGAATTAAACAAAGCATAAACACCATCAAGATAATGAGATTAATCAAGGGTTAATGCTAACATTATCAATACAAAACTATGAAATCAAACTATGCAAAGCTATTTAAATATCCTCTACTTCTCTAGATTACCAACAATAAATGAATGGACCTAGGTAGGCTCCATGGCTATCAAAAATAGTTGTCCTTAATGTTCCAAGAACCTAGGAATGGGGGCTAATCAAAGTTGGGCTACAAGACCCTTTTGACACCTCCCATATGACCCAAGCACTTTAAGAAAGAGGCTTAACTCTTCAAGATGATGAACTCTCAAGAAAACAAGGTGCAAGCTCTTAGTCTCTTTGCTATATGCTTTGCATTTGCTCTCTAAGGAGTTTAGGTGTAAGTAAAAAGGTAGGTGGAGGACTCTTTAGATAGCCCAAAGGATAAAGGATTCAACACATCCCATGAATGTGGGATAAAGGTAAAACATGATTAGGAATGGATAAGGTTGCTTTATTAAAGGTAACCTTACTTTAGAAGGGTTTAATACATGTTTAGCAAGTCATGGGAGTTGGGGGGTGTTTTAATTAATCAAAGGTGATTAACTAATAGGTAGATGTAAGCTTATAGAAGATAATTAGAAGAATATTAGTATGATTTAGGCTATTAGAAGGGGATTAAATCAATTAAATATTGATTTATTGGTTAAATGGAAGGGAAAGCTAATTAATTAATAATAATTAATTAGTCTAGGTAGAAGGGGTGATTTATTAACGGAAGGTCGTTAATTAGGGTATTTGTTGGATAGGTAACTTAATTAATTAGCTTAGTGTAATTAATTAATGATGATATGAGGGAAAATGAGTGCTTTTGACGATATGTCGTCGATTTGTGAGAAAGACGATAATTAACGCAATTTAAGTATTTAAATTGCTTGGGCGTAATTATGGGTGTCTACAATAACCATTTTAATTGAAGAATGGATTATTTAAATAGGACTTGGAGGAACAATATGTCATGCTTTGGCATGTAGGTTAGATTGGTTGAGCTATGTTAATGTAATTGAACAACCTGGAGCTACATTATTCTATTCATTTGACAAAAGCATGTTTTGAACAATGAAATGATATTAAATAGCCCTAAATTATTTCAAACAACCTTCTACTAGCTTGTTTAGGAAGCTTCAAATATCAGGGATAGCCATTTAAATTTAAGCAATGTCTGGAGCATAGCTAGACTAGACTTGCTAACATTCCTAATCAAGTACTTTGGAATTGAGCTATATGGTCAATGAATTATGATGCGACAGGACAATACCAATTTAAGCCATGTATTGTTGGTTATTGAAGCCTATCTATTGTTTCCTTCATGACACATTTTTGTCTAATGTTAAAGCATCATTGGATGGCATTATGTACAAAATGTACCTCTTCCTCCATTTTGATTGGATCCAACTGCCATCGTGCTCAAGTAGGATGATTTGAACAGACTATCATCAAACCCTAATAACTTCATGTGAAGGATCCGTGTCACTAAACATGGACATTTGTCACTGGGCAGTCCTGTATGTGGGAAGAGTTATCTGATCTCATTGTCGCACAAAGTTTGGTTTGAAAATCTGTCACATGATTCTAAAAGAGGATGTGCCACATCTAGTAGGATCAAAAATATTCAACAACTTTAATTAAATCAATTTATTCACTTTCTATAGTTTGGCTCATGCTTGAAAAATTAGAACCCCAAACTCACTTGACATCAATTTTATGCTAGAGCATCTGCTCTTTATGGCTTGACTTCAACCCCAGTCTCTTAGATGCTTTGGGTACACCCTTGTATGGCTCGAATTCTTGAGTAAGCTTACAAAGATCATCGTACTAACATCTTTTCATTTCTCATCAAAATGCCTTTTACAGTTCTTTTACCATGTAGTTTATAGTGCATTAGGACCATAAGATATCGTCAAGTAATTCAAATAAGATAGGGTCTTGACCCCTCTTTCTTATCAATCTTCTCTAGTTATGATGATATTCATTTCTGTTTACTGTTCGACCATAGATGATCTTTTGGGTACTGACCTTTCCTCACATGTGATCCAAGTTTTAAAGTAAGGACATTCATCCACAAGTATCCAAAATAAGTCATGGTTTCTTCGATATAACATCATGAACATTATTTACCTTCAAATATTTAAAGAAGATAGAGATATCATTTCCATACTGTCATACATGAAGTATAAAATTATATAGTGGATCTTTGCATTTAAGAATACAATGCTTGTTATTGCTATGAACTAGAGATAGCCTCGAAATGTTGAACTGTGCAAGGAAACTAAACATAGGTAAGAGGATAAATAGATGCTCATCTTCTAACACAACTAAATAGGATGGTGACTCTGTATTTTAAACTCATAATATTCTAGTGCAAACTCTCAAATCAAGTGATTTTCACAATGGGGTGACCTCTGAGGTATTCCAACTGTAGATTCTTGTATTAGTCTACACTTCCGGATTTTCAAGATGTGTTGTAGATATTGTAGGGTTGAACTTAGGCTTAGTTGAACAATAAAAGGACATATGCAAATATACTGATATATGAGATACAATTCTTTCCTAACATGTTAATCAAGGTCAACATTGCCATTTTTACACAGGTGAAATAAACTGTTACTGGTTTAGTCTGCTATTAGATGAATTCTTGACCATTCGGAAATTAAACCCAAGAGTAATCTAAAGGACAAAAATGTGATTCTTTCAGTACATCATTGTTGCATGTTCTTCAACCTTCTTTGGACATTCAAGAATTACTTATCTCAAGCCAGCTAACTCCTATTTCCATCTCTTTAAATTCTATATCCTAAGATTAGAATGCTCTATTTCGGTGGCTTAACTGTGATATAAAAGTTCAATTTCCTAATAATGTAAAAAATAAAGAGGTGTCTTTTCATAGGATTAGTTTCCATTGTACAATATCTGCTTCAAGAAAACTACTCTTAAAATGCACCACCATTTCATTGATATATTTGTTTTTATCACCATGATCAAATTCAGAAGGTAAAGATTAGGTTTCAAAACAAGATCCAGTTGTTAAGCATGGTTACATTCAAGAAATCAAGGACCTCCTCTTGATCATTCAGGAATTGAATGAAATCCAATGGATTGTTTAATTCTTGTGTATCATGGATTATATGAGTGCATTAAAACCTGAATTTGTTACTATTCTTGTCTATGGCTCCAAAATGGATTACGTGAATTAAAAGGAATGAATAACTAGATCGTACCAAGCCAAGAACTATAGATGTTAATCAAACACCACGATCAATAAGATGAAAAAAAATTCACTAGAATAACTTTACATAAAACTTTTGCAAACAAATGAGTAACAATATCATATATTATTATGGAACTCAATGAAATACAATGAGAATGGGTCTTGCTTATATAGGAAAGGTATAACAATCTAAGAACCAGTCAAGGTCATAGATCAAGCCATAAATCATGGAAAGAACTAGTCAAGACCATAGATTTAGGAGAGAACCTAGACATCAAGGATCTAGTCAATGGCCATAGATCAAGGAAAGAAATATACATTAATACATTTTGATAGATAATATATACCTAACCTCGATAATATCTAAATAAATAAATTCAAAGATTCAAATATCCACACACATAAGTGGGTGAGGATAAATAAAATAACGTAGGTAAATAATGTACCTAGGTGAACATGAGCTAAGGTAAATACATACTCTAACACCCCCCTCAAGTGAAGAATAGGGGCCAGGTAATAGAAGTGACATGTCCAGATTATGAGTCTTGACAACTAGGCCTGATGAGGTACTCATGTACAATATATCCATGAAGAAATATCAAACCAAAAGAAGGAAAGAATCCAATAAGGAAAGATGAAAAAAGAAGAAGTAGGAAGATGTTCTCACGAACACCCCCAAAGAACAAATTCTGAAACCCCAAGCATTCCACAACTCAAGGTAGCGAGGTGATGCAAAAGGCTTCGTAAAGATGTCTACAACCTGTTGCTGTAGTCGGAATGTACTCCAAGAAAAGAACTCCATCCTGAATGTGCTGAGTGAATGAAGTGGATTTGTATCTCAATATGTTTGGTCCACTAGTGCTCAATTAGGTTGCGAGAAATGTGAATTACACTTTGGTTTGTCACACCAAAGTACAGTCGGTGAATCTTAGGTGGGAATCCAAACTTTGTCAATAAATGTCAAAGCCAAAGAATCTTTTGACTCATCTGTAACTTTACCCTATACTCTACCTTTGAAGATGAAAGTGCAATAGCATTTGATTTTTGCATGCCCAAGAAACTGGAGAAGAACCAAGATAGAAAAAGATATCTAGAAGTGGAATGCCTGTCATCAATAGAACCTTCCCAATCTGAATCTGTATATCCAACCAACTAAGTAGAACCCCTAGTGTAGTGTAGGCCAAAGTGGGAAGTGCCCTGCAAATAACACAAAATCCTTTTAGTAGCCTGCCAGTGACTACTATGAGGAGAATACGTAAAACAAGATATAATCCCTACAACAAATGAAATATCAGGGTGAGTATGGTTCGAGTACATGAGACTTCTAACCAACTACCTATACAAGGTAGGATCACAAAGTGGAGTGGTACATGTGGAAGTAAGAGTAACCCAAACTGAAATGGAGATGGACTTGGCTTGCAATTAGCCATATCAAAGCATTGAAGAAGATCATGGGTGTACTTTTGCTGACTCAAATGAATCCCTGAATCTGTCTGAGAAATTGGTAAACCAAGGAAATAATACAATAACCCAAGATCTATCATGTGAAACTATATAGAAAGAGCCCTCTGAATAGTCTGAATGTGGGAAGAATAACTATGGCCAGTAAGTAACAAATCATCAACATACAAGACAAGTATCATAATATCCTCACCAACATACTAGAGATATATTGTATGATTGGAATGGCAATGAAAAAACCTAGTAGATAGAAGAAACTAATCCATCTTCTCATACCAAGCCCGAGGGGCTTGTTTGAGACCATAAAGAGACCTTCAGAGCCTATAAACAAGAGAAGAATCCTGAAAAAATCCAACAAGTTGCTCCATGTATATTTCCTCTTGTAAATATCCATGTAAGAAGGCACTCTTCACGTCCATCTAGTATAAAAACCACCCATGTGATGCAATAATAAGAATTACAAGGTGTATAGAATCCATCTTAGCAACAGGTGCAAAATTCCCAGAGTGATTAATACCATCAACCTGTGAAAAACCCTTTGCAACAAGACGAGACTTATACTTATCAATGGACCCATCAGCTGGCATATTTGGTTCCAGTATACCCACTTACACATAACCATATTTCTTCCTTTAGGAAGAGATACCAAATCCCAAGTATTATTCTTCATCAAAGAAGAATACTTCATACCATTACATCATCCCACTCCTATATCCCATGAGCCTTTGAAAAAAGACTATGGATCCTCAGAAATTTCCTGACACAAAATTCAAGAACCTGTAGAATGTGCGTGATGATGCCTAGTGGGTGGAAGATCCTGTATGAAAAGTGTTGCCTCAGAAATTGATAGTATGAGCCCACTTAGGCATAGTGAATAACATCAGTGGGAATAGGATCCTTAATGACATCAATAATCTCCTCATCAACCTCCTCATCCTCAAAGAAAGGATCCTCAAGATGAGATGAAGAAGAAGGAGGCATGGAAGAAGATGAAGAATCATGAGGAGTGAAGTGCTCATCAAACTGGAACATGTGTTCAAAAAATAACGTCATGAGTATCAGGATCTAAAAGTTGATAAGCTCTCATGTCCTCACAATACCCTACAAATATCAAGGATTTTCTCTTCTTATCCAAGGATTTCCTTTTCTTATTTGGCACAAAGGCCCAAGAAAGGCTCCCAAAGACTCAAAAAAATTAGACAATCTGGCTTAGTGTTAGACCAAGTTTCCTCTAGAGTCAAATTCTCATGTGCTCTATGTGGTATCCAATTCTGAATATAGTTAACATAATTAGCTACTTCTTCCTAGTAGATACGACGTAAATCTCTAGAATGCATCATATAGTTAGCCATTTCCTTCAAAGTTATATTCTTCCATTTCTGCTAATCCATTATGTTGTGGAGTATGAGGAACATAATGCTGGTGAATAATGCCTTGAGTTACCAAAAATTCAGAAAACTCATTGCTGAAGTACTCCCCCCCATTATCAGTGTGAAGGTTATTTATGCAACTAGAAGATTGTTTCTCAACCAAAGCCTTGAAGACTTTGAAGTGTGAAAAAACATCACTTTTGTACTTGAGAAAATAAACCCAAGTACGCCTCAAGAAATTATCAATAAAGGTAAGTGCATACTTAGCTCCATTGAAAGATGGGGTAGGAAAAACCATCAAGTCACTATGCACAAGCTCAAGTGGTGAAGAAGCTCTCTTGGACAAATTCTTAGGAAATGGATCTTAGTGTTGTTTCCCTAATGGACAGCCAAGAAAAAATCTCTTAAGACAAGAAAATCTAGGAAGACCATCTACCATACCATGAGTGCTCAAATCCTTCAAATATCTATAATTGAGATGTCCAAATATTTCATGCCAAAGCTTACTCTCTGAATCTGCATGAGAAACCAATCCAGTCCCTATAGAGGAAGTGTCATCAAAACCATTAAAGTGATATATTCTAGAACTATGATCAATAATACCTTGAGCAAATTTCAAAGTGAATGAGGCTCAAAAAAAGTTTGTACTTCTACCCCATGTGGTGTAAAAGTCACTATTTTGCCTTTAACTAGAATGAAAAATTTAATATACAAAAAAATTTTTGTGGTGATGTTAGGAACATACAGTGCATCTTGGATACTGCCACCATCAAGGTGTATATTTCCTTTTCCCTCAATAGAAAGAAAGGAAGAATATTCAACCTCAATTTTAGAAGTAGAAATCAAACCTAGAGAAACAAAAGACTCCTTGGAAGAAGTCATGTGATGAGAAACACCAGAATCTATAACCCAACTATCTGCAAGTAGTGAATGAGATCTCCCAACAACATTAAGTGCTTTTCCACATTAATTATAAAAAGGTGGAGTGGAGATATAAATTTTGTGTTTCTTGAGTGCATCTTATAAGGCTTACATTCACTTATAACACCTATGTTCTTCATGACCACTACCCCTATAAAAAGAGCATGAAACACTAGACTTATTCTTGGATTTAGAAGACTCCTTGGGTTTATATTTTATTATTATTTTGGTTTAGGAGTACTTTGAGATAGAAAGGGGTGGATTTGGTTGTAATTTTTGGTTTTCCCTTGCCCTTAGGATTAGATGCAACTAATTCCTTTTGAGAGGTGAAAAACTCAAAGTAAGACAATTTGGATTCTTCCCTAGTAAGTCTTTCACAAAATGTTTCTAAGTTAGGAATTTTGAATGTGTCACCTAAGACATCCATGCTAGAGTAAAAAGTAGAAGAAAATATTTGAAATGGTCCTCTCAACTTGGATAGAATCAAGTAAACACACTCTTCATCTTTTGTATCTCTTCCACTCCCCTTCAATTGTGTCAACAAATTCTTGAACTTGGTAAGATAGTCTATAATTATTGGAAAATCTTCAGGATTAAGAGAGGTGATCTCAATATCAAGTTTCATAGCTCTCATATGATCCACCTTACCAAATAAATCCTCCAATTTATCCCATATTTTGAAAGCAGAGTCACATTTTCCAAATGAAATAAAATATTGTCACTTACATAAGTTCCTATTAAACCCATACACTCATCAAAGTTGCACTGGTACTGAAATTTCTCATATTCTCTAGTGAACACTGGTTATTCTGAAGAAGTTAAAGCCCATAATCCTTTCCGCGTAATTATTGTTTCCATTCTTAGTTTTCATGTGTGGTAATTATGTGTTGTTAATGATTCAACATGATCTAATGCAGAAGTAGATGCCATTCTCAAAAAATCACCAAAAGAAATGTAAGAACTAAGCAAAGCAACAAGAGCCCCTCCCAAATTTTGGCACTTTATAATGAGTGCATGTTACAATATGCCACTTTATATTTATAGTTAAATTCTCAAAATAAATATTTCCAATGGAAAGAGCACGAAAAAAACACTTTTGCAATTAATAATGTAATTTATTTAAGCACCTTCCAAACTATTATCCCATGGTAATGAGAAAACAGATTCCATGAACAATAATTTTCTAAGGGTCATCACGAGGACCATGGAGGAAAATCAAAGGATGTGGGATACTAAGCTCAAATTAGCCTTGTGTGCTGATAGGATAACGTAAAAAATATCAACATGAAACTCTCCCTATAAGTTAGTCTATGGGAAGGAATAGTGTTGCACATATCACTAGAGCTACCTGCATTGGAGCTCATAAAACAACTAGAGTTATCCAAGTTCAATCCTATAGAATCCAGGTATGCGGAGCTGATGGAATTGGAAGAAATTAGAGATCATGTAATGCAAACCATGGAAAAATATCATGTCTTAATCAAGAGGTTGTTTGAGAATAAAGATAAGGAAAAGAATTCCAAGGAGGGGGACCACTTCAAGTTTGATTCCATTTGGAGAGGCCCCTACATGGCCATAGGAGGTAAGAGTAGCAATTCCTTTCAACTATCCACTTTTGATAAAGAGAAAATTACAGTTCTTGTCAATGGAATCTATCTAAAGCACTGTTACTGAAAGGAATAATTATCACCCTTATACATATTAGTTTAGGATTTTAAATTCCTCTAATTTCTTTGGAAAATTTCCTTGTTGTAGATTAGGTTTCAGTTTCCCTAAGTGCCTTCAGCGCATGTTTGTTGCTCCTAAGTTGTATCATTATGCAGATCAATGTGCCTCCCAACAGAGATGTTGTAATGAAGCCCAAAGTTGCAAGAAATGGTTGCAGACTTCCAAAGATTTCAAATGTAAAGCAACTAATATCAGGCTAGGGAAAAATTTCTATGAGTGTCATTTTTCAGTCTCTAAGGATCAGTCATGGTTTGAGCTTCTAGCACCTCCACCAAATCAGAGAGTGGCCTTTAGTAGCATGTCGCAAATGGAAATTTTAGAAGAAAGAAAAATTCAAAACTTAATAGAGTTCCATGATGTCTAAACTCAGTGAAAGTTTACTCAAAATTCCACAGCATGTTATGCTCTCCAAGCAATCATCAATTTTGGGTGTTTCATACTTGATAAAATAAGGTTTTGGGACAGGTTTAAAAGTCCATTTTTAGTCCTACAAATCAGGGTTGCAGAGAGGAAAGCATGCAAATTATAGGTTAATATAATTTTCCACTCTCACAATTTTAACTTCGATATTTTCTTACAAAAATTGGGAGTGGAAGCAACAGAATAAGTCTAGGGTTTCAAGCGATTTTGGGGGGAAAGTTATAGGTCTAGATCAGTTGCAAGCTATCAATTCTAACTTTTTTCCCAATGGAGGCATCAGGGCTACTAACCAGTGAACATCTAGCAAGAAAATGTCCCCACAAGTCACCAAATTGTTATCCATTTTTCCACCTTTGGAAAAAAGGACAACGGGGACCCAATAGGACCCCAGAGTAAAACCTAGGGTTACAGAGCAAATTTAAGTGTTTTAGGATCACATTCAGTGATTTTTTGAGTGAAAATCATATTGAAGAATATTTTCCTCTTATGGGTTTTGAACCTTAAGATCAACTTAAAATGATGAAATGCGGGCCCCGTGGGCCCACACCTAACCAAGATGAGAAAAAAGGATAATATGCATGACAATCCCTTAAACCATTACATTCAGCCCCTATGAGGTCTCCAACACGAAAAAAATCATAAATATCCCAAAGGATAGGGTCCTGGGGTCAAAAATTTTCAAAAAGGGCCATATGTGAGGGACCAAGTTGGAATCAGCTCGCCGAGTAGCTTGGAGAGCTACTTGGAAAGTTGGAGTTTTGCATAGGAGAGGCGAGCTAAAAATGGCTCGCAGAGTATCTCAGTGAGCTGAGCTGCAACAAAGTTTGGGTGAGCCAAGTTGGCAAGAAACTGGCGGGGAAGGCTAAGTGAATGACTCAAATCAAGCCCCAAGCTCATAATAGGGAGGCTACAGAGATTGGTGGGGAGACATTAATGTCATTTGAGGGGCACGTTGAATGAAGATGGACAGGGGCTAATTCAACATGCAGAGGATATAAATGTTTGGGTGTTGAGTGAGTTAAGAGGTCAGCCATGAACGCAGGGAATGGGGGTTTTTAGTGAGGTTAAAAGGAATAAAGATAGGGGTCGGCATAGTACACAATAGCTCGATATTGAGCTCATGGAAAGTGTTCAGGATGTGTCAAAGTCGACTTGACTCGCAAGGAGGTCGGGTAACACAGCGGGGTCAAGAATGAATGAGGGCACATGTGGAGGAGCTCAACCTTGATGCGAGTGGAGATAGCTCGATGTAACGAGCTAGTAATAGGGGTCACCTCATGTTGAAGTGGAAAATATGAGACATTCAGTGATCTCGTGTGACTAGATGACTCGGGAGTCAAGAAATTGAGGAAACTAAGGAAAGTCTCGGGGTTAAGCTAAGTGAGTCAAAGTGTGGCCGTAGGGAACTATCTAGGAGTGAGTTTTCCATAGTGAGCCATTGGAGGAACAGTGAAGTAGCTTATTGTAGCAAGAAATACCAAAATAATGCAAGTTCCTAAAGTATGAAGACTTTAGACTTCATAAGTGTTTGGATTTAGGGTTTCATGGATTGTAATTGTTAGGAATATCTATGTTGTAGTGTGAACATAGAATATTATGTAAGTGATTATATTATCTAGGATAATATAATATGTGTTGTAATAATTAATTACATTATTGTAAATGTAATTATGAGTGGGTGAGTAAATATTGTTATGAGTTGTTGAGTAAACAAATCATTAACAATATTAGTTTTGTGAGAAAACAAAATCTCACGTATAATAGCATGGAGTTGTTTTAGGAGTTATGTGTGGAGATATTTATGGAGATTATATCTCCTTAAATATAGGAACAACATCTCCTATTTAAATGGATGTAATACTTCCTATGTATTGAGCAAGAATAAAGAGTAAGATTTCGAATTTTCTTTATGCAATTATGATATTAACTTTTCATTTGGTAACAGAGCAGGTTTGATGCAAGAAATTTCAGTGCTTTCATGATCAGATCCGTCTCAAAGAATATATTATATTTTTCGTTTCCAGATGTGGGTTTTTCTATAATTTTGTGTGCAGAATCACGTGCTGGTCAAGAAACTACAGAAGAAATTTCAGAAGAACCCAGAACGTAGTTTGGAAGAAATACGGATTTTACTATGCAGCTATCAAATTAAGCACATCAATTCTTCTACTGAAAGTTTTCTCCAATTTTCAATAATGTTGAATTGTTAATACAAGTTCTTGACTTGCTTGGAGGTTAAAAGGTATTCAATATAAAATTTTAAAGTACTTGATTCAATTTTGTATTTTTTTATCAGTATTGTACAAAATAATGGAGAAACTAAATCTGATTGAAAAGTTTGAAGGACAAGATTTCCATACATGGCAACTACAGATGCAATTACATTTAATAGAAAAGGATCTATGGGATGTGGTGAAGTCTAATTCAACTCCACCCACTGGAGGAAATGAATTGGCAAAATGGAATGCAAAAGATCAGAGAGCATTGGGTACCATTGGTCTGGGCTTATCAAAAGCCTATCTACATCATGTGGATTTCACAAAATCTGCAAAAGAAATTTGGGAGTCTCTTAACAAATTGTTTGGTTCTGAAGCTGAAATGGAAAAGACTACATTGAAGCAACGCTTGTACGGGTTGAAAATGGAAGAGAACTCAAAAATGGCAGATCATATAAGTAAGTTTCGTTCTTTGCTAAATCAACTAGCTGGAATTAAAGAACATGTAAAAGATGATGATGCTAAAGCTATTCTTCTTAATAGCATGCCTAAGAGTTACTCAAATATTGTATTTACTTTGAGTAAAATTACTATTAGTCTAGAAGGAGTGATTTCTACATTGTTAGAACAAAGCAATCATGAAGAACATGAAGAAGTACTATATGTAGGAAACAAACCGAGCTCCTCATCTAAGAAGGAAAAACATAAACCAAAGAAGGTTCCTTCACATGGAAAAATAAAATGCTTTTATTGTAATGAGATTGGGCATGTAATACTGAACTGTAAAAAGAGAGCTCAGGATCTTCTTGATGACAAGATAGATCAGAAAGCCCTTCTAGCTGAAGTAGAAACTGATTGGGAAGTCTACTCAACTGATGAAGAACTTTCATGTCCTAGTGATGAGGATTTCCTATGGTAGACTCTTTTCTTGTTGGAGGAAGGAGGCAATGGAGGAAGGAGGAAAATCAGCGTCCTCTCGTCATTCACCAACGATGGGGTCGCAGACAGATGTGGTGATATTTTATTTCAGTTATGTGGTGTGTTTATACACAAGGGGGTGAAACTAGTTTCATGTTTTGATTTTAATGTGTTCACATAGACTAACAACAGTTCCTGAGTGTCTATTTGGTGTGGAAGAAGCAAACTGCATGACTCAGCTTACAGGGGAAAATCATCTACGTACGGTCCTCTGACTGTCGTACGGTCCTCTGACTGCCATACTTCGGTGGAAGGTACTTCGGTGGAAGGTGATCAGTCGATGAAGATGTTCATACGACAAGGATGATCATTAGCAGCAAGATCCAGATAGCAAGATCCAGTAGCAATGAATACTCCGACAAGGTTGATGTTTCCAGGAGCTCTTACCCCATGTTCACACTAAGGGGGCGAATGTTAGGAATATCTATGTTGTAGTGTGAACATAGAATATTATGTAAGTGATTATATTATCTAGGATAATATAATATGTGTTGTAATAATTAATTACATTATTGTAAATGTAATTATGAGTGGGTGAGTAAATATTGTTATGAGTTGTTGAGTAAACAAATCATTAACAATATTAGTTTTGTGAGAAAACAAAATCTCACGTATAATAGCATGGAGTTGTTTTAGGAGTTATGTGTGGAGATATTTATGGAGATTATATCTCCTTAAATATAGGAACAACATCTCCTATTTAAATGGATGTAATACTTCCTATGTATTGAGCAAGAATAAAGAGTAAGATTTCGAATTTTCTTTATGCAATTATGATATTAACTTTTCAGTAATTTCAGAGATCGACGAAGATAATTTCCGAAGTCGGCAAGCAAATTTTTCCGAAGTTAGGGGGTCCAAAATCGTGAAAGCTAGGAGCCCAAAGAGACATGGAAATGGATGCATGATGAGCCATTTTAATATCATCTCATCAAGATTTTCAGAGGAGAATTCGAAGTCTAAAAATTTTAGACACCGGAGGTGTAATGTTTCAGAGATCTTGTTGATGAAAATGCAAAAAATTAGTAAAAATTTTTAATTGCCAAGGTTTTCAAAATTTGAAGGAGGTTTTTGGGGTCAACTCGATCATCAGGTGAGTTGGGTGATGTGGCATTTTTTGATTGGAGAGGCGCTAATTTTGGGCTTGAAAATTTAAAATGCTTGAAGTTGGGGTGAGCAGGGTTGCCGAAGTTAACGAAGCCCAAAGTCTGAAGATTTCAGACTTCTGGGTTGCGTCATTTCGGGGGTTGGCATTTTTTCCATTTTGGAGTTGGAAAGAATTCAAGCCTGAAATTTCTAGTGGGATAAGTCCTAAGCATTCAATCCTAAAATCCCAAAACATTAAACTCTGAAATCCTTTACAACACACTGTCAAGATACATTGAGAACCGAGCCATTTAGGAGGTGGCGGGTAGGTGGAATATTTAATTTCAGAATATGCGAGGAGTTGGCATGCAATGCATCCATGTTGGCCCATGTCAGGTGGGTAGGTGAGTTTTGGGACTTTGAGCCATGCATCGAGCCTGATAATGTGTAAGATTGAGTTGCATTCAATGAGGGCTCAGTGGGTAGGAGAAAACAAAAATGGTAACCCGGATTCAACCTTGCACAACTTTGGCATCCCTTAGCCAATTTTTATAAAATTGTCCTAGTTGGAAAGGATTTTCATAGCATAATTCAATGGTGAAATCAAATTTTAGAGATCAGGGGGGGAGGTGATGGATAAACCTAGAGAAGTAACTTGTGTAAAAATGATGACAACTTATTCCACACTCCACCAGACAAAATTATAGTCATTGGAAAGCTATTTTTGGACTCTATAACATGGGTTGATTCGAAGTGATCATTTAATGAGTTATGCGGGGAGAAAAAATTGATGAGCCTTGGGAGATGAGGTCATA
Source organism: Taxus chinensis (assembly GCA_019776745.2). Lineage (NCBI taxonomy): Eukaryota > Viridiplantae > Streptophyta > Pinopsida > Cupressales > Taxaceae > Taxus > Taxus chinensis. Next base: position 29,755,860 of record CM034150.1, on the reverse strand, counting down.
CCCAAGTGCATTAGGAATCCATTTCTTCAAAAACAAGGCAACATACAAAGAGATGATTTTGTAGGTTTTTCCAACTATTACAGGAAGATAATGATGATTTTTGTGGGCTTGGAAGTAATTTCAGGCTTCTTCATCTTCTCTCTTCTCTTGAATCTTCTTCTATAAATTGTATGGAGGGGCTCAGTAAAAAAGGTTTGATACTTTGAAATTACCCCTCCCTTATTTCTTGTCTATTAGAAATTTGTGGATTTTCAAGCCTCCCACTGAACAATGTAATACCATTTTTGTGTCTTTAGCCCCAATGTAATGTATTGTATAACATTTTGGAGCAATAAAAAAAATATATGGATGATTCTCAACCCTCCTTTGTGTTTAGTTTATCTTATATAATCTTTCATTTCAGTTAGAGGTTATTGTGCATTATTTATTTGTTATTGCAATATCTCAATGGGATATGTTTATTAGTAACTGGGTTTTCCATAGGTGGTTTTTATTTGTGGTGATGGACACCCTCCTCAAAAAAATTTGTTTCATTTCCATTCAGTGCAAGTTATTCAACAATCCATCTTGGTGCATCACCTTCCCTTAAATTAGGTTTTATTTTTATTCAATCCTTATTCCCTTGGAAAAGAATTAGAGCAAGGTTAGATTTCCAAGTCTTTGCACTTCTAAGTAGTTGGCACTAGGTTAGGATAGGAAGCCAACCTTCTCCAGAGAGCTATCCCATTTCAAAAATTCCCACAATTTAGGATATTTCCATGAAAAATCACAATGACTACCCAATCATTCAAATTGCAAGCATTCAAAGGTGTTGTGATTTTGCTACAACAAATTTTTATTCAAAATTCATGGTATATTATCATTGATTACAAGAGATCCAATCCTTACATATGATTGTGTCCAAGCCTTCAACTAAAAACTCATTCTTAGATATTATGTGCTCAGGTTCCTATGAATAAGTTGTCTCCTTGTTTATCTGGCATGATTCCACTCCCAATGGATGATCCGTCTCTCTACCACGTGTTACAAATTGTGCCTTTGACATTTTTTATCTAGTCAAAATGCCAATATCAAGAAACTGCTTAATAATTGGGAGAAGTGTAGGGAACGTTAATAGTGAAGCTATCATTACATGGTTCTATTGATATCCTTATAAGGAAAATATGAATATTGATAGAATAAAATGTTGTGAATTTTTCTTACACATCTTGTATTATTCCAACCTGAATCTCGTTGGTCCAAATATTGAATTGAGCAAAGTAAGATTAGTTTTGATACTAATACGACCTGCATCTAGATAATTTTTTACAACCATAAGATTTTGTGGAGCCATTCCACCTGTCACCATAGTGAGATTCATGCTTCATTCTATTCATGGGACCTATGTTCACGTGTTACACTTTGGCAACTATCTCCATTGACAGAGGCATAGATTTTCAATACGTCATACAAAATAAGTATTTCCAATTCTAGTTTGGATGCTACCATGTTGCAAGGAACTCCTTGTCTAAAATGATTAGATGCCTTATATTTATTATGTGGAGTAGATAAGTCATAAAAGATTATGCATTTAGGTTATGTTTAGTAGTTTGTGGATAAAGTTTTATTCATTATTCAAATTTCTATAAAAATAAAATATATAGAGTCAATCAAGTCGATTGTAATGAAAAATCCTTATATATCATTTTCTTGTCAATATTTAAACTCTTCAAAGGTTAAATATTATATGTTGAGTTATTTTGTCAATAGTTAAATAAATTGTTCATAATGGATGCATTTTCGGTGGAAACCGAAATCCAACTTATTTCACATTGTAGAACAAAAACTATTCCAATAAATCCAATGTGGAAAATATTGAACTTCACTGCCACACTTGATGAGTAAGCAACATGTCTATTGGTGGTCGGAGGCAATGGAGGATGGAGGGAAATCAAAACCTCTCATCAGTCACTAACGTCAAGGCCACATTTTGGTATGGTGGCATCTCTTTTCCAGTTGTGTGATGTATACAGTATAAAACGGTGTGTTGTTTCTTTCCCTTGTTATGATCGAAATGATGTGGATGTGCATTTTGGAATCTGTGAATAGTTATATAGGAGGGAAACTCAACTGGAGTGATCCTTTGACTACTAAGATTATTTGGCCATCATACTTCTAACATCGATAGACTGGTGAAAGAGCTTTTACTGGAAGTGAAAGATAGAACTGTTGAGTTCACGTATGTAGGTGAATCAATGGAAGTGTCATCATCCAGTATAGGATTCACTGTGGTGAATTAGATTGGTCATGTGCAGCAAGATCCAAACATCAAGATCCAAGCCAATAGTATGCAAACCTAAAAGTATGTGGAGGCATACGACCTGTTTCTAGTTTTTCAGATATACTTTCTTCCCGTGTAAAAACTAAGGGGGGGAATGTTAGGAATTATTATTTATATGAGTGGTTAATAGTAAGTTAATTATGTAAGTTATATTAAGTTATTTATATTATTGTTACTAACCATATGAATAATACGTTAAGTTTGTCTTAGAGCATTAATATTATATTGTTAGGAATAAACAATAAAATGTTAGATTTAGATTGGGAGTTATATGGAGAGATATTGTAGGGATCTAGGAATCCATGGTTATAGAAAATATCCTCCTATATATATGAGATGGTATTTGAAGGAAATAATATAAGAGTATGATTAAAAATTGTCTCTGTGTTTATTTGTCATGATTTGTATTTAAATAAGTTTTTTTATCCTGCAATACCAAACAAGACAAATAATTGTAGAAAAAACAATTTGGATTAAGATAAATAGATCATTGTCGTAGTAAGGTCACAAATGACCTTACCTGTAAATAAATTCATGTTGTTCATCCCCATTCACTAACCACTAGCATTGTTATTCTTTTGTACTTGGTTTTCATCCTGGAACAACAATTTCGTTAATAAATTTACAATTTATGTAAATTCAACATGGCATGAAAATTATACAACACACTCTATTATGCTACTTAACAAAACAACCATATAACTTACAGTGAGAGGTTTTGTGTATCTTCATTCAAAAATTTCAGAAAAATTTATTCTTGAATGTTGATTTCTTGTCTCCACAACACTCTAAGACAAAGATTGACATTGTTAGAAAAATCTAATACATTGCTTAGTATACATGGCATTTAGCTGCTATAACTACTGAATTTTTTCCTTCCTATCAGACAGTTTTCCTTCCTACCATGCCAACCATCTGCTACTTATATATATTCCATGTTTGTATTTGGTTTTAATTAAGCCATTCAAAAATATTATTTGCATTTTCTATGAGCTTTCATTGGTATTAGAGATTTTTGCAGATATTTGGCTATTAGTGAAAGAATTTTCCCGCGTGGAGTTAGGGGAGAGGCACCGGTTGTGGTGCAGGGTCCAATAATGGATATAGTAGGTGAAAAGACATTCACCTTTTTAATAACCTATTTAGAATGATATATGAAGTTAATACAACCTAACTGTATTGTATTGTATCATTATTATTTAAACATGGAAGCATGAAATGTTGAATAAGATAGTTTTAAAATTGGTCAATATTCTCTTATTCATTGATAGAACTAAAAATATATATTAATTTATATACAAGTGTACAAAAACCAAGTCTATGCAGTCAACTATTCATTAAGTAATATTTTCATTGTATGTACATCATATCTATTACAGTCACTTCAACAAGTCATTTTCTGAAGACTTTCTAAACCAGATCTCAAATATAATGCACTATTTTTGATGTAAGAGTCTTCAATCCCTAGTAACCACCTGCATAACAATAAATGAAATTATGGTCAGGCTCACCTTTCATAGTGTTTAAAAACTCAGGAGTACCATATGAACAATAAATTGTGTAACCAGCTACATAAAATAATAAAAATGACCAACTAAAATATTATCCATTGGATTAAATCCCAATAAATCTCAACCATTCGATTGAACTATCATATTGAATCCATGTCAACTAACATCAACCAATCAGAATTTAGGATGATAGAATAAAAGCTAAAGGATGGATTACAATTCCATTTGTTCCTGCAGTTTTCATCTCTCAAAGTTGAAGAAGTGAGGAGTAGTGCAGTTTAGGGAAGACACTTATGAATTACAAACTATTTCATAATTCAAGCCCTCTATTTATTTTTTCAGTGTTTGCATATTGCAACAGAGTTGTATATGTCAGTAGAGTTGTATAGTCCAACACTGTATTATGCTAAGTAATGACTGTACATTAGAATGAGATATATAAGAAAAATAAACAACATAGTAAATTCTTAAGTTCATATTATGCTAAGTAAATTCTGAAATATAGTATACAACACAGCTGAAATGTACAACACTACTGGAATATACAACACTGCTGGAATATAAGCACATAAGTGTTCTATAGTCCAACAATGTTGTATATTGCATTTTTTAATTCCCTATATTGTTCATTTTTTCCATATATCTCATTCTCTAGTGTATAGTCATCACTGCTATATAGGCATAAGTTTAATTGTATACATAAAAAGATGGAAAGTATTCTAATTACATGTGCAAAATTTATATTGAAAACATAACTTTAAATTGAAAACAGTGTTGTATATTTTATCAATGTTGTATGTGCACACTATAGTAAATTCTGAAGTTCATATTATGCTAAGTAAATTATGAAATACAACATGCAACATAGCTAGAATGTACAACACTACTGGAATATAAAATTTTGTTGGAATATGACCACATCAGTGTTCTATAGTCCAGCAGTGTTGTATATTGCATTTCTGAATTCACTATATTGTTCATTTTTTCCAGATATCTCATTCTCTAGCTGAAAATTATTTTTTCCAATCATCACTGTGATATTAGCATAAGTTTGATTGTATACATAGAAATTTGGAAAGTATTATGATCACATGTGAAAATTTTATATTGAAAACATAACTTTAAAAACTACATAGGAAGAGTCCAACGAATACACTAGAGAATGGTATGGTGGCAAAGCCATGGAAAATTCCACTACAGGCAATCATATTTATGCCATGGCAGAAAAAAATAGATCAGAAAAGGACAAACTCTGCATTGGATGTAAAACTAACGCAGTTTACATTTCCACATATGCAACCTTACCAATCAAAATAATAAGCAAGAAGAAAAAAATCCTGCATAAATTGTTATCTTGCATGTTTTTACCAATAGTAGGATGGACGATATTTTCCACTTTTGCATGGCCTTTCAGATGAGGCAGCAAAAAACTACATAGGAATACTCCAACGAATACACTAGAGAATGGTATAACATGAAAAAAGAACAATATAGTGAATTCTGAAATGCAATATACAACATTGTTGAACTATACAACATTGTGCTCATTTAGTCAAATATACATTGTCTATCCAAGCACTTTCTCTATTCAACATATTCCATACAAGTTTCATTGTCATAATGAAAACTATAGTTCAATTAATTCCTGAAAATGAAACAAAATCATTCATATTCTAGCAATCATCTTTCGTTCAACAATTCCAGCAAGCATATTCCAACAGTCTTTTTTGGTATATTTATAGTTTCTTTTCCAACAATCATCTTTCCTTCAACAATTAGAATTGAGTTGATAACCATGTACTTCTATTTTGTATTTCATGTTGTGAATCAGGTATTTCATTTACACCATGAGAAAAGGTGTTATTGCTAGAAGATCAAGGAGGCCCAAAGTGAGAGGTGTACAATTATCACATAATGTAAGTGATGAAGAGGATAATTCAGCACCAACTGGTAATGAACTAGAATGTAGAAACCCACCCATTGTCTTTGTTCAAAGAACATTTGCAACAAAGAAGCTTAGTGTCATCCGAGGTTGGACAAAAGAAGATATGGAAAAGGCGATAGATGATGTTGAGTTTAATGGGTTCTCAGTTAGAGCAGTAGCAAAGAAGTATTCCATTCCACTCACATCATTACACTATTGGATAAATGGTCTCACCCACATAAAGAGGAGGGGTCCTCCAATAGTTCTAACAAAAGAAGAAGAAGAGGAAATTGTTGAATGGTGCAAAGAAATGGCTGATATGGGTCATGGCTTGGAGTTAATGCAGCTTAAGGAAAATGTTGCTTAGATTTGTGAAACAAGACAAAACCCCTTCAAAGATGGGTTTCTTGGTAAATCATGGTGGGCTGGATTCAGAAAACGTCATCCAGACCTTGCAATCCGAACCGCTGAGGGACTTGACATGGATAGAGCTTTAAACTTGCACCCTGTAATAGTAACCAAATTTTATGATAATTTGGCCAAATGCTATGGAACCTATTCATACGGCGCTCATAAAATATGGAATTGTGATGAGACTAGTTTGCAGGCTGGGAGAAATTGTGGAGTGTGTGTAATTGCTAAGAGGGGCAGTCGTAATGTCCCAAAGGTAATACCAAAGAGCAGGGAGTGGATCACTATATTGTGTTGTGTCAATGTAGCAGGTTTTTCAATCCCAGGATTTTATTTGTTCAAGGGAAAGAGAATGGTAAAGAATTACATTAAAAATTGTGAACCTGGAGCATGTATGGCTGCACATCCAAATGCATGGATGACAAAGGAATTGTTTTTAAATTGGATATGTCATTTTGCACGTTCATTACCAGGAGGTGTTTCTCCAAATAATAGACACCTATTGATATTTGATTGCCATGGCAGCCATGTAGCATTACAAACTGTGGAGGAGGCAAACAAATTGGGCATTGATTTGATAACACTACCAATACATACTAGTCATAAGTTACAACCTCTTGACGTGAGTGTGTTCAGCCCTTTCAAGACATATTTTAGAGCTGAAAGGTCCAAATGGATGGCAGAGAACAAATTTGCAGATGTGAAAAGGAATGACATTGCTGAGCTTGCAAGTAGAGCCTTAAAAAAGGCACTAACACCATCTAACATAATTGCAGGTTTCAAAAGAACTGGTATTTGGCCATTAAATTATGATGCTCTCCTAAATGACATGGCATGCAGCTAGACATTTGACATGCAAGGCGAGGAAGATGTTGATGCTGTCACAAACATTTTGAGCCTATCTCAACGAATAAATCCTAAATTAAATAATAGTGAAGAGGTGGTACCTGAAACTCAATTCATTCAAAATGTTGAATCAAGAGATGATATGGAAGCAGCTGCAACACATGGAGTGGAGCTAAATGGTGCTCTTGGAAACCCAAGTAACATCATCAACAATAATGAGGGGTCTTCAGATTTTGTAAGTAACAATGATTTTTCCTTGCCAAGTCAAGTTAACCCGCCACAATGGTTAGAGGATTCCATGAAAAACATGGGTTATAATCTAACATCCAACACAGAAGATCAAAGCTTAAATCTTCCTTCCTTTCCTGAAGGACTAGAACAAGAAGCAATAATTCATTACTATGCAGATGTTGGAGATGAGGATGAACAAGATGAAGTCAAATTTCAAGAGGATGCTCAAGAAAATGAAATTAACTTAGAAGTTATGCAACATGAACCTCAACATCCTGAAGAGATTGAAATCCAAGATGGACGTGGTACATTACTTTCCCATTTTCTACGACTTCTAAGGGAGATCATAAACAAATCATATGGTTCTATTAGACTGAGTAGGCATTCACATATTTTGACTAAACCTGAGTACATGGAGCTATTGGTTGATGTAGAAAGAAAGAAGGAGGAAAAAGAAAAACTAAAGTTAAGGAAAAAAGAATTGGCACAAGAAAAAAAGGTTGCTAGACTTGCAGCAAAAGAAAAAAAATTGCAGGAGAAGCAGGCTAAGGAGCAACAAAAAGAGATTGAGAAGGCACACAAGCAACAAAGGAAATATCAAGAGAAGAGGGAGAGGGAACTTGCAAATCAATTAAGGGAATACGAAAAGAGGATGCGTGTAAGTTCTCCAAATGATCATGAAAATCGAAATATTTTTCAAGATTTGTTAAATATTCAAATTCTAGGTTATGCTCAAATTGGAACTCCTCCATCACTTATGAATAAATCTTGTACATTCCCATATTGGTATGTATCAACTCATTTACTTTGTACAAGTTCAAGCAGTCCTAGTAGTTCATTTGCAATGCCACCATGGATGCAAGCTTCAGCAAGGCAACCAACTCCTTTGTCAACAACAGGGGCAAATCCCTTATCAAGCGGACAACCAAATCCTTTATCAGCAGGGGGACCAGATCCTTTATCAGTTGGGAAACCAAATGCTCTGTCAAAAGGGATTCTAAATCTCTTTTTAGCTGGAAAATTGAACACTGTATCGGTAGGAAAAGAAAATCCAAAAGCAGTATTGAAAGAGGGCAATATTACTTATACTAACTAAGATATTGAACATGTGCCCGTAAACAATGTTTATTACCCCATATGATGATGGTAGTAATTTTGTTGGTGAAACCATTTTGCTAGATGTATTCACCGAAGTCTTCCTATGTAGTCTCTAAAGTTATATAGTGCAATATAAATTTTGCATATGTAATCAGAATACTTTCCAGCCCTCTACGTATACAATTAAACTTATGTCAATATATCAATATGATGATGCTCTATATTTTACACCCTATTTGGTGGTGTAATCAAAATACTGATATAAATTTTGCTTATGTAATCAGAATACCTTCCATCCTTCTATGTATAAAATTAAAGTTATGTTAATATATCAATATGATGATGCTCTATATTTTACACACTATTTGGCGGTGTAATCAGAATACCGATATAAATTTTGCATATGTAATCAGAATACTTTCCATTGTTCTATGTATACAATCAAAATTATGTTAATATGTATAGTGCAGTGTTTAAAAACACTAAGGATCATTGCCTGAATGAGAACCTTCTCACCTCTACATTTTCTTCTCATCTTCAAAGCAGGCTGAGCCATTGCCAAGGAGGGTGCAGTTCAGGAGTGGAGAAAACCCATGCTACCACCGCCATGAAATGTGAGGAGAAATGGTCACATGATTTTTGCAAATGAACAGGTCGAAAACAACATTGAATGTGCTCTGTTTCCATTTTGTGTGAAATCCCAATGCTGGATTTGGCGGTGGCAGGTTCCATAAAATCTGGCTGGCATATTAATGTCTAGTGGGTGAGCATTCATATAATTGTCTCTAGTTGAACTACAACTGGCATGGTGAATGGACAACAGCTGGTCCTAACCAAAAATAATGCCAATTTTGACATCCCCCAAAAATGCGGCTCGTACATGTGGCAGTGACCTAGAAATGAGGTGGCAAAGGAATGTAGGAGGTCAAGAATTAAGTGCTGCATATTCTAGTGGTGTTTTTACTCGCCCACGTGGTAGTGACGTGGCACAGTGACTGTGCAAAGATAGGGTGCACCAAAACCGGTGCAATGCGTTCCAGCAATGCAGCCCGTTGGAGCAACATGTATATATGAACCACAGAAGACACTTGAAACATTTAGACTCAAGATCAAGAGAACTCTAATACAGAAGTGATCAATTACAATAGAAAACAATGTAAATGGCAGTAAAAGAGAGTGGTAATGCCAAAAATGATGAAAGTTATCTTCAAACTTTGAAATCCAAAAAAGGCATTGGGCCCATGCAGAAACCAGGAAGACACTTTAAGCTAGATAACCATTTTGAGCAATAAAATTCCATAGAAAGAAAGACATTTGTATGCAGCAACTGAGATCTTATCTCTGGTGGTGAGATTTTATGCCAACCCTCTACAATTTGCAATATTTTTTCCTATTATCTAAATTGGTTTTGTCCATAAATATATGTTTATAATTAGACAAAGAAAATATTCAATAATTTGGTCTGGGAAATCAGAAAATAACCATACTGGGTATTGCTAGAAATCATCACTTTGATCACCAGAAACTGCTTAAACGGGTAATTGGGTATTAAAAAGTAGATTACATTAAGACCAATGATGAGGTAATGTTGCTAAGTACTTTAAAAAACAATTGGGTACTGATACAAAAAGAAAACAATTGGATACACTAAGAGGTGAAGCAGAAGTTACACTGATTGGATATTGGTGAAAGTGCAAATATGCTATTAGCACAGATTGAACTGGCTTGGAATACTGGAAAAAATGAAATATATACTAGGATATGAATTGAATATATTTCATGTAACAAAACTATAACATCAGCCCAGAGATAAAAATTGAGAGTTACTTTACTTGATACCCAAAACTATGCGTGCTAAAATTCACCAGGATGAAAATTAGGAGTTCATTGACATTAACCAGCAGAAAGTAATTAGTAACCAGCACTAAGGAATCCCATTAACAGTAATTAGTAACCAGCAGAGAGTGACATTAACCCAACTTGAAAACGCATGGCCACTAGTGGTATACCCTGGGGGATATTGTTATTTTTTAGACTAAAAAGTTACTCTTTTGGATTAAAACCCAAGACTAGCACAAATACTTGGAAATGGCCTAAACCAGCGATTGCATAGGAAATAAATCAATAAATCAACGATTTTACGCTTGGATTTGTAAAATATGACAAATGAAAAAATAAATTTCTTTTGCTGAATGACAAACAACAAACTTTCCATAATAGTGCAGTGTTTAAAAACACTAAGGATCATTGCCTAAATGAGAACCCTCTCACCTCTGTGTGTTTCTTCTCATCTTTTTCACAGGCTGAACCATTTCCGAGGAAGAAGTCAGTCAGGAGTGGAGAAAACCCACACAACCACCGATCTACAAGGCAAGGAGAAATGGTCGCTGGCGTTCTACAAATGAACAGGCCGAAAACAACAATGAATGTGCTTCGTTCCCATTTTCCCTGAAATCTCAATGCGCAATTTGAACCTGACAGGTTCAATAAACCAAGGCACTCGTATTAACAGCTGGTGGGTGTGCATTAACATCTAGTGGGTGTCAGGTTCAATGAATGGCGGTGGAACGAACTACAACTGGCGCGGTGAATGGACGACACCTAGTCCCAATAAAAAACACTACCTTTTTTGACATTCCCCAAAAACACGACTCATACACATGGCACTGAGGTGGTAGTGAGGTGGCAAAGGAATGGAGGAGGTCAAGAATATAGTTCCCTATATTCTGGTGGTGTTTTTACTCGCCCAAGTGGTAGTGATGTGGCGTAGTGACTATGCAAAGATAGGGTGCACCACAACCGGTGCCTCTCCCCTAGATAAATGGCATTATGCAGAAACATGGCTTTTTAGAGACACGTGTTATCAATTTACAATATTTTGGTGCTTACTGTTCTAACGTGGAAGTACAAAAATCTTTTCTTATGCATCAATTTTCTTTTGCATCAGTGGAATTGTCGACCATTTCCATAGACTTGGTGGAGATTGATGTTTTCTTTTCCCATAGGCTCGGCCTCATCTTTCTCACATCCCACCGCACCATCCAAATGCACTTGTCTTGTGACTATGATTCTTGTGATAGCATGGTGAATAACATCTGCAGATCTGTTGCACTTTAGAAATTATTTTAGCATTTTTTTCATGTTTGGAGACATGATCTCATTGGACCATCCTTTGATGTCTATGTTTTCAATTCAGATCAACGTAGCAATGACCTGCATTTTGCTTTTTTTTATCTCAGGCACGCAAGGTGAAATCAAAGGCACAAAAAAATCATTCTATGCCAAGAATTAGTATTAGAGGTTCATGGGAGATCACAGTCACAACGTGATTTTTTTTCAATCATCATTTCAATTATGGTAGGTTGCTTGCTTTATTTTTGTTCTGAGTTTTAAATGGAAATTATAGAGACATATTCTGGTTTAAAATTTCATATGTGGAAGGTTAAAATACAAATGTAATTGATGCATACAAATTTGTGGGGCATCATAAATGGGGATGAGAAACCACCTACTGATACAAGCAAGTTATTGGAGTGGAAAACAAGAGATCAAAAATCGAAAGCTATTATTGGCCTTGCGCTTTCATATTCTCATCTACATCATGTGGATTTAGAAAAATCATCCAAAGAAATTTGGGAAATGCTTAACAAACTGTTCGGTGTGAGAGCGGTAAATGCCCAATTTTCATTGAAATTACAATTATATAAATTTAAAATGGATGATGGAATTACTATGTCCAGCCATATAAAAAATTTGAGGTCTCTTATTAGGTAGTTTGCTAAGGTAAAAACTACAGTTGAAGATCATAATGTTAAAGCTATTTTATTGAATGGTCTACCATACAAATATAATAATATTTTATTTACTCTTAGCCAAATACCATCACAATATTTCGATGATATGATTGTATAAATACTCGCAGAATAAAATAGGATGCTTGTAGAAGATGAGGGTATTTCGCAAAATGAGAATGCACTTTATTCTCGGATTTTTCATAAAAAATCCAATACTGACATAAAGGAAATAAAATGCTACTACTACAAGAAGGAAGGTCATACAACAGGGGACTGTCATGTTCAAGAGAAATATGTTCTCAAAGTAAAATTCAAGTACACTGAAGCTAAAGTTTCTTGAGTAGAAGATCCATCAGAATGAAAGTGAAGAATCAGATGATGAGGTTTCTTTCACTTCACAGCTCGTGTTGTGAAGTATGTAGTAGCAACTTACTGAAGGCTGGAGGGTACACAAAGGTTGGAGGATAATTGGTGTCCTCTTGTTAGTCACTTATGATGGGTCACAACATGACTTTGGTGACGTTTTTGTTTTTTTGTGTTTAGTGTGTTTTTGGTGTGTGTTTTTCAATAAAGACAGAGAGTGTTTTCCATTTTGGTACCTCCTGAATGAAGTGCATTGTGAGGAGAAAAAATACTAAAGTATCACTTGATTCTTGTGTAACGGGTTTTATAGAAATATGAGAAACCAACGAAGTGTACAATTGAGACATTAGGTCACCTCCAGGTTTGTGATGAACCTGCAGTTGGAAAACCATATGGATTAGTGGTAATCTAGGGAAACAAGAAACTACTGAGGTGTTATCAAGGATGGATGTGCTCAGGTCAATTCCATGTTTTTGGTAATCCTGTGGGAAAAACCAATGTCTCACCAAGACCACTAATCCAGAAAGATGGCATGTCACCTCAAAGGTGATCCTATTACATGGAGAGTGTAATAAACTATTTAATATTTTTGGAATAAGGTGGGGTCCACTATCTGGAAATATGATAAAAAAATATAATACATTGTTTAGTATACATGGAATTTAGGTGTTGTAATTGTTGACGGTTCTACTTCCTACCAGAAAGTTCTCTTTCTTTCCATGTCAACCATCTGCTACTTGTATATATTCTGTTTTGTATTTGGTTTTAATTAAGGCATTCGAAATATTATCTACATTGTCTTTGGGATTTCATACATTTCATAGGTTTAGGTTTAGAGAATTACTTTACAAAGGGATGGCAACTACATACTCTCACAGACAAACATGGTAGAAAAATACTTTGGAATTACAAATACTCTGGCACGCAAATACTCTTGAAGACCAAAGCCAAGTCTATGGATGATGTGGAAATTTTGGGGTCTGTGTTTACAACGATACAATCCCATCTTACCCATTCCCATCAAGATATTTTGATCCAATAAATCCCAAGGATCCCACAAAGTGATAACAGAGGCAACAGGATATAATTCGGTTCAGTTTTAGAGGCAGTAAGATGTAACATAGATATTCAACGAAGTTCACTATTAGATGAGGATTTCAATGTGAGGATAATACATGGGAGTTGAATGCACCATTATAGGGAGGACAATGCCCAATACATATGAGTTAGAGGAGATATTACTCCACCTGTTACATATTTAATAGCCAGTTGTTGTACATCACTATCACCTCTAATACATTACTATCCTTCAAATGCATGTTGAAGGATTAAAAAACATTAGTCATTATATTTTAAAATCATCGGTGATGGGTTTTATAGTTATAATCACTCATTTATAATAGTATGTGTAGATATCCTTTTACACGTCATGAAACATATCAACAGGTTAAAAAAATACATTTTAAGATTCATAAAACAAACAAGTATCTACTGTGCTGATTTGGAGTCCTAGTTAGTTGGCTACATGGTTGTGTAAAACCTACATGTTATGGTGCTAGGGTATGGGGTCCTTTCCCTTATTTGTATGGAGATATCTCTAAAAGAACAATTCGCTGAAGGAACAATTTGTTAAGTTGATATTAATATTTAATCCTATAAAATCATACAAGCCTTGTTGTTAATCCTTACAAGAAATTGAGCATGGTGTAATAAGTAAGATATTATAAACTTAATGAGAAAATATAATTGTAAAAAAAATAGATCACATCTCTAAAGTGTTATTGAATGAAAAACTGAAAAGTAATGATTGACCCTTTGAAAATAAAACAATATATACAACTCCACAACATGTTCGAGTATGTGATACGAAAGGAATATTCAAATGAAATAGTGGAAAAAAAATTGCAATGACAACCAAAAATTACATCATATCATACATAAATATGACATATTGACATATTCAAAGGGAATGCAATGGATCAAGGCCAGTAGCACCTCTAACATCTTTTTTCATCAAAATCACACCAATTAGTGCAGGGTAATGCCATATATCTAAAATATTCATACTTGAATTGAATTCAAATTGTATTAGTTTTGAAGTGAGTTTAAATAGTTGAATGTGAATTATAATGAGAAATTTGGGCTTGCAAACCATTAGCACATACAATTATTTGAAATAAGTCAAGAAACAAACTATTAATAACCTTCCAACCAATATATAATGTCAAAATTATGCAAATGACAAATCTATACATACCCCATTGTATACTAATGTTCAACATGATGGTTATTGAGAGCAAAAAAAACATATATTGACATAAATTACATTTACTAATAAACCAAACATTATTGCCTTGAAATCATTTTAATATAAATATATGACATCCCATCTAGATATTAAAGAACATAAATGTAACAAGTATTTCCCAAAGTATTAAATTTCCCTAAGGAGGATTACAATAGAACTGTGAATAGAGAGTCTGGATGGTGGAATGTGCATTAAAATGATAATACGGGCTTGTAAACCCTTATAACTTATAATTATTCAAAAAAATTAGGACACTAATGATTAATAACCTTCTAGCTAATATATAATGTCATAATTATGTAAACGACCAATCTAAACATACCCAAATACATACTAATGTCCAATGTGATGGTTATCGCAAGAGAAAAATATCAACATCAATTGCATTATGTCCAA
Organism: Taxus chinensis; assembly: GCA_019776745.2. Classification (NCBI taxonomy): domain Eukaryota; kingdom Viridiplantae; phylum Streptophyta; class Pinopsida; order Cupressales; family Taxaceae; genus Taxus; species Taxus chinensis. The sequence continues at coordinate 29,740,658 of CM034150.1, read as the reverse complement.
AACCATAAAATAATTGTAATATAAATATATATCCCCCCATGTAGATATTAAGCATAAAAAATGTAACAAGTATTTCCCAAAGGATCACATTTCCCTAAGAAAGTGGATTACAATAGAACTATGAATAGTGAGTTTGGATAGGGGAATACGTATTGAAATGATAAATTTGGGCTTACAAACCATTAACACGTGGAATTATTAAAAAAAAAGGACAAATTATCAGTATCCTTCCAACTAATATAAAGTGTCATACTTATGCAAATGACTAGTCTACACATAGCCAATTGTATACTAATGTCTAGTGTGATGGTTATTGAGCACAAAAAACATATATCAAAATCAATTACATTTTGTCCAAATACACAAAATGATTATCCTAAAATCATTGTAATATAAATATATAGCCTCCCTTCTAGTTATTAAACATCAACAATGTGACAAGTATTTCCTAAAGGATTACATTTCCTTAAGAAAGAGGGTTATAGGAGAACTGTGAATAATGGAAATAACATTTACTTTGTCAAACATCTCATAGTTGCACCAATAGTTAAAATGTAGAATTTTTTTTATCTTACTAGTATGTCAGGATAAATTAAGCCTCCTATAATACTCAAAATTTTGTAACTTGTGATACATTTGTGCTCATCACATCTTTGTTAATCGTATATATGATACCCAAAGAAGTATCTTGAATATGTGTTGATCATACATGTCATACATAATTTTAATATATTTACTTTACCAAATTCATTCTTTACAATAATATGGAATATAATCAAATTCATGTACACCAAACAATGTGATAATTAGTAGGAATAACAAAATAAATAGGTAGGAGTTGAATCTATACATCTATATAAAATTAGGACTATGAACATAAATACATATAACAAAATAATGCCCTCATCAACATAAATAGGTACAAATTCTCATTGGATGTTATATATACAAAACACAAGTTGGAAGAGAAGTGAATGAATTCAATATATTAGCAACATAGTGGCACATTTAACCCACATTATAGCCATTATTTCTATCTCGGTCACATTTGATTTTTCTATTTGGATCCTTATTCTACGTGTTTTATTTTTTATTCATAGGTGGTTAGGAAAGAGGGGTTTCTCTTATAACATGCTAGGTTATCGTTTTTGGTTCATCAATTCTATAACTCTTTATCTATGTAGGGTGTTTCCATAGCCATCTTTCACTTGTTGGAAAGGTTGATCTATTGGATGTTACAACCCAATGTATATGATATTTTCCTACTCTTGACCTTATCATAAACATTTTCCATTCGAAGAAAGATAGCGTACCACTGCTTCTAGTTGTTGTAAGGTAGTTCTCAAATATCTATCAAGCTCTCCTTCTAAAATTTCACCCCCCCTGGGTAATTTTGATAACATGCATCAGAATATTCAAGTCCCAGGAAAATTGATTGATTCGGGGCCAAAAATCATGTTGCTAGAGTCCCCTCAAATATTTTCTAAGTTCCCTGTCTGAGAGGAAAAGAGCAAGCTCTGAGAAAATGTGAAAAAAGGTTGCAGAAGGCAAGTAGGTTGATCCAGGAAAAAATCATAAAAATGACTAAGTCCTAGTCCTAGGGGCAGTCGGGACATTTGGGACAAAAAGGCCCGAACCGGCCGGCTCGGCCGAAGTAAGCACAAACAGCCCGCAAAGCAACAGGGACATCTGGGACAAAAGTACGCGGCGGGCGCGAAATGCCGGTTCGACCGAGAAAAAATTGGCTAACTGCTGAGAGGGACGCAAATGGGACAATCGGGCCAAAAAGGCGCGAACCGGCCGAACCGGGCGAAAAAGGGCCAGACAGTCCAAAATCAAATGCCAAAAAGGCGCGAACCGGCCGAACCGGCCGAAAAGAGTCAAGTCAGTCCGAAGCAAAGTGGGACAAGCGGGCCAAAAATGCCCGAACCGGCCGAATCGGCCGAAATGAGTCCAGAGGGTCCAAAATCAAATGGGACATCTGGGACAAATGGACGCGAAATGCCCGAACCGGCCGAAATGAGCACAAAGGGCCCAAAATCAAATGGGACATCCGGGACAAATGGAGGCGAAGTACGCGAAGGAGCCGAAGGAGCCGAGGACCAATCAGAAACTGCCACGTGTCCTCACAGGAGAAAAAGTCAAAAGGTCAAAGGGGCGAGTTATCGAGCGCTGAACCGAACCAATGAAATGGCGCCACGTGTCCAAGTTTAAGGGGCCCACAAGCAATTTCAAAAGGAAAGCCCGCGAAAGATGGAGGAGAGAGAATTGCTCGTCCAATCAGCACGTGCCACGTGTCGTCCAGATGGCGAAGAGCGGGAAAACATTTTAAAATTCGTTTTGATCTGTTCCGTGCCCTAAATCTTCAGATCGCCATATCTTTTGATCCAGAGCTCGGATTTCCACGTTCTTTATATCAACGGAAAGCTGTTGAGATGCTCTACATGATTCTGGGATCAATCTCGAGTTTTGGTGCAGTCTGAAGAGAGAAAATCGAGAAACGGCTCTGACGTGTGGTAATGGCCAGAAGCGACCTTTCAACAACCCGTTTTAATGCTAATGGGTCGCATTCTTCTTCTGCACGGCCAGAAGTGACATTTTAGCGGCCAAATTAATACAAATGGGTCGCATTCTCCTCCAAAATCACTCAAAGTGACAGGGTATGGGTTGGTAAGATCCTCCATGCTGATTTAATGCATCTGCAGTCAATGAGGAATGGGCTTGCACGTTTTCCCACGTTTTCTGTCCCCTGGGCTCGACCCATGCAATGTAAAAGCCAGATTTGGCTCATTTTTTTTTTTAAAAAAAGAGGTTGTTCATTCTTTCGGCTCGGCCCTCCCTTCTTTTCTTCTCTAGGGTTGAAAATGGAGTTCGAGCCTCCTCCCTGCTCTGTAATGGCGTTTTTTGCCTTTTACTAATGGAATGATGTTCTGTGCAAACTTCTGGAGCAACAAAACGTGTTCTGTGATGCATCTGTCCATCCTCTCTCGTTTTTGCTTGTTCTCTCCTTGCCTCTCTTCATTTGCAGGTATCTGTGCATGTCTAAATGTTCATTGCAGGTTTGGAGCTGTGTTCATGGAGTTTTGGGACATTTTCTGTGTGAAATCTATCCTTGGGCCTGTGATGCATCTGTCCATCCTTCCCATTGCTCACCTCTCTTTGTCCCATGGCAGTTTTGATAGATGTTCAACATCCTCCTTCTCTGGTGTATCACCGTTTTAGTGTAGGCTTTTGCTGTTTTTCCCTTCTCTCTCTCTCTCTCTCTGTCTCCTTGGCATGGTTAGATTAGGATTAGATTAGCTTGCCTGCACTGGAATAGCTTGTGGCAGGTAGTTTAGGAGCAGGAACCAGCCTTCTCTGGAGATTCCTCTCTCGGTTTCACAAGTCCCACGCTTGGAGAGAGGTTTCCATGTTGTGCAATCACACTGGATGCCTGAACATCAACCTAGAAGCCTGATGTGCGTCCAGGGGTGCTGTGATTTTGCACTAACAGTTTTGGCACGCCCGGTGGGACCTTAGAGGTCTTTCACTTCATCTTTTGCAGGTTGATGTGTTCCTGTGAAGATTTCAGCCTTTGGAGGCACTTGCAAACACATCTGGCGACTCCATCTGGTCAACAACCATCTCTGAAGTTGCAGACCTTCCTTTCCATTCATTTTCATTCATTTTCCATTCATCCTTCTTTCCATCTCTTTCATTCTTCCTCATTCTTTGAAGTTGTGCAATCATGACTTCATTTCCATCATGGATTTCATATCAACAACAGCAGTATATTCCACCTCCAACAGGTTTTACAAATCCTCCAGATCAGCATGCATATTCATATGAACAGCAGTGCCAAAGTCAGTTTGGCTATGGAGCTTTCCAAGAGCAAGAGTATGCATATAATGAAGACAATCAGATGCAAGATGCTGGTCTGTTGGAGAAAATCCAAAAGATGGAGGTAAACATAGTGCAGTCCAGGGCTCAGGCACAGATGAAAGCTTTTGGAATCGGTTATGGAGCACCCTGTCCATGGGTGGGACCTTTTCCAAGGCATTACAGCCCTCAGGAGAAGCTTGACTTCATGATTGCAACGCTGCCTTTGCTTGCAAAGTGGATTGAAGAAATAGAGGTGTATGAGAGAAGTATTCAGCAACCTTGTCAACGGGTAAGCACACCATCTCATGCCTTTCCTTTTCCTCTTTCCCAATCTGTTTCATTTCAGCAGTGTCAAGTTTCAAACCCTCCATCTGCTGTCCCAAGTGTTGAATCCATTTCTCCACCCCCCAGTCTTCCACCTCATCTCGATTCTTCTTTCCTTTTCCCTTCCAAACAGTCATCCCCTCCACAAGAGCTAACAGAAATACCCCCTCCTCCAAAGAAACAAGAGGTTTCACTGCCTCCACCACCACAAAAAAGTGTAAAATCGGTTGAGTTTCAACCCATTCCTCCTCTTGCATTCCCAATTTCATATGGGGAAGAAGGAATTGAAAAAATCAGTCATCAAGGACAGCAAGAAGAGGAGCCCAACAGAAAAGAAATGACAGATGACTTGAAGGTTTGGGCTACCAAATTTGGGATGACAAAGATCCCCTTGATGGTTAAGCCTACAGAAGAGGCTAAGGTTGAACAAATGGTGGTTAGGACTGATTTGGTTGCAGCAGAAGAAGAAGATCTTGCAGTCCCAACTTGTCCTCTAGAGCAGCAAATTGAAGAGTTTGACTTGACAAACTTCATGCTGGAGAAGGAGTTCAATCAAGAGCAAGATTGCCTTCAAACATTAGAGGAAGGAGAAGCTGCTCCAAATCTAAAAGAAGAGGAGCACATCCTAGCTGTGGAGGAGAAAAGTGCAGATCCAAGGGCTTCGAGCACAAAGCAGGCTACAGGAGAACCTTCAGTTCTTCTTTCCACTTCATCTCTCTCAAGTTCTATTACTGAAAAGGAGTTTGATCTCTCAAACTCAATATTGGAGAGTGAAGGAAACCATGGTGGTCAAGTTGCAGATCAAGAGGACACCATGGAGGAAGTTGAACACGAGCAGCAGGACAGCAATGAGGCAGTTTACCTGTCAGATTTGGAGGACTGTTTTGATGGAGAAGAGCCGGTTGAGCTTTCACCTTTCTCTCTTTCATCATCCACATTCCAAACACAAGAGCCTGCTGCCATGAAGGAGAGCTTTCATTTGCAGCAGCCTGCATCTTACAGCAGCTCTTTGGGATCAAGATTGGAAGATTTTTATCTTCCATGTTATTCATTGGAGGAAGAGAAAGGACAGAAGAATTTCACCATTTCTTCCACACCATCCATTCAAGAGGGTCTACAAGAAGACTCCATTCTTGGAGTTGAAAATCAGAGCTATGGGCATATCAAACGGATCAGACCTTGCCCAATCAGGTATTTGGCTTCATTGGAGCCAAAGGAGAAGCCACAACCAGTCATGCTTGCTTCTGAGCATGAGGATGAGCTACAAAGTACCAAGGATCAGCTGCCATACCTCTCCAATCCAAATGCAGAGCAACTAAAAGAGGTATTGGATTTTTCAGTTGATACCTTGATGATTTGGATAGAAGACCAGCTTCTTGTTGATTTTCCATCCATCCAAACAGCCATGATCAGTGCCAAATCAATTGCATGGCTGCCAATTTTGAAGAAAGGAAGCTATTTCTCACAACCAGTTGCAGGGTTTGTTTAGCTTGCCTTTGCTTCCAGTTAGAGTAGAGTAGCTAGGTTTGCTTTCAGTAGAAGAAGTGCTTGTGCACACTCTGCATGTTCCATTTGGGGCATGTATGATTTTCAGTTTTGTACATAGTTTTGGTGTTGCTGGTTCTGCTCTTGCACAGTTCATTTCAGTGGCATCTTGGTGAAGACACTCCAGGTTCAATGGGTTTCCAAGTGGCTCAGAGGGAGGTTTTCAAAGTTCAGATCAGTTGCAGGTTGCAACTCATGACTCCATGCCCAATGGATGCTTCAGGCTACTGATCATTCATCTAGCAGGCAGATGACCCCGCTGAGTCGCCAAACTGTTGTCAAAATTTCACCCCCCCTGGGTAATTTTGATAACATGCATCAGAATATTCAAGTCCCAGGAAAATTGATTGATTCGGGGCCAAAAATCATGTTGCTAGAGTCCCCTCAAATATTTTCTAAGTTCCCTGTCTGAGAGGAAAAGAGCAAGCTCTGAGAAAATGCGAAAAAAGGTTGCAGAAGGCAAGTAGGTTGATCCAGGAAAAAATCATAAAAATGACTAAGTCCTAGTCCTAGGGGCAGTCGGGACATTTGGGACAAAAAGGCCCGAACCGGCCGGCTCGGCCGAAGTAAGCACAAACAGCCCGCAAAGCAACAGGGACATCTGGGACAAAAGTACGCGGCGGGCGCGAAATGCCGGTTCGACCGAGAAAAAATTGGCTAACTGCTGAGAGGGACGCAAATGGGACAATCGGGCCAAAAAGGCGCGAACCGGCCAAAATCAAATGGGACAATCCCAAAAAGGCGCGAACCGGCCGAACCGGCCGAAAAGAGTCAAGTCAGTCCGAAGCAAAGTGGGACAAGCGGGCCAAAAATGCCCGAACCGGCCGAATCGGCCGAAATGAGTCCAGAGGGTCCAAAATCAAATGGGACATCTGGGACAAATGGACGCGAAATGCCCGAACCGGCCGAAATGAGCACAAAGGGCCCAAAATCAAATGGGACATCCGGGACAAATGGAGGCGAAGTACGCGAAGGAGCCGAAGGAGCCGAGGACCAATCAGAAACTGCCACGTGTCCTCACAGGAGAAAAAGTCAAAAGGTCAAAGGGGCGAGTTATCGAGCGCTGAACCGAACCAATGAAATGGCGCCACGTGTCCAAGTTTAAGGGGCCCACAAGCAATTTCAAAAGGAAAGCCCGCGAAAGACGGAGGAGAGAGAATTGCTCGTCCAATCAGCACGTGCCACGTGTCGTCCAGATGGCGAAGAGCGGGAAAACATTTTAAAATTCGTTTTGATCTGTTCCGTGCCCTAAATCTTCAGATCGCCATATCTTTTGATCCAGAGCTCGGATTTCCACGTTCTTTATATCAACGGAAAGCTGTTGAGATGCTCTACATGATTCTGGGATCAATCTCGAGTTTTGGTGCAGTCTGAAGAGAGAAAATCGAGAAACGGCTCTGACGTGTGGTAATGGCCAGAAGCGACCTTTCAACAACCCGTTTTAATGCTAATGGGTCGCATTCTTCTTCTGCACGGCCAGAAGTGACATTTTAGCGGCCAAATTAATACAAATGGGTCGCATTCTCCTCCAAAATCACTCAAAGTGACAGGGTATGGATTGGTAAGATCCTCCATGCTGATTTAATGCATCTGCAGTCAATGAGGAATGGGCTTGCACGTTTTCCCACGTTTTCTGTCCCCTGGGCTCGACCCATGCAATGTAAAAGCCGGATTTGGCTCATTTTTTTAAAAAAAAAAAGAGGTTGTTCATTCTTTTGGCTCGGCCCTCCCTTCTTTTCTTCTCTAGGGTTGAAAATGGAGTTCGAGCCTCCTCCCTGCTCTGTAATGGCGTTTTTTGCCTTTTACTAATGGAATGATGTTCTGTGCAAACTTCTGGAGCAACAAAACGTGTTCTGTGATGCATCTGTCCATCCTCTCTCATTTTTGCTTGTTCTCTCCTTGCCTCTCTTCATTTGCAGGTATCTGTGCATGTCTAAATGTTCATTGCAGGTTTGGAGCTGTGTTCATGGAGTTTTGGGACATTTTCTGTGTGAAATCTATCCTTGGGCCTGTGATGCATCTGTCCATCCTTCCCATTGCTCACCTCTCTTTGTCCCATGGCAGTTTTGATAGATGTTCAACATCCTCCTTCTCTGGTGTATCACCGTTTTAGTGTAGGCTTTTGCTGTTTTTCCCTTCTCTCTCTCTCTCTGTCTCCTTGGCATGGTTAGATTAGGATTAGATTAGCTTGCCTGCACTGGAATAGCTTGTGGCAGGTAGTTTAGGAGCAGGAACCAGCCTTCTCTGGAGATTCCTCTCTCGGTTTCACAAGTTATAAGAAGTAAGATATTCACATTCTTCATTGTTGGGTATAGATATTCTATCCGTATAATGTGTTTTATTCATTTTGGTTGGTTGTGTACCATCTTCTTACTATGTGGCGATTAAATCTTATTGTAGATATGTTGAATTTTGTATGGAATATTTTCTTCATTCATACATTTGAAGGGAATTTTTGGATTGAAAAGTGTACTTTAATTTATATAAAAATTATAATACAATTCCCCTTTCCACTTTGATGTTCCTTCTCTTTTGGAGTGTGAATATTTCCACTCTTTTAAAGGGAAAATTTGGTTCTTATGGCCCTCTCTAAATGTATGCTTACATAAGGTCAGTTGGAGTTTCATGCATTGGCTTTTCATATATTTATTTTTGATCTCAGAAGGCACAAAGAATATGTGGTAGACAAGTATTTAGTGTTTGAAAAATCAATGTTATACTTTTTAATTTGAAAAAGTAAATAATTTTTTTTTTATAAATATTCTTAATTTTGAAATAACTTAATTTATTTCGAGGGTTTTAATTGAGCAAATATATATTTTTTAAATTAGGAAAAATTTTAAAAGAAAAAAAATATACATAACTAAAAAAATGAAGCATAAGTTATTAATGGTGCCTTTGGTTAGCTCTTATGAATTACATCATCATAATCAAACTATTATATGTATAGTATAATATCATTGCTAAAATTGTATTACTTGAATCATTCATGTAAATCATTAGGTAGTAATTACTAAAGAAAAACAAGATCTTCCCATTCCATCTTTTACCCATTTATATATATCGCTAGACATATTTTTACATTTATTTGGTATTTCCAGACAATTAAGGTTTCCATAAAAAATGCAAAGGAGACTATGATGCAGAATTGTTTCACTAATACTCAAATACCCTAGTGTCATATACCCTAAAGTTTAAAGCTTTGGGTAAATATTAGAAAAATAAAGAAGAATATGATGAGGGTAAAACTTGCAAATCACGACCAAGTTAAAATAGTTTTCTTAACACTCATATAAACATAGGCATTATTAAATTGTGTAATGGAAGTTTTTAGACCCTATGTACTAGTGTCTATGTGGCTACACTGAGTCATGCACAAACTAATACCTATCATTATAATTTTATAATTTCAAATGTCTAGATTTTTTGTTATTCAGAAATGAACAGGAATAAGATGATTTAATGTAACGTAGACATTCATAAACTTTATAGAACATAGACATTAGTAAACTATTGAAGATAGTACGAAGATTTTTCAATTACCTTTAATACAATGAATTGGAGATCAAGAAAGATTGCTTCTTTATTGAATATTTTACATATGTTTTAGGTTAGTCAAGTTGGCTCTTCCTTATCCTTGCATCTTGTAGTCAATCACATGTTTTGTGGGACATATGTGTGGCTTACATGACTAGAGAGAAACCTCCATATTTTTTTGTTAAGTGTAATTGTGTAGGTGCTTTGAATAGTGGTCCTTATCATTCAAAGAGATTTTTCAAATATTATGGAAAAAACCTCAACAGGGATGAGTTTGTTCTTACCAAAAAAAGTTATTCATTCATCAGATTAAGGATTATATTATTTACAAATCTAATAATTATTTGGATGGAGATGACTCTAAAATCACAATTCACCAAAGGAACAATTTTCAAAGTTTATGTTAATCATTAATCCAATAAAATCATGCAATCCTTTTAGTTAATCCTTACAAGAAATTGAGCATTGTACAATAATTTATTTATTATAAAATTAATGAAAAAATCTAATTACCCACAAAATAGATCACATCTTTGGAGTGTATATGAATAGATCACATCTTTGGAGTGTATATGAATAGATCACATACAAACATATTTGAAGGGAATATATTGGATCAGGGCCAGTAGCCCCTCCACTAAATTTTTCCATCAAAGGAACACTGATTAATGTAGGGGAATGTTAGAGATAAAAAAAAATCATACTTTAATTGAATTCAAATTTTAGTGGTTTTAGAGTGAGTTTAGATAGTGGAATGTGCATTGAAATGAGAAATTTAGGCTTGTAAACCATTAGCATGTATAGAATTATTCAAAACAAGTCACGACACAAACTATTACTAACCATACCATCAATATATAATTCCATGATTTGAACATTCCAATCTCATTCTCCCTCCCACTCTTCCTCCCTTGGCTCGGGACCCCTCCTCTCCACTTGAGGTTGGGGAATAAAAAAAAATCCCAGAGGTTCCCCATGTAGAACTCCATGTAGTAATGTCACTAAAGATAAGGATTATGGGGATGATTCTTTCCCCACCCACAAGGATGGTGAAGGAAAATCGGATGCTCTTAGCCTTCTTTCCTTTAGTAATATTGGTATTGGGCCTTCCAAAGGAAATGTTTCAAACATCTGTGTTAAGCTTGACCTACATATGGACATGATAAATTGACTTAGAAAGGACATTCAAGATATAAGGAACAAGGTCAGGGGATGAAAGCTTGTTGTAGAGGGTTGTAACATGTATATTAACTAAGGGGAAGATATTTCTAAGAGGCTCTCCTTATTAGAGAAGGAGATGAGGGCCATCTGAAACAAAAAAAATGTGACATTCTCTCCCTATACAAATCTATTATGGAATTTCTCACTCTTCAAATTCTGCGGGTTGGTTATGCTAAGGATGCTCTCCCCTTCAAGGGCGATAAAAAATAAAAATAAAATGCCCTAGAAAAGCACAAGATTGGAGACCCTAATGGGTGTATTTATAGGAATCTTCACAAGGGTCTAGAGAATCTAAAGAAGGATTTTTAAAAAAAATCTCAAGTAGTTTAGTATTGTTTGATTTTTTTCTCCCCATTATTGGAGTTGTATTTCTGTCTAGGTTGGGGTATTTCTATTGCATCTTGCATTTTTTTTTTGTTTTTCTCTGGTTGGTTATATTTTTGAATATGGGTTTTAGACCCCTTTTGTTCTAGGTAGAGTTTGTTGGATTAGGTATTTGTAAACATGTTGAATGAATGTTATTCACAACGAGAAAAAATAGAAGAGAAAGCTTAGGTGAGTAACCATATGAGAGGTTACATAATTGATTTTATAATTACAATGTAATAAATTATTAGTATATACTAACATTCCCCATTTATTGCATTTTTTTACAAATGTACCCCTGAATCATCATCATATTTTTTGGATTCACCATCTTGTTGCAATGTGACACATCTTATCTGATTCTTGTGGCAATGATGTCATCTAGATTTCTGTGAACCTCTACAACCAGATGTGCTCTTGTTTGTCAAAAAACATGGATAAAGAGGTGATCTCAGTATGCTCATGCGGTACAACGTAGACCTTCTTGAGGGTGTTTTTTCTCGAGTTGATCATCTCCACGGTAGCCTTCTACTAGTTTAGAATGAATCTTCTATGTCTAGAAATTAAACAAGAATTAGTCTGTTATGTCCAAAAATTACAATTTTTGGAGACATTTAAGTAGTGCATGGTAGATAATAGTGCTCTTGTGGGCTTGAATTCAGTTCTAAATTTTTTTTGCATGTCTTTATGGTTGCTTGCAATGTTTCTAATTGTTATTGATTTAATCTACCTTGAGAATTAGACTTTGAAATCGATCAGAAAAATTTTGAAAAAATCTTCACATAGAAGATCTCTTCATCTTGAAAATTCTCCAAGTCCTGAAAATCCAAAAATTTGGACTTTAGACTTCGGGGATTTTCCCTTTCGGATTTTAATTGGCTTGAATTTGAAATTGTGTTTTTCAAGTTCCGAAGTCTGAAACCCTGAAATTATGAAATTTCGTACTTTTAGGATTTCAGGTTTTGGAACTCTAGGTCACAATTTTTAGAAAATTCCCTTTGGAGTTCTAAAGTTCAAAACCCTGAAATTCTAAAAATTCAGACTTTCAGGCTTTTGGGTTTTTGAACTCTAGGTCGCGCTTTTTGGAAAATTTCTTTTGAAATTCCAAAGTCTGAAAGTCTGAAATTTCGGGCTTTCAGGTTTCAGAACTCCCTCAATCATTTTTGAGTTAATTACTTTCAGAATTCCAAATTCTGGAAGTCTGAAATTTTAGACTTTTGGGATTTTGGGTTTCAGAACTCTTTCATGCCATTTCAAGATTTTCATCCCCTGATCTCCAAAGTCTGAAACCCCGAAATTCTGAAATTTTGGAATTTCAGACTTTTGGGTTTTAGAATTTTGGAGCTCTCTGCACATTTAATTCTTACCTACTTTCATATGGAATGGAATTTTTCCATTAATATCAGGTTTTTTTCTATTTAAAATTGCATTTTCACCTGTCATTTTCACCTGACACTTTGCTCTGACGACCTGATTTTACTGTATCTTGTACTTTTTGATGTCATTCTTAAGGTATTTTTATTTTGGTCATTTTATTTTTGGTTTACGATATTTTTTTTGTTTCCTCCTTGTTTGTTTTATTTTTTCCTCCTCTGGATACCTTAGGAAATGAAAAACTCATTGTGCGCCATGTTTCCATGATTTGAGTTTCTACAAGCAATTAGAGTTTGCAAAGATCCTCTCGAGTTCTCCAATTTTCCCTCTTAGCACCTCTTATTTTTTAGAGTTCGGAGATCAACGTTTTCAGAGAACTCTCTTTTCAGAATTCGGAGTTTTGGTTGTTTGGCACGTCTCATTTTTTCGGAATTGTATCATTCAAACTTTGGAGTTCTCTTTTTTCAGGATTTCGGAAGTCCCTTCTTCGGAGTTCTCTTTTTTGGGATTTTGGAAGTCCCCGCTTCAGTGTTCTCTTTTTTTAGGATTTCAGAAGTCTCCGTTTCAAAGGTTTCCAATTCAGGTTTTTAGAACCCATCATTTCAAACTTTTCCAATTCGGGTTTTTAGAGGTTTCCAATTTGGGTTTTCAGACTTCTCCACTTTGGGTTTCTAATTTTAAAATTTTCTGAGGTTGGATGTTTTTTGGTTTTTTGACTTCTCTTCTTTAGCATTTCAGAACTTAAAATTAGATGTCTATTTCTACATCCAAGGGAAAGGAAAAGATGAAGTATTCATTTCTTGGATTTTCTCCTCACTCTTACTTATCTTCTGACCTGGGGAATATAGGGGACACAAACCTTAGAAAAATTTATTTTCCAAACTTCTGGGATATGGTGAAGGCCCAAAATAGGAAAACATGGATGCAAGTCATATATCACAGTGGGCTTGGTCTTGCTATTGGTTTTTCCACATCCATGCATTGCCCATAATTTGTTTTGGCTGTTGCAGCCCACTAAGATGAATAATATATGACATTTAAAGATGTCAATGGCAAAGTTGTGATTCTCTTGGACCCAAATTTCTTTGAATATTTTCTCAAACTCCCTAAAATTGAAGATTACGCCACAATTTCACCAGAGTCAGTGGTGGAACATTGGGACAAAGAAGTGGAATTGTGAACGAAGGTCATGTTGAAAATTTATCTAGCTAGAGTTTTTCCAAATTTCCAAAGACCATGTATCAGTCAGAATTCATTCAGGAGGTCAATGACATCATTGTGCTACTGAGAAGAGTCTCAAGTCTTCCCTCTACAAAGGAATTCCAAGAGTATATGTTCTTATATATCGCTACCATAAAAAATAATAAGTAATTTATTAGATGGGGGAGCATATCAGTAGCTCCATTTGCTATCAGTTGAGTAGAGTGCATTCTTCAAAAATTTCTATATGACATGCTTCTTGGTTTATACTGTAGCTGCTATGGGAGACTTCACCAGGTTAAATACTAAGGGTATTCAAAGCACCTCTCAAATCTATGATTTCTATCCTTAACTCACACTAGATGAGGGAAGAAAGAACTTCCGCAGGATTAACGATGCCTTCTTTGTTGTTATTCTCTACAATTTCGATAAAGAGTTTTATAATCAGAGGGTTTCTGATGAAGCCTTCAAGGAAGTGCATGAGTGGGGAGTTATCTACCTTCAGTTCCCCACATTTACTTACATCCAAATTCCTAGCTTTGTAGGTGCTCCCAACAAGCTACCAAGATTTCCCATCGAAAAATGGGTTCTAGTAGAATTGGTTCGACAATTGTTGGACTACCATAAGATCCAGAAAAAATGACACAAAGTGGGAGTTCAATTCCCTATTTCAATTTGTAGATACACTTGCCTAAATATTTACAAGGCTAAGAATGTGGATGCAAAAATGGCAGAGGTAACCTTGCGGACTTTCCCTCCATGAACTAATTTTTACTATTGGGGTAAATTCAACGATACAAGTCAATCCAGTTCCCATGTGCCCTAGTTGGAAGACATCTGGATTCATTGTCGAGATGAATTCATCATCAGACAAAGAGACTATGAAAGGCTAACTTTGGATGGGGTTCAAAAATTTGGAATAGTCGACATCCCAAAAGACATGCAGGATGATGATGAGGTTTTGGATGTAGTATATAAAAATAATAATATTGTCAATCAACCATTGCCATGGATTTATTGGTATGTGGAAGAGTGTTGCAACACAAAGTAGATGGTGGGGCCCATTCTGAAGAGAACTTACAGTTGGTTGGTTACCTTGGGAATCTCACCCAAGGGGTTAGAGAAACCTACAACTACAAAAGCCTCACCAACCATGAGATAATCAACACCCACAAAGGGGAAAAGGTCAACCCAAAAGATCCATACAGTTCCAAAAAGTATTTCATTTGTTTTTGGGAGCTCATCTCTCTCCAAGGCTCTTGTTCCCAAAGTTGTGCCTTCTACAACACCCGTGAAATAAATAGTTGAAGTTAGTGATTCTCCAAGTGTCTCACAAGACCCATAATTTCCTTTTTCTCTTACATTGTCACTTCTTACATCATTTCTTCTTTCCCATCTCCTTCCATGGCCCAAGTACTCTCATCCCTTCTAGTTCTCTCACCTAGAGAAACTATTGGGTCACCCATTTCTACTTCACTTCCCCTAACACTTCCATTTCCTACCATCTCATCCCCTAACATCATTATATTAACTCCTATTGAATTACTCAAATCCACCCCATCCATTACTACCACTACCATTGAAATGCCAAATAATGTTGTTGTTACTCTTGTTGTGACTAAATTTTCAGGTACTGAATCAACTATTCCATCTTCATCAGCATCAACCATTCCATAATGGTTGTTTCATTAGACTCTCAAGCAAAAGAATAAAGTGCCTCTGGGGGATGTAATTTTTTTAAGCATATTGGAGCATATACTAAAGAGATAGGCCAAGAGGACAAATATTGTTTCAATCCTGATAGTGAATCCATCTGGGGAACGAGTTGTAGGGGTTGCCACTCCCGTTGAGGGAAAAACTAAGGAAAGAATTACAGTTGTAGATTATCAGATTTCTAGACTCTCACTGGGAAAAGCCACCCACAAAGGAGAAAAACAAGATTTACACACTACTCTTAAAAATTTACTAGAAAAATATGATAAGGATAAATCTTCTAATGATGAGCTTAAGGCCAAGGTCAAGTAGCTCACTGCATTGCTATGAAAAGTAACAAAGTGAAATCCATCTACTGAAGTCTCAACTATTATGGCTATGACAGTTTCATCTACCATTGATGACATTTCTTATCACAAGATCAAGAAGATAGGCCAGAGAAGGAAATTTGTAGATGGATGGATGAAATATATACTGCAAGAAGATAACCCTTTAATTAAAGAAGCTATTGAGATATATAATGATTTGCAAGTTGGAAAAATTACTATTTGCAAAATGGATGAAACTTTTTTGGAGGACAATAACAACCTGAATTTGAATTTGGCAATATGGAGTGAGATAATAGAGGAAGATTCAGATCTACTCCTTCAGGAGGATGTAATTGACGATGCTGCAAAGTTGTTTGAATATCAAAAGGCCATGGAATTTTGGTGTAAGGTGTTGCAAGATTTAATTAAGAATTTGGGTGATAAATGAATGGAAATTATGGATGCTTTGAATGACATATCAGAGGAATTTTATATTGTTAACTGTAAATTCTTCAACAAAAACATTGATGCTCTTCCAGAGGAGCAGATTAAGAATGATTTCAAATATTTGGTGAAGTGTGATGATGAGGTTACCAAAAATTTCGGCAGTGAATCTGTTGACAGGTTGGTTTTGTGCCAAAATTTCATAGGAAGATTAAAGAAAGTTGTGGGTAAACTTAGAAGAGTTCTAGCAAAGATCACAAGGGAAATCCAAAAAAAAATGTGGTAAATTACTATACATGTGGGCCAGGGGATGAGGAAATTCAAGGAATCATTAAATGCTTCATTGAATATAAACATCGAATGGGTTCATAGGAGGAAACATAACAAAAACCTGCAGAAGAAGAAGACGTTGCAGAACCAAGCCAAATTTAAGTGGCCATGAAAGGACAGATCCAAGCTCTGGATCGGTCAAAGTTACAGGGTTGACTGAGTCAAACCCTTGCAAAAATTTTACTATGGGAGCATGTTCCCTTGAATTAATGACATTTCTAGTTTTAGTAAAATGTTAGTTGAAGGCCTAGTTGTAATGGCTTAGCCTAAAGAACTTATAAATAGTTAAGTGTATGGGGTCATTTCAGAGATCATTATTTTTTGGTGAAGTTGCTCTTCGAGCTTGGAAGATTGCTTCAGAGATTTAAAACCTTTTAATTATATTCAGAGTGATATCATGCCTTGAAGAACCTAATTTATCTCGCTAAATGGTTGATTGGTATATGCTTTGTGAATGTATGATTCCTTAGTATAGATGATTAGTGTGCCTTTACTTCAGATTATCTTGTTTCATGTTATGGAAAAGTGATATAATCATCTTTTGTGTCAGTTGTGGAAATAGTTTTTTTTCCTTATGAACTATTGAAAGTTATATTGTCGTTAGTCATAATCAGTGAAATGAATATTTGACATGTGCATGTGTTTTATCCTCATGGTTAGTTAATTGTGTGTTCAATCAAATTTGGTCTCTCTATTTTGTATGATTCAAGTTTTAACGAAGGAATGTATGCTTCTAGTTTGTGGTATTTTGTACCCTTTCTAAATTGCAATAGGTGAAGGTGATTAATGGTGCAAGCATCCTACTCACATTAAACCTTCCTAAGATTAAAATACCCCTTTATTTGGTGCATCACCACCCCTAATATAGTTTCTTTTTTTCAAAACTCTTTCCCTAAAACCTGTGACAATGTTAGCATAGGACTAGAAAGCCATTTTTTGAAACTAGGAGTAGTACAACACTTAGTCTAGGAAGAGGAAGCTGGCATTCTCCAGAGGTTCACCTCAAGCCAAGTCCCACATCTTAAGAGGTGATCCCATGTGTCCCAATCACACCAAATGACCTTCTTATAGTCTATCCATTCGGGGGTTGCGCTGATTTGGTGACAACACTAACATCTTCAAACACAATTTTCATGCTCTTAGATTGTTGCATGAGATCATAGGAAGGTTGTTTGCATTTTTCTTTTATAGCTATATGCATGTAAAGCTAACTAAGTCATATGAACTGAAGCTAACACCTATTAGTTCCAAAACAAAGTTAACTAAATAAGAACATCAAGATAAGAGCTTATAAAATTAATTTTAAGTGTATGCAACATGAATGAAACAAACTAACATGCTAAGTCATTTTACTCTTTACATTGCTAATCTACATGCAAACTTATTTAGATTCTAAGCAATCATTTTTGTATTGTTTACTCCAAGTGGTGAAGAGATCTTGTAGTCATTTTTGTTATCCTTAGTACTTCAAACCCCAAGTGTGTCATTTTATCACCCAGCAGGAGTTGGGTGCTCACCCAAGGCACGTGCGGGCACCGAGCCCCTCATTTATGTGAGTTTTGTGAGAGGGTTTTACCATTGACGGAGGGGTAGTTATATATAATTATATATTTATGTACCTACTTAAAGGCATAAGATAAGCTAGTATATCTTCATACTCGTACATCTTAAATCAAAAGAAACAAGCATAATATGGAACACAAAGAACTAGATCCAACTCATGACATGAAGAGATAACATTAGGTTTTGTACCCATGAACAAGTTGTTCAGAACATAACCACATATAATTGATCAAGATTTTCAATAACCAAATTACATTCAAAAGGGTCATAACAGACCAAATACAGTAAACAACATAGGTCCAGCCTATACATCATGTGTTAAAACAGAGATCCTAGCTATGCCTTTCTCATTAAAAATTATTGCAGACCCACCCCTTTCTACCCATACTTGATAACATTCTTACAACCTTCTAATGAGAACCCCAAAACCTAGGGCCTCCTAACATTTTCTGCAACACCTTGTTCACCTCCCATTTCCCTACACACCTCTATATCTCTATGCCGGTATATCTCTCGCTGCTCTCTCTCTCTCTTTCTTTGTTTTGTATCCTTTCCTCTAACTCGAACATCTCTTTTTATAGGATTAGCACCCACCTCCATTCCTTCCCTCTTGAACAGATCGTGTGCCAAGTGTCGATGTGGTCCTCCATTGGTGAATTCTTATCCCTTTCGAAGCCCTCCACTCTCTGTAATGATTTCTTCTAAGAATATCCCCTGCATGGAATATCCTTATCTTGACCTCCACAATTCCAGGATAGTACCTTATCCACTCATCATGCCTAGTCGGGTCCTCACTTTTCCTCAAGTCACTCTTGGAATGCCAAATACAGCTAAGTACTTTAAACCGTTTTCCTACTTCATGCACGTTCCCTGGTTTTAATTAAACCCTTCTTAAACCCCTTTGTCTTGCATGCTTTCTCCCAAGCACCCTTCTTCTCACTATTCCTGTGCACATGTTGTTATCCATATTTCACCCCGAGCTAAATATTAGATCAAATCATGACCCTGCATAGGAGGAACTCGAGAAAATTCATTCAAATCCTATAAATTGGTTGCAAAAAATATTCAGTAATGAAGTGGTGGAGATGAAGAAAGAGCAAAGCATCCTGTATAGAAAGAAACGACTTTGTTGGGCCGTTTCTAGATCTTAAATCCATTCTCCAAGTTACTCGTAGGTAGAACTATTAAATAGCAGGGTTAGACAAGCAAGGAAGATGTTACAAATGAGCCAAAGTCAAGAAGAAGGAAGAACCACGAATATTCTAAGTCCTCGGGCTCGAAATAGTTCAGGAAAAGGTCAAAAAATGACTATGGAGGAGGCAGCAGAAGAGACACGTGTCCTAACGGTGCTTCTCCAAAGTGAATCCAAAAAAGGGGATCTCAAAATTGCACCAGCCATCCACATAGAAAATGGTAAAAAAGAGTCAAGGGGCGGGCAGAAATCTTCAAAAAATGGCTAAGTATGAAAGTGTATGCAGAGAGTGCCAAGTGTCAGCCTGGCGCATTTCCAAGAGTTGGTCTAAAGGCAGAGTCCCAAGTGAGTGCGAGCTCGCCACGTAGCCAAAAGTCAAAAAGTAAGAGGGACCATTGAAAATTCCATAAAGCAGCAGAGGCTGACAAGTGTCAACTCGACACTCCTCCAAGGGAAACTTTGGGTCAAGTTTGTAAACAAGTGCGGTGCCTCCACATATAGTCAAAGGGGGAAGAGTTAGTTGAATAGTCAATGCATAAGCTAGGCCTGCGAAAGATGCCAAGTGTCCTAAGGGCACTGTTTCAAGGGTAAAATGGAGAAAAGGTTCCCGAGTAAGTGCCAGAGAGACACGTGTCCCAAGGGAAAGTGGGCAGTAAGGGAAAAAGTTGATTTTGCCCCTTGTTACCTTAAAAGGGAGTAAAAGTTGCAAAATGGCCCCCAACTCCACCCAAGGAAAAAGTCAGCATTTAGACCCGAGTCAAGCCAAGGTGGGGCATTGGGGAAAAGGGTGAAAAATTGTCTTTTGACCAAAAAGGTACAAAAGCAAATATGGAAGCACATTTCCTAGCCAATCAAAAGGAGCCACGTGTTCATGCGAAGTTACGGGGATGCAGGTATTTTTTAAAGTTTTGCATTTTTTGCACAAAAGACAAAATGTAAATTGCGGACCCATGGACCTGATTTTTGTCCCAATCTAGCTGCCACGTGTCCCGATCCAAAAGGGGGACCCATTTTTCAAATTGTTTTCCCACCCATTTATACATAATCGATTCAAACTTTGAAGGGGCATATCTTTCAACCCAGGGCTCAAGAGATTACAAATATGATACCATTGGAAATATATCGATCTCGTCTATGCCATGGGAGTCTGAACTTTAATTTTTAGGAAGTTAGGTGGAAGAAAAATGGAGAAACGTCTTCGAGCTTTTAATGCAGGATCATCAATCTCAACAACCAGATCAGATTCGATCTATTTCTGTTGTTTCCTCTTCCTTCAAGGCACCAAACCAAGGATCGATCCAAAAGGATCGATTTGGGGGTAGATTTTAGTGGAAGCATTAACAATGGTGGTTGAGCTTCAACCTATTTTTTCCCTCTTCTCTCGCTCTCTTTCCTCTCTCCGATCAAATCTATAAATTTGGGGGTAGGATTCATTGTAAAGGGTTGGATATTCTTAGTTTTGCAGGATCTCTGCTCCTTCTGGCAAAAGATTTGTGGGGTTCACGACTTCCATTAAAATTGTAATATGTTTCTACCTTTTGGATATTCTGTAATGAATTGTATCAATCTATAGATCAATAAAAGACGTTTGTGATCGATCTTAGATCCTTCTTATTTCTTTTGATTCTATCTAGTCTCTCATTACATATCTAGCTATTTTTGCTTGTCTATTATATGCATTTTATTGGTTTGTGTCAAAGGCAAACTAAATGTTCATCATTCCTTTGGTGCATCACCTGGTATTTTAGTTATTTCTTATTTTTGTACTCTTTTATCCATGTCTCCTTGGCAAGTTTTATACTAGTTCTAGATATAGATCCTCTGTGAATCCATATGTATGCACCTAAACAAAGGAGTAAGGAACAAACCTTTAATCTAGAAATATTTTCCAATTTGCAAGGTCCCGCACCTTAGGAAAAATTCCATGTTATGTAATCACACCAGATGATTCAGCCTTAGAAAAGCAAATCTTTAACTCATTTGGGGGTGTTGTGATTTTGCACCAACAATTTTGGCATGCCCGGTGGGACAAGAAGTCTCTATCTTATTACAGTAGGAATTGATGTATACCTGTAGTGATTCTAAATTTTAAGAATCCTTAAAATTGTACATCTGGCCACTCCAAAAGAAACAAAATCTACTGGTTTCAGCAGTCCAAGTAAGTTCATGAGAAGAATACAAACATGGTCAAGAACTAGAGAAGAGGGACTATTTGTCTATTTAGACTTATCCCCAGATAGAGGGAGAAGAGGAAGAAGAGTCCAAAGGTCTGTATCCCAACAAAGCAGAGCTTTATCAACACCTCCTCCTGGTAGAGCATTCATTCAATAAAGAGGAGTACTCAAACTGATCAAAATGGCTCAGCCAAATCCTCATGTTAAATTCATTGGCAGTAGTCCACTTTCCTTGAATGCGCAAAATCCATTTTCTATTACCACATTAAAGTGTATCCCATATATCAAAGGGAGAATCAAACTTCTCTGGTGATCATGTCCAAGATATTGCAAATGTTTGCATAATTCATGAGATTCATGAAATGGACATTACAGTCAAGTATCTCACCTCTTCACTCAAAGGGAAAGCTTCACAATGGTTCAGGAGTCTTGAGGCAGGATCTATTCAAAATTGGAATCAGCTATGTACAGATCTTCATAACCAGTTTGGAGAGAAAGGTGACAATTTGTCTTTGTTGGAGCAACTAACAACTATCAAAAGAGCCCCAAATGAACAGTTGACTGACTTCAACCTCAGATTCCAGCAAACCTGGGATAGGATTCCAACAGTAGTAAAGTCCACAAATGAAGGTTCCTTCTTATACTTTCTTAGGGCTTTAAATTATGATATTTCTCTGATGATTCAGTCAATGGGAGGCACTACATTTCCAAAATCCTATAGCCTTTCCATAGGGGCTGAGAACCATTTGATTCAAGCTAGTAAAATAGCTCCTAGGCCATCCATTCCTCTATACCCTAAGTTAGGAAACCCAGATACTAGCCAATTGCCTTCATTAGCTCCTATACCCACCCCTAGGAGTTCAAAGCTTAGCTGAAGCTTCCACTTCATCATCCAACACCTCTAAAGAGATTCAAAAAGTGATGAAGCAAATACAAACCTGGGAAATGAACTAGTGACCATCAAGAGGCAACATGCACAGAGCTCTAGGCCATATCAATCTCAGGCTCAATATCAAACTAGACCCCAATACCAGTAGAATAGGCCACCACCTCAGACTGAAAATCAAAATCAAAATCAAGGACAACCTCAAGCTGCTAGACCTTTTAGGTCTTATGATCCAAATACAACCTCAACATCAAAGGCATTGGTCCCTGCACAGAACAATATGGCACAGGAATATGATTAGTGTTTTCCATGTAGTCAGCCACATAACCAATCCATGTGTTTTAATGGTGCTCTGAATTAGGCTTTGATGGTGCAAACCAGTATGGTGCCACAAGAACCTAGCCAAAAGGGAGATCAACAAGTAAGGATCTCAACAAAGTGAACCTCCAGGAGAGACCATTCTTGTCAATTGGCATGTTGAAGACTTCTGTGGGATGAATCAATTCCCTTGCTCAAAGGGTGGCTGCCAACACAAGGTCCAAAAAGAGAAGTATTGGAGAAGGCCAACCACTGAACTCAGGTGAACCCTTAACCTTCCATCACTCCATAAGGTCCTAATGTTCCAAGTGTAACTCCCAACATGCAGAACCAATCCAATCCACCTCCCAAATCCAGTCAGGCACCGGTTGTAACAACCCATGTGCAAGAAAGAAATGTTTCTGGGAAAGGGAAACAAAAGAGAGACTCATTCAATATCATTGAGTCAAATGAAGAGGAAAAGTGTGAACAATTTCACTATGGGAGTCACTGGCCATTCCATGGTAGAGGGATCTGTTACAACTACCATGCAAAATTGGTCAAGTTCAAATCAACCCCCTAATCAGCAAGAGAGAGTGCTTGCCAATGCAGTTCAACCTAAGAAGAACCCAAGGAAAACAACAAGGTAAGAACTTGAGACCCCCTCCATTCTATGTCTCATTAATTATTGGAGACAAATTAGTGCACAATTGTATGATTGATTCTGGGGCTAGTAGTTCTATGATGCCAAAACAAATAGTTGATCAGTTGGGTCTCGTCAATATGAGGTCATCTCTAGAGGAGTAGTCCAATTAGATGGGATAGCAGTGACCACTATGGGAATCATCAAAGATCTGAGCCTTACTCTACATGCCTGCCCCAATGTGACTGTCTTAAAAAACGTGTCCATCATAGATTTGCCACCACATTTTGCTTTGTGTCTATCTAGGGACTTCACTGCCAAAATTGGAGGCTACTTGTCTACTGATTGGTCACATATGCTCTTTAGGAAAAGGTATGGGGCAAAGGCCATAGTCAGATCTAGACCCATTGTAGAATATCATATTGAATCTTATGTGACTAGCCCAATTAATGCCAAATACTTCTCAGCTTTTGATCAAGAAGACCTCCTAAGCACTAATGAAGCAAATACCAAGTTGGAATGTATCCCAGGCTTGACTCTAGATGAGTGGGCCAGCAAAAGAGATGCTTTTTACCCCTATAAAGAGATGGAAGAATATGAGCTGGGTTTCTACCTTCTACATGAAGAAAATCACCCTTACCTTAATCCTAAACTTATATTTCAATGAGGTTGGAAATTATTCTTTGATTGTTCAAGAGTAAAAGGAGCTGGCAGGAGATATGACTGTCTGAATATGAAGCTTTTGAGCCTTTACAAGTTTTCTTCATAATACTGGGAATAAGGCTTTAGTCCAAGGTCTTCATTGGGCAAGAAGGGGATCAAGAATTTACAGGTGTTTGGTGATAGTGAATTGGTTGCAATAAAGTCAGAGGACTTAATGTTGTCAATAATGACCTACTCAAGAACTATAAGAATAGAGTATGGGACCTCATGGAGGATTTCGAAGCCTTTAGCATTATGTTCATACCCAGAAAAGAAAATGAAGCTACTGATAGACTTGCAGCAGTTGGAGCAGCATTTGATGTGGTGGAAAACATCAAGAAAGATAAAGGACAACCACATATCCATGTGGTTGTGAGACCAGTAGTGCCAGATAATAATACATGCTGGCAGGTGTTTGAAAATCCTTTCCATCAACAGATCATTAACTTTTTGACTAAGAAGAAGTTGAATTCTCAGCTAATAACCAAAGAAGACTAGAGCAGCAGTATAGGAATCAGATAGTACAGCCACATACAAACAATTTCCCAAAGGCTTAGTGACACTAGAATCTATTTTCAATCCTAATGATCAATTCAGAAAGGAGAAGGCTAACACATAGGTCAAAGGAGAGGATTTAGAGTCAATCCCAGTTGGAGAAGGAAAAACACTTCAAATTGGCAAGGTGGCCACTGAGCAGGAAAGGTATGAATTCATACAACTTTGCTAAGAATTCCCTGATGTGTTTTCTTGGAGTTATGAAGACCTAAGGGGTTTTAATCCAAAACTAGCACAACACACAATTTAATTGGACCCAGCTACTCAACCTATCAGGCAGAAGCAGAGACCAGTCAACCCACATATTAAGCCTCTAATGAAAAGGGAGCTGAACAAGCTAATAGAGGAAAGCATCATATTTCCAATTAAACACTCAAGTTACATTGAAAATCCGGTCCTAGTCAGAAAGAAAAATGGAGAAATCAGTTTGTGTGTTGACTTCATACTATTTGAACAGATCCTCTCTTAAAGATCACTACCCACTCCCTTCAATGGAGCAGATCTTGCAAGTAGTGTCTAGGTCAGAGAGATTCTCTCTCTTAGATGGCTACTCAGGATACAATCAAATCATGGTAAAAGAAGATGTTCATTTCAAAACTTCACCACCAAATGGGAATCACCTATCCATACAAAAAAATGCCATTTGGACTGTCTAATGTTGGTGGCTACTTTCCAAAGAGCCATGGATATGGTATTCAAAGGGCTAATCAACTCAGATAGTGTTGATCTATCTGGATGATATCACTGTGTTCTCCAAGAATGCATCAGACCACCTTTTTCATCTAAGGAAAGTGTTTCAAATATGCAGAAGATTTGGGGTATCTTTGAACCCCAAAAAATGCATATTCTTGGCCCATTAGGGTAGGCTTTTGGGCCACATTGTGTCTAAGGAGGGTCTGGCAATTGATCTAAAAAGATTTGAAGCAATAAAAGCACTGCCATTGCCAAGTCACAAGAAGGCTCTTCAAAGCTTCTTGTGAAAGATCAACTTTTTTTGAAGGTTTGTCCCAAACTTTTCTACTCTGGTTAAGCCAATAACATTGATGTTGAAGAAGAGCTTAAGATTCTAGATGGATATTTGAAGGAAAAGACAAGCTTTGAAGCTATCAAAGAAGCTATATCACAAGCCCTAACTCTTGTAAACCCAGATTTCTCCAAGGAATTCATATTGTATGCCTTTGGTGGTAATGACACTATCTCTGCAATCCTGGTTCAAAGAACAAAGAAAGCTAAGAACAGCCAATTGCTTTCTTCAGTCAGAGTCTAGAAGAATATGAGGTGAGGTATTTGTTATCACCGAATCACATCAAATTTATGTTTCACAAGATGCATATACTTGAGCTCATTTGGTGTTATTGGATAACATGGGCTAATCTCCAAGGTATTCATCTCCCAAGGTTGTGGGACTTTATACTTGAGATAGACCTCCAGAGAAAGTTAGTGTCTTGCTCCTAAACTGCCTGCCACCAATCTACTCTAATGTAGGACAAGACTTTCATGTTTCCTAATCTAGCCTTTCTTAAGGGACTAAAGAGAGAGAATGCATAAAAAGGAGGATTTCAAATCTTTCACAAATCGGTGATACACCAAAAAAATGAAGGGGTGACTGAGAGTAGCTACTTCCAATGTGGTGAACAATAGAAGTAAAATGCACATACCAAATAAGGGGTGATAACAATTCCTCATGGGATAATAATGGGAAAATGCATTCACAGGCAATATTTCTTACATCACACAATAAGTAATGAATCCTTATTGCCCAGAGCATTGTTCAAAATAGACACAATATTCTTGTAATGAAGGTTGAAAGTGGATAGAAGAGTGCAAACAAACACAGCAAGGGAAGATGCATCCACTGGAACTTGTATTTTATTGCTTCATGATATGCACAATTCAATCTATTACAAGATAAGGGCCTGGATCACCATGCAAGGAGTCCACTACAAGGAAGCCTGTAGCACATTGGCTTCAAAATTAATTTTGAAAGAGGCTTTACTACAGGATAAAAATTACCTCCCCCTTTACAATGATCCTGACACTCCAATTTATAGAGTTAGAATAAGAAGAGGGGATTTAATTCATGAAAAATGGAAATCCCAAAATTTAATTCAACCAGTTGTAAGAGGCATTAAATGGAGTGAAATCATTGTATGACTTGCAGGCTCCCCATACTATCCCAAGTTTGCAGCCTCTGACCAAGAAGATGATCATGCCTCTTAATTGCACTCCCAACTACCAAATAAAACACTATCATGAAATCGACCACATTTTATAAAAAATATCCATCAATTTCTCATCAAATCTAAAATTTCTTTATTTTTGTGCGTTGGGCTTGGAAACATGATTCCAATGGTACCAATTTTGTGCGATTTCATTGAGAAATGTAAACATTATGGCCTTCTGAGTGCGAGCAACTATTTTGGGTCTGCCAAGCATTTTCTGACATTTGACGACAATGCACATTAATTGATTGGAACTGAAAAATACATCATGCTCATTCCAAAAAGTCTAATTTTATGAAAATCAAGCTCAAATTCAAAATTTATGCCGTTTGAAGTTCGAGAGGTCAAACATTTGGCTTTCAAGCTTAATTGCGGTGCTACTTTCGGCAAAATCCAGGATATGCGTGTCAAAGGGCTGTCATGGACAAAATATCTCCGCATCACCCGATTCAGTATTCCTTATCCCACACATCTTCCATTGACTGGGTCATGAGGGCCATTGACTTCTACATTCTCTGCAATGTATGGTTCCTTTTGCGGATTTTTCACCTTTGTGCGTCCCACACGTACTTTTGTCCTGACCATCCTGGACACATTTCTCCATGCCACCCACAATGCACTGACTTGTGGAAAAATCCACTTTTCATGTCTCACATGTACCTATGTCCCAACTATCCTACAAATTTCCTAGGCCCAAAATTTTTGATTTCACTGATTTTCTTTACCTGCGGTGATTTCAGCAATGCACGCCCCGTGTGTCCCAGTTGAACTTGTGCGGTCTAGGACATAGAAAGCCAATTTATCCAATTCCTTTGTATTTGGACTCCAAAATTGGTACAACAAACCTTGGTTTGATCTGTATTGGCATGATCTGCAGCCTCCAGACCCATAATGCATTAAAACAAGCCTGTGACTTCAATTTTTAGAGTTTTTCAAAATTTTCTAACTTGTTGGATTTTTCCCTTGGATGGGGGAGTTAGAGAGAAGCCAAAGGGACCCCTAAAACATGATTTTGGGCCTTGAATCAATTCTACTTGCTCGGGACTGAAGAATCTGATGCATGTTATCAAAATTACCTTGAGGGGTGAATTTTGGATAACATTATGCTTCCATTGAGAAGCAAGTCCTAGAAGTGATCAGGGGACTGAAGAAGTTTAAGCATTTGGTGTCAAACAACAAAATCCAACTATTGGTCTCCCATACATGAGTCAAATAATTCCTCTTCAGTAAGGACCTAAATGAGAAAAGTGTAGGGTGGATCACTCGTGTCATGGAATATGACATTGAGATTAAGGTCACCAAGCTGGTCCGTGGGAGGGGCTTGTGTGAGTAGCTAGCCTTTGCTCTACAATATGAAACAAACAGTAAAAAGGAGGTTATTTTTTTTCTACAAGATGATCAAGAAAAAGGGAGAGATGATGTATCTACTCCTTGTTTTACCCAAGACATGGTGCATTTCCTTTGAATAGGTCTATGTCCTCATGGGATGAGTAAAGAAAAAATAAGGCATTTCAGGCTATAGACCATCCCATATGTTCTTATTGATGGTGTCTTGTTTAAAAGAGACATCAATAACATTCTGCTGAGATGCATTGGGAAAAATCAGGTAGAGAGAGTGCTACAAGAATTCCATGTTGAAGCAGTTGGAGGCTAGTTTTCTCCAAGAGTGACAACACTCAAAATCATGAAAGTAGGATATTACTGGCCCAAAGTGTTTATTGACTACTACACATGGATCAAAAGGTGCAAGAATTGTGCATTCTTTAAAGGCAAGGAAAATCTAGCAGAACTTCCATTATACCCAATCTCAGTCGACCAACCTTTTATGTAATGGGGATTGGACTTCATTAGAGTCATCAATCCAAACTCAAGCCAAGGTCACAAATGGATCCTGACAGCGATAGATTATTTCACCAAATGGACCAAGGCAGTGGCACTCAAGGAAGCAAATGAGTCTAGTATCCTTGATTTCTATGAAGGGATAGTGACCAGATTTGGAGTGCCAGACACCATCATATCAGACAATGCACTAGAATTTATAGGTTTCAAGATTACAAGATGGGCTATTAATAATGGGACTTATTTGAGCACCTCATCAAACACCCTCAGGGTAATGGCCAGGCCGAGTCTACAAACAAAAACTTGTTAAAGATCATCAGGAGAACTCTGGATGAGAATCATAGGACCTGGCACACAAAGCTCAAAATGGCCTTATGGGTTGATAGAATAACACCCAAGAGATCTACAGGAAGCTCCCCATTCAAGCTTGTCTATGGGAAAGAAGCAGTGTTGCCTATATCACTTGAGTTACCAGCATTGGAGCTTTTGAAGAAACTAGAGATTTCTGAATTTAAACCAATGGAGGCTAGGCATGTGAAGTTGATAGAATTAGAAGAAGCTAGAGAGAATGATCTCTAAGCATTGGAGAAGAATCAGGCTTCAATCAAGAAATGCTTTGATAAGAAAGAAAAAGCAAGGACTTTCTAGGAAGGAGACCTGGTTTTGAAGTGGGATGCAGATCGAGCAAAACCAGGGAGACATTCTAAGTTTGATGCCATATGGAGTGGCCCTTATATGATAAAAGGATGCAAAATTAGTAATGCTTTCCAATTGTCCACATTGGAGGGTGAAGAGTTGCAGATTCCAGTGAACGGGATCTATCTTAAGCACTGCTACTAAAGGGGGAGTCTCACTCTATACATATTAGTTTAGTTTCTCTTTCCTCTAAGTGCTTCTGCACATTGTCTTGTTGTAGTGTAGATTGATTTTCTCCTAAGTGATTTGCATGCTCTACATGTTCCATTTGGAGCATGTATGATTTCAATTTTGTACATAGTCGTGGTGTTGTTTTTTTGCTCTTATGCAGTTCATTTAGAGAAACAAATGAAACCCTATTTCAAAACAATTTTCTACTCTCAGAAATCTTCATTTCAATATTTTCTTATGAAATTTGAGAGCACAAGTGGCCAGGCTCATGAATCAGAGGCAGTATGAGTATTAGAATGTTATTCTTGACTCCATGCCCAACAAATACAACAAAGCAATTCATCTCTTCATCTAGGAGGCATATGTCCTCGTAAGTCACCAAATTGTTATCCATATTTTTCCCGAGCTAAATATTAGATCGAATCATGACCCCACATAGAAAGAACCTGAGAAAAATCATTCAAATCCTAAAAATTGGTTGCAAAAAATATTCAGCAAAAAGTGGCGGAGATGAAGAAAGAGAAAAGGATCCTGTACAAAAAGAAACGACTCTGTTGGGCCGTTTCTACATATTAAATCCATTCTCCAAGTTACATGTAGGTAGAACTATCAAATAATAGGGTTAGACAAGCAAGGAAGATGATACAAAGGAGCCAAAAGCAAGAATAAGGAAGAACGACGAAGATACAAAGTCCTCGGTCTTGAAATAGTTCAGGAAAAGGTCAAAATATGACTAAGTATGGAGGAGGCAGTGGAAGAGACACATGTCCTAATGGCACTTCGCAAAACTGAATCCAAAAAAGGGGAGCTCAAACTTGTGCCAACCCTCCACGTAGAAAATGGTCAAAAAGAGTCAAGTGGTGGGTAGAAAGCTTCAAAAAATAGCTAATTATGAAAATGTAAGCGGAGAGTGCCAAGTGTTAGCCTGATGCATTTCCAAGAGTTGGTCCAAAGGCGGAGACCCAAGTGAGTGCGAGCTCGCCACGTAGCCCAAAGTCTAAAAAGTAAGAGGAACCGTTGAAAAGTTCCACAAAGTAGTGGGGGCCGACAAGTGTCAACTTGACACTCCTCCAAAGGAAACTTTGGGTCGGGTTTGCATACAAGCGCAGTGCCTCCATGTGTTCTAAAAGGGGGGTAGAGTTAGTTGAATATTCAATGCATAAGCTAGGCCAGCAGAAGCTACCAAGTGTCCTAAGGGCACTGTTTCAAGGGTTAAAATAGAGAAAAGGTTCCTGAGTGAGTGCCAGAATGACACGTGTCCCAGGGGAAAGCGGGGCGTCGGGGAAAAGGTTGATTTTTCCCCTTTGCCCTCAAAAGGGAGTAAAAGTTGCAAAATGGCCCGCAACTCCACCAAGAGGAAAAAGTCAAGCATTTAGACCCAAGTCAAAGCCA
The DNA here is from genome assembly GCA_019776745.2 of Taxus chinensis. Classification (NCBI taxonomy): domain Eukaryota; kingdom Viridiplantae; phylum Streptophyta; class Pinopsida; order Cupressales; family Taxaceae; genus Taxus; species Taxus chinensis. The sequence continues at coordinate 29,710,103 of CM034150.1, read as the reverse complement.
AGGCGGGGAGTTGGGGAAAAAAGTGAAAGTTTTCCTTTCGTCCAAAAAGGCATAAAGGTAAAGATGGAAGCACATTTCCCAGCCAACCAAAAGGAGCCACGTGTTCATGCGGAGTTTCGGGGCTGCGGGGATTTTTTAAATTTTTGCATTTTTTGCACAAAAGACAAAATGTAAATTATGGACCCATGGACCCGGATTTTTGTTCCAATCTAGCTGCCACATGTCCTCAATCCAAAAGGGAGACCCATTTTTCAAATTGTTTTCCCACCCATTTGTACGGAATCGATTCAAACTTCAAAAGGGCATATCTTTTGACCTAGGGCTCAAAATATTGTAAATCTGACACCATTGGAAAGATCTCAATCTCATCTACACCATGGAAGTCTGAAACTTTAATTTTTGGGAAGTTAGGTGGAAAAAAAATGGAGAAATTTCTTCAAGCTTTCAATGTAAGATCATTAGTCTCAACAACCAAATTGGATTTGATCTATTTATATCGTTTCCTCTTCCTTCAAGGTGTCGAACCAAGGATCGATGCAGTAAATATGGATTCGGGGTAGATTTTAGAAAATGCATTAAAAAATGGTGGTTGAGCCTCGACCCACATTTTCCTACTTCTCTCTCTCTCTCTCTCTTCTCTCCCAGGATCGAAATCTATAAATTTGGGGGTAGAATTCATTGTAAAGGGTTGGATATTCTTAGTTTTGTAGGCTCCCTTCTCCTTCTGGCAAAAGGATTTGTGGGGTTCAGGACTTCCATTAAAATTGTAATACATTTCTACCTTTCGGCTATTCTGTAATGAACTGTATCAATCTATAGAGCAATAAAATATGTTTGTGATCAATCTTAGATCCTTCTTGTTTCTTTTTCTTCTATCTGGTCTCTCATTACAGATTTGGCTATCTATGCTTGTTTATTGTATGCATTTTATTGGTTCGTGTCAAAGGAAAACTAAGTGTTCATCATTCCTTTGGTGCATCACCTGGTAGTTTAGTTATTTCTTATTTCCTGTACTCTTTTATCCCTATCTCCTTGGCAAGTTTTAGACTAGGTATAGAAATAGATCCTCTACAAATCCTTACGTATGCACCTGAACAGAGGAATAAGGAACCAACCTTTAATCTGGAGAGGTTTTCCAATTTGCAAGGTCCCACACCTTAGGAAAAATTTCATGTTATGCAATCACACCAGATGATTTTGCCTTAGAAAATAAAATCTTTAGAAGTCATTTGGGGGTTTTTTGATTTCACACCAACACACGCCTTTTGATACTTAGCCAATATTTCAGGGCTCAACATCACCACATACTATGATTTTTCTCCACCCTTGGAAACATCCTTCTTCTTCAAAGAATAAAGAGTAGTGGAACACGGACAATTCTCAATAAAGAATAGAGGAATTGAATTAATTGAAAGAATAGAAGAATGTAAGAATTTTTTATTGTTGTAGGAGTGGGAATTCTTTCTTTAAGCTTTCCTCGATCTTTTCCCAGGCATCCACCTCACCTTGTGCCTCTTGAATTAGGTCACCCACCAATATTCTTACCTCATCAAAACTTAAAGCATCGCCCTTAGTGTTCACCGTGTCTACAATGCCTTCAAGCTTCTTGCTAAGATCGTCTAGTGCATCCATTATGCGGATGACATGGGGACATAGTTATTTTAGCTGATTCTTAATTAAACCTCACAAGTTCTTGATGGCTTCAAAAAATTTCTCAACCTCGGATAGGATCCTATCCCGCTTTGTCCTGCTACCTTTGTTCTTTTCCTGAAATTATTTTAAATCCTCCTCATGTGTAGCAACCAATATGCTTGAAAATCTTTCCCTGTCAGTCCCATTGTCATAAGAAGCCTCGGTCATCTGCGTGGAAATATTTACAGTGGCAAGGAGATCAAAATACTAAGTAAATATCTCCCCAATCTTTAGTTTTTCTTCCTCTTTTTGGCCTGCCATCACCTATTCTTCTGACACCAATGTGAGTGGTCACCTCTCCATGGTGAGGATGCGGGTCAAATCCTCCAAGAAATGTAGGTTTGATTCATACTTATGATCGGGAGGGGTCAAGTCTGGGTGATTCAGAATAATGGAATTTGGAATGCCTTATATCTTTTTGTAGACTTCCCACACCTTGGCCTTTTCATCCCTCAAATCACACCTTAATTTTGCACTGATTAGCTCCTATTTCTTTATCTCCTTATCCCTCTCAATTATCTCATTGTCTTCTTCCATTGCCCTTATCTTTTCATTCCTACTAAAGAGCCTTGCTTCCATGTCTATTGACACCTTTTTGAGCGCGTTAGAAACCTTCTCATCTGATAGTTTCTGGGAATCTACAATAGGGTTTATTCCTTTGGTAGTTGGCACCTCTGTTAATGCATCCTTATTGACTTCGAACTCAGGCTCGTCAATGTGGTTTTCAAATTCCAAAGATAGTTATTAATTACTAGTTTTCTTGCTTAGGAATCATATGAATAGGTGTATGTGATTAAGACCTAGAAATGTACCCAAGTGCATGATTTTGTTTCTACAACCGGATCTAGGCACTAGTGGTCATGAAAATTCTCAGGAACTACTTTCTTCTATGTCGCAAGGGTTTTGTTGTTCCGATTTTTTTCTGTCGCTTGATATTCGCTCCTTGATCGCTGAGGGTACCTGTAACCTGGAAAAACATAAACCTACCTACACATGTCCACAAACCACATCAAATCTAATAAAAAATATGTAGAATGTGGAGTAGGAATAACCTTGACAGTCACTGTAGACACAAAAATTGGGTCACACTCCCCTTGGTCCCATGTCGAATAACCAACTTAAACACAATCACCTAATAATGACCCTTATACCCTACATTAACATTAATTTAATTATTTACAATTAAATTAATACCCATCCTCACCCCATTATTAATTTAATTACTTTAATTAAATAGATGGACACCTAGACACCTCACCATAGACCTATTCATAACATGTTTCCATAAATGAAGAAGACTTGGTTCAACCCTAAAAATCAAGGCCTATTATTCCTCTAACCACCTTCCCGCTCATAAAAACATAACGTCCATTCTGATTTATGAATAAATGGATAAACCTGGCCCAAATGATTGCGAGATCTATCATTTTTAGTAAACCTATGAAATCTCACCTTAACTGATGTTGGTCATCCTGAAAACCGACGCCGGTCAACCAAGAACTGTCGTCGGTTACCATTTATTCACTTTGGCAACCTTGTTTGTGGGTTGGCACATTCTGAGATTGAAGAGAAGAGAAGAGAGTTGCATGTAAGAAGAACCAGAGTCTTTTCGCACCTACACACATCCATAACCAACACTAGGATAGATCCAGAGGTATTACACTCACACTAACATTTTGGGAAGCACCACTACGACACCAAGCTCCATCCCACCAATCAATCATCACCACCACATAGCCATTGGACCTGAAACACCAGTAAGTACATGTATCACATGTGTTATTTTAGCCTTGACCAATTTTAAAGGTTTTTGTCACCTTTGTTTTGTCATTTCCTACTTACATTCCCTTTTCCCCACTATTCCTCTTTATGTAAACCCCACCATTCCTCCACCCACACCATAAAACCACCTATACCTGACCTCTACATATTTTTGAGTGTTCCTAAAATCCCCATTTACGTCATTATTCCCTCTGTCATATCTGCCTGACCTCAGCTCAAACCCCACTAACAAAACTTATTGATCCTTATCAACCTACCTCTACTAACGCCAGTTACCCATAACCATCATCAGTTTTGCCTAACCATGATCAGTCATACCTTGACTGATGTCGGTCTTTGTGTCTACTAACACTATGTAAACCAGAAACCACATACCTACCAAGATAACCCAAACACCTTACCCAACCCTTATAAGACCATGTCTGTGACCTGTAGACCACCTGAACAACTTGTAACCTAACCTGAAGACCTTAACCCACACAATTTTTAGTATTTAATTGGATTGACATTGATAGTGATCTGAGGTACCCAAATCAGAATACTAGCACTAGATTTATTTATGTACACATTACAGTTACTTCATAATTTGTTTTATAAAACAATGGGTTGACATCCTTCTAGGAATTATCACACTTCTCGGATCTAGCATACGCTAGGTAGTCCATTGTCATATATTATTTAACTCTTCTTTGGTGGTCTTGTTTTCTATTTCAGGTAGTTCCTCCCATCCAAAAAGGAAGCTCTCACAATTAGCATCAGATTGAGAAGTTAGAACATGTGCATCAACCTCCAAACCAACACAATAGGTATTCCTCCTCAGCCCATAACATTATCTGTTTCATCACATTCCAAAACATAAAGAAAATGGTGAAACATTTTGGCATGCCCGGTGGGACCCATCCAGGGTTCCTTGCATTTTCTTCATTCCTAGGTAAAATTGTGTGTTTGTTTCCCTTAAAAAATCTTACACATTAATTTTTCTTCTCTAGAATCATTCTTCCTCTCTTTATTGTCTAAAAACAATCATGTTTTTGGGGCTTTAAAAGGAACACATTCTTCTTTCATTTTTGCATTGCATTAGTGAAAGAACATGTTCCTACCTATTCACCATTTGAACTTAATTTGTCAATTTGGGCTTAAAATCAGTTGCATTTCATCCTTGTATGATTCATTTAGATCACATTAAAATGAGGGCAACCTATATGCTGGAATTCATGCCCAACTGATGGTCGACACAAAGAATCATAGAAAAGCACATTCTCTCTCTCTCTTCTCTCTCTCTCTCTGTGTGTGTGTGTGTGTGTTACCAAACTGCACAAAATCTGAATATACACATTTTCTTAAATGACATCTTACCTGGGAATGTCTATCAATGATCACACAATCAGAGGATTGACAGGTACTCCCCAGCTGGTTATCTTTATCTAGTCACCTATCAGAGAGCACCCCCCACCATAACATAACCTAAAACCTCACCTTTTAGATATCCTTCTTTGTAGGATGCCTTCCCAACCAAAAATTCTATTCTGAATTCACATGGTCAGTTCTAAATAGCATAAGCTAAACAAACATAAGAAAATCACTCTTAGGATCATGTTTTTCTTAGTTTTTCTTCTTGACTTGTGTTTTGAGGTGTGAGACTACGAATCTACATTATTCTTCTTTTTTGCACACTCCACCATCGTAGTTGGAGTATTCTGACTTTGTCTAAGTGTGCTAGGACCCCATATTTCATTCTCAGATTCCTGAGTTTGACTCTTCACTTGATTTAAATTCACAAAATCTAGTTTCTTCATCGCTCTCTCATTTCACAGTAACCATGGTGTCGGTCCAATGACCATCATCGGTTCACATCTGACCATCATCAGTTAAACCTAACCGGTGTCGGCTTCTGACTTTCTAGTTATTTTACCTGGAATAGCCTTCATCATTCCTTCTGTTATGTTTTTGGCCCTCAGGGAATCATCCTATTCCCCATGTTGATATTTCTGTCATACATAGTTTCCCCATTACACATTCATCAGTCCTGTTTCACCTGTTGAAACTGGTGTTTTTCTATAGTGACCAACATCGCTTTCTGTAACCGACATCGGTTCCCCATTAACCGTCACTGGTCAGCCTGACCAATGTCGGTGTCTGGTTTGGTTTTCAAAATTCAAACCTTGACCAAATTCACCCTCCCAGCCTCATTTTTCCTCTATTCCTGTTGTTTTCTATGTCATTTACAGAATACAATCTTTCCAGGTCAACACTTACTCACATTGTGTTGACTCGTAGCCAAACTAACACTCTTATATTCCATGCCAGTCATCAACCACTCCCACCTAGTCCTTCACCACCTTTTATCCTGTCACCCATGGATCCAACCCTGCCTACCACCATTGCTACAGGTGACGAGGAGTTCACACGAATCCTCGATCAGAATCCTGTAGCCTTACAATTCTACCTTTCCCACTCTTCCACTCAGGATTCCTCAGGTCAATTGATATATGGAGCCCATATCCATCTCTCCTACCCTTATCCCCACTTCTGCATCAGCCCCTACTAGTTCGGCATTACCTTCACCTGCTTTACCCCCAGTTGTTTCGCAGCTAGGCCCCACACCCTCTATGACCACTACATTTGCAACATCAGTCCCACCTATAGTATTTGTTGTTCCTTCATTGACCACCTAGAGCATAACCCCATCCATGCCCATTATCTCACATATACCAGTTGCAACACAACCACCCATGGTGTCATTGACCCCTACTCCATTCTATAATCTTGTCATCTCCATCCCGTAGTCTCTGTCCCCAATCGCTACTAGAGTCATTGCAACTACCCCACCTACATATACATATTATCAACAACCCCCTTATCTCTTCTGTCATTCATTCTGGATATATGCCCTCTATGTCGGTCCCCTATTCTCAACCTTCCTATTCAGCATCACCATACACTAGAATACCACCCACATCACATGTTCAACACCAGTCCCTCTTACGCCACAGGAGGTTCCCTTCTATCACAACCTACCAATGACCTCATCAAATTAATGATGGAAAGGATGCAGACACTAGAAGCATCGGTTTCTAGCTCACGTAATTCTCTCACCTACGATGAAATATGTAATGAGCCCATTCATCCATCCATTCCTATTCACCCATACCCTATACATTGGGAAATGCCAAAATTCAACCACTTCAATAGTAAATAAGACCCGTAGCAACATTTGCGGTCTTTCAAACATGGGTGTTACCTGATCGCCCATGATGACGCTTTACTCCTACAGACCTTCTCGATGTCCCTGATAGGACCTGCATTAGACTGGTATAGTGGGCTACCCAGACATTCCATCTACTCATTTAATCAAGTAGCCCAAGCCTTCTTAGACCACTTCTTAATCAACATTATTAAGAAAGTCACCATGACTGATCTTTACTCCACACAACAGTATGATGACGAGTCTATCACTGACTTTGTCACTCGTTGGCGCAACCTAATTAACCAGCTCACATTTCAATTACCTCAAACTGAGCTCATAGAGTTGTTTACTCGAGCTTGTGCTAGAAACATCTCACCAACCCTGCAGGTGCAGACCTTCCACACCTTTGACGAGGCATTCACCATGGCACAAAAATTGGAGATTCGTGCTATCAAAGAAAAGAAAATTCAACTACGTAACAAGAACACCACATTCAAATCAAATGATGCTTCTTCATCTTCGAAACCCCAGAATAACTATTCAAAACCCAAAGGATCTACCAATGTTGTGGTTCTCAAGGCTGGACCTTCTCACCCATCAAACCAAGCCAAACCTTCTTCTAATCTCTCTCCCATCCAAGCTTTCTAGTTCAGATGAGAACAACAAAAGTATACCCCAATAGGGGAACCTTATTCTTCTGTTTTGGAAAACCTTATTAAGGCTAGTGCCATTACCCTTCCACCTATAAAACCACACACTAGTTTTGACCCTGATCACCCCATGCCCGCATGGTATAAAGAACATGACTTTTGCAACTATCATTGTGTCAAAGGTCATAATGATGGTAACTACATCACCTTCAAGAATATCGTCCAAGAAATGTTAGACAATGGAGATCTAGTCTTGGATAACCCAAATGCACCTGCTAACCAAAACCTACATATCTTCAAAAAACCATTCCCTAATCATGCCCCATCTTCCAACCAAACTGGTGACACTTCGACCAATGATAGCAATGTCCATGAGGTCCACACTATTTTTGATGAGGTACTAGTTACTTTCCAATTTCCCCCTTTTCCTTCCATAGAAAAAATCCTATCCTAAGCTCCCCTACCTGTATAGGAACCTATTTCATCTACTCCTCCACCCATAGAGGAACCCCCTTCATTTTTTCCTTCACCTGTGAAAGATCCCATAATTGGCGCTCTGCCTATGGCCTCTCAAATTACCGAGCAATCGTCAGTAGCACATTCTCCTACTCATAGGGGACACATGTCCACTCCCTACACCATCACAAGGAGAGTCCACCTCATCTGGCCCATCATCTCCTCTACCCATAGAGGATCCTGTAGAAACACCATTTCCTTTAGATGACCATTCTCCATCAGACCTCCAAGATCCTGTTGATCTGATTTTTCGGCTCTCTTACCCACAGAGTCTGAAGCTAGCCATTTCCCTGTTTCTCAAACACATTTTACAGGGATTGCTACTCAATCCACATCGGCCCCACCTACAGGAGTACCATTTTCATGCTTGGCCAATCACCTGGATTATGTTGATAGAGCCTTACTTTGGGGATGTCTTCTACTTCCTGCTTCAATCCCAAATGCATTTGTCACTCACCGAAACCTCCACAATCTATCCAAAAGTGTTTCAAGTGACCAAAACCAAACACAACCATGGCTATTGGAACACCTTCCATGTCACTGCCCACAACCCAACACACACCTCTGCCAACAACCCAACACACACCTATACCCAAACACCTACCCATGCCTATATCATATCCCTTACCTAAACCCATCACTACCTTAGGGGTCATGCCAACATCAAACCTTACTCACCCACCCATCAAATTAGATTTAGCCACATCTTCCCAAACCAACACTAAACTTATTCCGGCCCCTAAAAGGAAGACCCAACCTTCTAGGCCTCATACGCCAACCTCTCCTACCACACTGTTGTCACATTCACCCCTTTCGTCTATCCTAGAACCTCATCTCTCAACCCTGGCCAAACAACCTTCTTCCATCGGTAAACCAAGAATGCAGCAGCCCACCTCCTCATCACAACCCTCTAATATACCCAAGTGATCCACACAACCCCCATCATCACCCGTGACCTTCTTACCACCCATACCACCACTACCTTCCATAACTTCTTCACTACCCATGACACTCTCTTCTCTTCCACTCACACCTTCTACCCAACCTCTACCAACCACCTCCACCGCAACTCGGTTACCCTCATGGGTAACCCATCCTCTTCCACCATCTACTTTTCCTTCTACATCCCATACTCCCATGTCACCTTTACCCAAGAAAGTGCAACCTAAAGCTAAGAATCCACTACCCTCCAATAAAGTAGTCAAACCAACCAAACCTTCCATCGCCAGCTCTTCTACCCCACCTTTACCCAAACAAATGCCCACAAGACCTAAGACCACTCCACATACCAAACTAGTGGACCAACCCATTCCCTCTCCTGTAAAACCTCTTCCTTCACACTCGATCACACATGTACCCAAACCCACACTCACCTCCTATTGTGATCTTTTAGCAGGGTCCTACACCAAGATTTTAACCAATCTCCTCGAAACCTCTGTCATCACATTACCACCTCTTAGACCTTACGAACCTCTCAAACCCAAACCAAAAGGGTTTGATGAAACTAAAATTTGTGCCTACCAACGTGTGCCAGGACATGATGTAGAGAATTGTAAGGCCTTAAAAACCACTCTTATCCAATTTGTCCTCCTGAAGAAAATTTTTACAATGACAATCTTCTTGATGAGGACCCCATTCCACCTTCACCAATATCCCTAAATCTTCTTCCATTTCCTACTCAATGACCAGTATCTCCACCCCCACAACTCTTTTATCCACCCCCAAAATTTGAAATTAACATGGTCCATATTACCACCCATGCTCAGAAAGACAAGGGCAAAGAAAAGGTAGCTAGCCCATCAACCAACCTTGTACCCAACATACCATCTGCACCCACACCCAAAGTCACCATTCAAGGTCCCACATATCCTATTTCTGATGGGGTCACACATCGCACAATGCTAAAACAATTGCACCAATCCTCCCTCAAAATGTCTTTATATGACCTCATCCAAACCTCTGAGTCACATCCGTAAGACCTCATGGAGGTCCTTCAATCTATCAAGGTTTTACCAAATGACCCCACGCCCATAGCCTCCATCATTACCCCTCATCACGTAGCTTCTCTCACTAAGTTCTCACCTTCCTCTACACCTCCACCTACTCACCAAGTAGCTGCCCTCATATTTTTAGATGAAGAGATCACTCCCTTCCAGTCTGATGACCATGATCCCACTCTTTTCATCTCCATCTTTATCGATAATATACGCATACGACACATTATGATCGATGGTGGTGCTAGTATTAACATCATCTCCTCCCATGCGTACAACCAAATGTGCATACCTACCAATTGCATGCATGGTAACCTAGTTATGTTGCGCTCCTTCAATGACACCATGACCTCTACCCTGGGTACCATCATTCTCCATGTCCGCGTGGGTCCCCGCACTATCCCAGAAACTTTTCTATGTCCTAGAAGGGGAGTTCCAGTATAATCTGTTGCTTGGCTAACCTTGGATCCGTGTCATGGGTTGTGTCCCTTCAACTTTACACCGCTACCTCAAATTTGAACACGAAGGACATAATTACACCATCTTGGCTGACCCATCACCTTTTAAGACCTGTAACATGTTATACCAGGCCCAATGATGTACTTGTCCCAGTCAAGGCATCTGTCATTACCCCCACTTCACCTTCATCCACAAGCCCATCCACCAAGACTACCACCACCTCTCCCACATCTAACCCTGTTATCCCTACTGCCACCGTAACCTCTACCGCTGACTCACCTGCTTCCCCATCATCTAGCGAGTCATCTATCCCCACTACCCACATATCGACTACTGACCCCTTAGAGGGTGTTTTTCAATGCCTCACTCTGGGGGAGTACTGCCTATACAATATCGACACGTTCCTCACTCCACAAGAGTATGGGAACCTATGTCAGCACCCTAGTTATGACTACCACGTAGGTGAGGTTTTTCCTTATGGTCCTCCCCACCTTCACACTAATCTAACATATGGGGGACTTGATATTTCCACTTATAAACCCAAACCTCCATCCCAAACACAACCATTTTCATCTGACTTACATTCCCTTACTAACCGCCACTTCACTCACACTTTCCTCCACCGGTGCATGGAAAGGATTTGGCTTCGGTTTTTATAAACAAGGCCATCATACTGTCATTTCCTATACCACTCATAAACACAATGACTGTAGTGACATTGGATTTGATGCACCACCTCCCAAGAAGGCTCTCATTCAACCTCATTAAGGAAGAAAAACTTTCTCCACCTCATTCACCCATGTCACCATCTTCACCCACGGAGTCCATAGATCCCGAATCTATTCCTCCTAACTTTTTTTTCATAAACACAATTTCCCTGGGACCTCTAACCTATCAACATGATGGCAAGGCTTCCTCTTCTCTCCCATTCCTGTATCCTGACATGATCGATGACGATACACCTTCTATTAATGTTGTTCAATGTCAGGACGATGAGTCCATCCTCACCTACCTTGGTGCGGAAGATTCTTATATTCACCAGTCGTTACCTTCTGAGACACAAACCATGTTGAATGAATCAACCATTGAAATCAACATTAACACTCAGGATGACCCACACATTCTAAAGATAGGCCAATCTTTAGATGCTACTGAGTAGGAAGCTTTTACCTCTTTCCTTCGGGACCATAGCAATGCTTTTTCCTGGTCCTATGCCGATATGCCCGGTATCAACCCAAAAATTGTGGTACACAATATCATAACCATTCCTGATGCCAAACCCATCAAACAAAAGCTACAAAAATGCATCCTCACATTGCTCTTCTGGTCAAAGAAGAGCTTCAACGCCTTCTCTCAGTTTCCTTCATCCTACCCATTGACTATCCCCAATAGATTTCTAACATCGTTCCTATCACAAAGGTGACATGGGGAGTCCATTACATAGACTTCCATGACCTCAACATAGCTTGTCCCAAAGATGAATTTCCCCTACCAGGCATCGACTAACTAGTTCATCTCACCACTGGCCATGAAATGCTATCACTCATAGACAGTTTCTTGAGTTATAATCAAATATTATTGGCTCTAGAAGATCAACACAAGACTACCTTCATCACCCCTTGGGGGACCTTCTGCTATCGAGTCATGCCTTTTGGCCTTAAAAATGTTGGTGCTACATACCAACGAGCCATGACTTACATCTTCCATGACATCATGCATCACATATTGGAAGATTATGTAGATGATCTTCTTGGTCAAATCCAAACATTGAACCAAACACCTGACCGTCCTTAAGGTCATATTTGACTGCCTCATCAAGTATTGTGTTCATCTTCAACCAAAGAAGTGCATCTTTGTGGTACTTTTAGGAAAACTCCTTGGTTTCATCAGTTATTTGCGTGGCATAGAATTTGATCCTGCTAAAGTCAAGGCTATTATGGAAATGCCTCCACCCACTAATCTCCATCAACTTCAAAGCCTACAAGGTAAGTTGCAATCCATTCATTGTTTTATCTCACAACTTTCCGACCACTGTCAACCATTTCATCATCTTCTCAAGAAAGACGTTTCATTTAAATGGGATGATGAATGCCATAAAGCCTTTGAAGCCTTAAAACAATACCTCCTTCAACCACCAGTGCTCATTCCTCCTAAAGATGACCAACCCTTTTACCTATATATTTCTGCCACTGACCATTCTTTAGGTGCCATGCTCACTCATCGCGATGAGAAACACCAAGAGAAAGTGGTTTATTACATAATCCATACCCTTCTGGACTACGAAACTAGATATACCCATGCCAAAAAACTCTGCTTAGCCTTAGTTTTCATCGCCACCAAACTCCGCCATTACCTACTCAACCACAAAACCTTTGTTATTACTAATACTGACCCCTTACACTATATGTATGCCAAACCCTATCAACATCAATGTGCCACATGTTGGCTTATGCTTCTTGCCAACCTCGACCTCAAATTCATTCATCAAAAATCCATCAAGGGCCAAGCTATCGCTGACCAACTAGCCGACACACCTCTTTCTGGGAATCAACTCTCTAACTTTGATTTCCCAGACGAATCCATAGCTACCCTCTCCTTAGATGAACCCACTTACCAAATGACACTCTTCTTCGATGGCTCCAAGTGTCAGCGTGGAGGTGGGGCTGGTGTCATCCTCATTCCTCTTGATGGTGAACCTATGCCTTTGTCTTTCAAACTTGATTTTGATTGTACAAACAATATTGCCGAATATGAAGCACTCGTATTGGGCCTCTAGGCTGCTTATGCCTTAGATGTTAAGTCCATCAATATCTTTGGTGATTCCCAGCTGGTCATAAACCAAGTCAATGGTATATACCAGTGTCGTAATGAGATACTTCAAAAGTATAAACATCACGTAGATATACTTTTGACCACCTTTGACCATTACGAACTTCAAACCACCCCACGTTCTACCAATAAATTTGTGGATACCATGGCCTACTTGGCTTCTCAGATACCTGCTTTGTCCATTGAATCTAAAATATTTGTCACAATACAAAGGTTGCAATCACCCTCTTATTTACCTCATGAGGTCTACTCCGTTGGAACCATTGCACCTGACCCATGTGACCTTTGGTATAAGCAATTGCAGACTATCTTTCCCTTTCCATTCTACCCATTGATCTCACTCATAATGGACAACGAGCCTTTCTTAAAAGTGTCTCTCGTTATGTCATCATGGGTGGTCTCCTTTATAAGCATGGCTTCAATGGTATTCTCTTACGATGCCTTACAAGTTCTGAAATTCCCTACACCATTAAGGAAGTTCATGATGGAATTTGTGGAGGCCACTTTAGTGGTTTAGCTGTCACAAAATGCATTCTTCACCTTGGCTATTATTGGCCAACCCTAAACTGTGATTTTTGTGACTATGTCAAGCATTGTGTGAAATGTGAACAAAATGCTAATCTCCATCACACACCTAGTCATGCCTTGCAGGTCACACAGACCTTTGGCCTTTCTCTCAATGGGGTTTGGATCTTGTCGGTGAGATCAATCCCCATTCTTCACAATGCCACCAATGGATCATAACCACTACTGAATATTACACTAAATGGGTAGAATCCATCCCCCTCATTTCTACAAAAGCTAAGAAAATATGTGAATTCATCAACCATCACATCATTTGTCACTTTGGTGTTCCTCACCACCTCATCACTGATAATGGAAAGAAATTCAAAAACAAAACCCTACGTAAGCTATGTGATGCTTTTGGCATCCAACTCAGTTTCTCATCACCTTATTACCCATAAACCAATGGCCAAGAAGAATCAACCAATAAAACCTTGAACAAAATTCTTATGAAAGTAGTTGACGATACTGGGAAGGATTGGCATACACACATTCCTTTCACCTTGTGGGCTTATCACACTAGTATTCACACTTCGACTACTGCCACACCTTTTTCTCTGGTCTATGGTACCGAGGTTGTCTTACCTCTCGAAGTCCAGATTCCATCTCTCCACATCTCACTACAAGACATGCTCAATGACGATGACTTTCACCAAGATCATTTGGCGTAACTTGAGTTATTAGATGAACATCATCTCAATGCTCTTGACCATCTCCAAATCTACCAAAAATGTATCAAATGTGCCTATGAAAAATGTGTTCATGAATGAACCTTTCAGGTCGGTGACCTCATCCTGAAGGAAAATCAACATGTAACCAAAGAAGAAAAAAGTAAACGGGGAAAAATTTCTCCTAATTGGCTTGGACCCTACATCGTTACCCATGCCTATGGATCAGGTGCTTATCGTTTGTCTTCACTCTAAGGTAAACCTAAACCTGAGCCCCTCAATGCCTTGCATCTTCGACCATTTTATTGTTGACATCAAGTCCTATATCACTTTTTGTCAGTTGATCACTTGTCCCTTGAGAGTTTTTTCACCTTCCATATTACCCATTTTTGAGGATCCATGACTAAACAAGAATCATGTGATTACCCGTCACCTTTCAGCCTTATCTTCAATATGAGTACCACGGCTCTACTCATAGCATGATTCTCATGGATACTTTTCATCTTCTTCAAGGTGGAATCCCATGGTCATTCATCACTCGAAACCACCTCTTTCATAATTAACCTCTTTGTGCTATGGTTTTGTCTTCTAAACAAGAACCTAATCTTCCTCTATAGTCTTGTCCATGACTTAAACATCCAAAAACAAAAAGGGATGCAACTCCTTGAGTAAAACTTCCAGAAAAAGATGACTCCCTCAAAAGGGACATCTCTTCACTCTATTTCCACGGCTATAAATAGACTACTTCCTTGAAGGATAGCTATATAAAGTCATTTTGAAAATACAATAAAAATATCCAGAAGCTTCCCGCATCGATCAGCTTCATGAAGACCTCAAGGAGATAATATAATCATCCCATATAGACTTCCCGCATTGATCAGTCTATTAAAAATACAAAAAAATGAAGAAAATGATGAAATTTTTGTCATGGACTTGCCTATTTTTGATCCTAGGTTTCTTGCTAAGAAAAACATGTTGTCGTACACTAAGTTACACTAAACCATCCCACTCTCACCTCATTGCCTTTTCATCCTAATTTCCTCTTTACTCAAGGGACTTGCCACAACCGTGACATTTCATGATTATGTGACTTTCTTCACCCTTAGAATGGTCCATTATGCAATGCCTTTAGGGTCTTACATTCATAAGCCCATCTTGGGTATGGTAGACTCATTAGGGTTCTTATCAATTAAGTGGCTCTATTGCCACTTCTTACCATTCACCTTCCTCATTAATTATTGATTATCTTACACAGGACTAGATCATCGACACCTATATTTAAAACAACTCAACCATGCCTATGACCTAAACTCAACCATGCCTATGACCTAAACTCAATCATGCCTATGACCTACATTCAACCATGCCTAACACCTACCAACCCATTCCTCTACTTCATCATAATCTTCCCTAGCTTATGGGAGAACTACATCGGCCTGAGGCCCCTTTTTGTCAGGGCTATGTAGGAAGCACTTCGAGGGCATGGGGCCCTTGGAGGTTAGCTCAGCCACTCTTTACCCTAACCAATTCCCCCTTTCACTTTCCTATTCACATTCTACCTTAGTTAGTTTCCATTTTATATCAATAACTGGAAATTAAACCAAACAAGCATCAATTAATACACATTTTTACCACATCATCAAATCATGCATTTATCATTTTCACATTTCCATTATAGCACATATTTGGAAATTTAAACCATAACCTAAATATACATCACCATTTTTCCCCCATGTTACCAATAACTTGGACATTGAATGAAACTTAAATCAACCTAACTCCACTATGCCTAAATCAACCTCACTCAATCATGCCTAAACCAACCTAACTCCACTCCATCATGCCTAAACCGACCTGAATCCATCATGCCTAAACCAACCTAACTCCATCATGCCTAACCTGACTCCATCATGCCTAAACCACCTGATTCCATCATGCCTATTTGACCTAACTCTATCATGCCTACACTGACCTTGACTCAATCATGCCTAATTCACCTAGTTTCCATCACGTACACACATAATAATGAAAATTAAAAACAAGTACACCATCCATACTATAAATATCATCATCTATAAATCATCAAAATCTATGTGTATACATACATATGTACATAGATACACATAAATACAAATATCTCAAATCAATTAGATACATCCTCACCATCTTCAGCACGTGGGCCGGATATATGATCAAAAATCTCAAAAATCTCATGTACATCCTCACTCTCTTCGGCACGTCAGGCCGGTATATCTCAAAATACACAAAAAATATATAAGGAGGTACATGTAACTATCAGGCATCTCCCCGTCGATATCCTCCATGCCTGTCTCACCTGGGACCTCCTCCTCCTCTGCTCTTGTGTGGTATCTGGCTAGCATCTCACTTACCCACCATGGGCCTTGGCTCTAACCTCTGCTGATACCTCACCTGGAGCTGGCCTCCATGCACTGGTAGCCTCACCCTACCCTATCTCTAGGCTCATCAGCCCCCTGTACTCTCTACACTATGAGTGTGGGACCTGTCCTCTCACTCAAAGCCTATTGTGCTCTATACTCAACATAAGATGGGATGTCTATCCAGAGGCCATCAAGTGGTCCTGATAATATCATGCCTCACCCAGGGCATCCCTAACCTAGCCATCAGTATGGTCTACGGAGGTTCCATCGGTCTCAGACCCTGTATACCTATCTCCCGGGACCCTATCCCACTACTACCTGTAATAAGGGACCCTATCCCTATGCTTGTACATGTACCAAGGGACCCTATCCCACCCCTGTCTATAAAATAGGACCCTATCCCTGAGCCTGTGTAGGTTCCTGTACATGTGCCTGGCCCTGTAGGGAGATAATCTGTGCCTGTGCAGTGGCCAACTGGCCCTGCAACCCTGTAACCCTTATGTGTAACATGTCCACCTTTGCCTATGACCCCGTCAGCTACCCCTATAAACCACTAATTTGGGCCTATAATGCAGCTACCTGTCCCTGAAATGTGTCTCTCTAGACTATGAGGGTAGTCATGTCTAACTTCCCTAGTCTAGTTGGTGTTACTCGTAGTTAAGCTACCCACCACCATCTATGTGCATATGTGCAACTAACATCATCTATCTATTGGTCCACCAAGCTGCTCCTCCTACCCTATCGGCACTGTCAGCTGTGGTAGAGGCATAGGCCTCTCCACGTCATCTCTCCTATACTGAGGGAATGGTGGTGGCACATCCTAGGGAAGCACAAATTTCTGTCAGACTCTATCTATTAGTATCATCTCATGCTCCCTAACACAATGGCCCTCTATCCACCTAAGTAGATGTAACTCATCCAACTCCATATCCATGAGACTGTATGATGGATATACCACATATGACCTCCAGATAATGTCTACTCTAGATAACCCCTCCAGCATCCACCTGTAGTGAGCCACATCATGTGTAGCCCTAGCCCCTTGGCGCACACCACCAACTGGAACCCAATGCCTATAACCAACCTAGACCATACTTGGCTCAAATGTATCCAACTGGGGAAAACCAATCGGGTGCACACACACAATGTGCTCGTAGGCCCAACAGTGAAGAAGGAAATTGTAGCACACGCTGAACCTCTGTAGCCTCCCATAGGCCCATAACTCCCTGTATAACTACACTAGGTAGGATGGTGACCATGCAAACTGAGTCTTGTCCTCCATCATATCACAAAGAACTCCCATAAATTCTCGTGGTAATATCCTACCCTCTACATCCGATAGTGTAAAACAACACACTACCTCCATCATCAAAACTACTGCCTCATCTCCTCAGGATGGGCTGCGTACATATCTCCATAACTCATGCTGGTGCTATGGAATCTCAACTTAGCCATTAGCTCCTCTCTAAATACTGTCAACATCATCTCCTCTGAGGCCTCTGATGAAATGGAGTACACCTATGCTCTCATTATCAGTAATCTTAGGATCATGTACATGTCCTCTAAGGTGACTATGATCTCACCTGTCAAAAGATGGAATATGTTGGTCACGGAATCCCATCTATCAATGCGAGTGACCATGAAACTAGGGTCACACACTATACACCCATAGCGTCGGATACTAATCAGACCCACATTTATCACATGTCTCCACTCCTCCTCGGTCACGTCTCCCCAAACCACTAGTGATAGGGGAGGTATCCTATCACGCATCCATAGCTAGTCCTTCACGTGCATCCAATAAGCCATAACATTGGTAAACCTTGACAATACCCACATTCACCCTTGACCCCCCACCTATAACTATTACCCTACCTATTTTCATTCAACAATACTTTCCTATCTCACCCAACCATCCTTACTCATCTCATGGCCCATTTTTCTCTCCATACCGACTGGCATCGGTTCTTCTTAGTTGGCATTGGTCTCCCAAAACCAGCATCGGTAACCCCATCTGTGACCAATGCCAACTAACTCCCACCGATGTCAGCCGACCCTCGACTGAACGTCGGTCACTACTGTGCAGTGATAATCCATAAAACCCTACCCTATTTCTCTAAAAAATTACCATTTCTACCTAACTACCCCACCCATTCCTACCCCAATATCACCTAAATTCATCCCCACCCCTCTTTAACCTACATACCACTTCCTACCCTTCCTCTTTCACTCATTTTCTTCCAAATTTAAATTTAATTCTCCCCCAAACCCAATTCTACCCAAACCCACTTTTGACCAACAAATTCACCTAACAAACAAAGAATGAGATCAAATATTACCTCGTCTCGGCGATACCACCTCCAGTGGGGGCACGATTTGGTCACTCACACCGATGGTCCACCTGAACCCTCTCCTACCTCTACCATCACCAACTACTCTACCTCAAATCTCTCCACCAATAAAATCAGTCCCCCCGATCTCGTGGACCCATCTACCTAGGTCCTCTCACCAATCAGATCTCTCCACCTTAGCTGATTACAGTCCCTCATACTATCCCTCTCGAAAAGTCACCAAAGTTCAAATGAGATTTTTCATTTTCTCCAACGATACAACACAACAATGATTCCATAAACATACAGAATTTTTGGTTTATAAACCCAATCCCGACCTAACCGACGCTCAGTCCTATTTATGCCCTAGCCAAATGACATCGGACACCCTCTAACCGGCATCAGTCAACCCTGCTAACTATTTGGTCTTGCTAAGCTTCCGTTTGTTTGCCACCATTCATGCCAACACACCCTTTTATCATCTTGGGCACCCATTGAACCATACCTATAAACCCAACCTACCCTTACATTACCTTTGTTGCATCTTAGGAGTTGTTATTTTCCCTATACCTTGGCTTTACCCATGCCGTTACCTATATACATTGACCTGAACCACTTTTGTGACCTTTGACCCTCCATGCTCAATATACCTTGTGACCTGGTTACCTGTGTTGTTTTGCCTACCAAACTTACCTTGCCTATTGTCGTGATGTTTATCCTGACCTAACCTTTGGTGTACTATAACATTCCTAAACATTCCTTCACCTGACCTCTATTTTTTTTGGGACCATATCCTATGCCTTGGATACCAAAATCACTTCAATCCTGTTTGGATAGACCTATCGACCTTATTTGATGTAGATTTTGCAAGCTTATTAACTTGGTACCATGCCACAGTTTCCAACATGTGTGTGCGTTCAACTTCCACTACCTTTGACCCTGGACCATTTACTTGTTTACCCTATTTGACCTTTTACCTTTACCCAATGTACCCACTAATCTTCATCTTCCGACCTTAGTTTATCAAACCACTCACTACTTCCGTCTCTCACCTCATCGGTTCCTAGTTTGACGGGTGTTACCTTCACCCATGCTTGGGACAACACCACCCTCACGTACACTCGACACAACAATTTCCTATTTTTTGGAGTGTTGCTTACCAATACAAGCTAACAAAAATAGGAAATATATATATATATATATAAGAGGGTAGGTTGGATCAAGGACAAAATAGATATGTTTAACCTGATGATGAACACAAACAAATGAAGTGCCAAGAAGGATCAAGGATGCCCCTAGCGTAAGATGACCAAGAAGCCACTAATAGATAGGAGTAGAAGACTGTTTATTGTAAGAAGGAACAAAGTTTCCCTCAGACATAGTAAAAAGGAAATCTTATACACATCGATGTTCTACACGAAGTAGAAGAAAAATGTGAATGCTATGGAAGGGTATGGAAAATGTAACTAGAGGCCTCAAAATAAAAAGGTGATTAACCCAAGGCACAAATCATGAGACAAGATAAGGAATAAAGTAATAGTTTGAACAAGGTCCAAAAAAAGACACTTGGTAACATATTAATCTTGGTTGCTAATAGAGATCTAGTGTGTGCACATAGAAGTTTATTACTTCTTAGAGGGAAGACTTGATAGAAAACAAGTGAAGAAACACTAGCCAATGTATAGGAATGATTTATTTTGATAGGTGATTTATGAATGTAGGGTGGAAGGAGAGTCGTACAATGCTTATTTTCCAGCTAAGCATCCATATCCACGACGAAGATGTATTTGATTCTAATCACAACATTACTCTACTTCTAGTCAGGCATCCATAGCCCTGATAGAGATTATTGGAAATACCCCTAAAGAGAGTTATATGTCAATTTATTTTGTTGTTAGATTTTTACTTTTTGATTGATTTTTTTTCTTTCTGAAAACTTATTTAGGCTATCTTTATTGTTGTTGACAAATGGGTTAAGAACCACTGATGTCTTGATGGAAGGAGGTGGGAGTGATTGTGATAACGACATTGGCTAGTGTCAACAAATACGTCTAAAATTTCTTTAAAACAAGTTTATTATATGTAGATAGTGATAGGATCTCTATGAGGTCATACATTCTTTAATTTACCAAAGTGATGAAATACCAAGGTCAAACAGATACAATAGAGATAAACGCCACAAAATGAGTTTTAAAAGACTAACCAAAATATCATCGAAGGGATGAAAATGGTGGATGATTTGTAAAGGGATGGTAAGAAAGGGAAGAAAGAACACCCATGTGTAAGCAATACCTGATTGCAATATTTGATCTTTGTACTTTTGATTTTTTGTTAATGTTTTAATATTTTTGTAGTTTATGTTTTTGGGACTAACAATGTCACTCGGCGTGACAAGATCCAACAACAATGTTTGTGATTTCCTTGATATAAGAGATTAAGCATGTTTGATTATCAAGAGTCATATTATCTTTGATCTTGATCATCGTGGTGAGCTCATACATATCAAATGATTGTGATTTTTGTTGAAACACAAATTTTGCATGTGAGAGCTTGAGTTCCCTATCCATATGTTTATGCACTTTGTGCCATACTTGATGGTTCCATTGGTGTGCATTCTTGAATTGTGTTTGATTCAAAAGAGAGGTTTGGAGCTCTTACAAATTTTTATCTTAGCTTGATAAAGAAACGATTTGGGTTTCCTATAAGCTAATACATGAATTTTTTGATCCCAAGAAATGGACAAAGAAAGTGAACAAATAAGATTAATGTGAGAATTGATGGTGGGCTTGACACAATCATTGGTAGAAGGATAATGTGATTGATGAAAAGGATACAGTCTAATAATTGAAGAGGATGGGCTACCAAGAGGTGAGCGACATATAGATGAACGAGAACTACTACGATGTGGCCCCAAGATGGAAGAAAATGGGGTACCAGGAGTTATCCCATAGATAGAAGACAAAGGACTACTAGGATGTAGCCCAATTATATAACATGAGGGAATATTAAGAGGTATCTTATAGATATAAGAGGATGAAGGGCTATTAAGATGCAACCCAAGAATTGAAGGTAATGCGCTACCCTAAGGTAAATAATAAATATAAAATAATGGAGTGCTACTGGATGTGGCCCAAGAATATATGATAATGGGATGCTTGGAGGTGAGAAAAAAGTAGAAAACTAAGGGCTACTATGATATGGCCTGAGAATAGAAGATAATGGGCTACCCGAAGGTGACCTACAAGTAGAAAATGGAGGGCTACCAGATGGTGGCTGATGAGCCCCATTTTTGTCATGATACACCTTGTGTAATTATGTTTAAGCCATGTCAGAACCTATACTACTTTTGATATTATTATACATGATGGAAAAATACATACTTTATATTTACTACTTTACTATGTTTATGGGAAATTGTTGTGTGTACTTACGATGTTTCACCTTGTTAATTCTTGTGCATAATTGGTTTAAATAATGATATCAATAAACATTAATTATGTGTTCAAAAAATGCATATGTTGCAATGTTATAGTGAGCAAAGGACTTAGTATATACGATGGTAGAGGAATTTGTTTCGTGTGATAGCGCGGGAATTTGGTTTGTGTGTTGGAACATGAGTCTCATCCTCATCGATAAAGGCCTAAAGATAGTACATTCAAGCATCCATCTCGTAAAAATTGATCCCTCAAAGCTCGAGTTTTACAAGAATGCATGTAGATAAATGAGATCCTAGAATTCCAAATGGCAACATCATTTTCTACCAAGAATCATCACCATTTATCGATAAACATTCAAACCACAAGAAAAGTGAAATATTAATGACTGAAGGCTTACCATCAATTCAGTTTCTTCAATCAGTTATTATTTGGAGAATCTTCTAGGGGTGACTGAATCCCTCAATGAGTCAATGACAGATCCCCTCTTCAGTTATTGTAAGTGATTCAAGATCAAACACCTACGAATTATTCCCATCATTAATGTATTACCAAGAATCAATGGAATTACTTAGTTCAAACAGTTAGTTAGATTTAGAAGTAGTCAATCAGAATAACTAGATCTCTAGGAGAGACTATGACTTCTCTGGTATAAAAGTGAGAATGTAATTAGAACTAGGGGTTCCATATTTTTTTAATTGTAGCACTATATTTTGAATTCAATAAAGATCAAATTCAGGAGAAATTTTGTTTGTCTAGAATCTTAGTACAAACTTGATCAAAGCAGGAGCAAGGGCCACTCCTACCCAATGAGATGGATATTCATTCTTACTTTCTTGCTTTGTTCTTTAACAATTATTGTTATCAGTTTACTATTTATTTCATAATGCATTGAAGTCTTTAATGTTAATGTTTTAGTTAACTCTCATTTCTGATTTCAATTCCAATACTTTAATTTCATGTATTTCATTTGTAATCACAATCAGTTCAATAAATTCTTAGTTTTAAGATAGAAACATGTGTTGAGTCTGTTTTCCTACTATTCCCTTTGTTGCAAACAATCTTTGGACACTGTCTTGGATTGAAAGATTAAATTGATTAAAGTACAAGCCCCAATGAAACTCATCAATTTTTGTCATCGTTTCCAGGGAAAAAGGTGTCATCAAAGGTTAAGGTGCTAACTAGAAGATACTGCGAGGGTGTCTAGAAAGTTTTCATTTAGAAAGTCTATTTCCATAACTCTTTCTTTTTTAAAAATAATTAGGAAACCTTGTAGTGACAAAAAGGATCCCCTGGGATGAGTATGTGGAACACACACAACCAAGTTTAATATCAATAGTTAGGGAACAATTTTTAGTATGTTAGGATTGAGGAATATGTTTAAAACCCCACAAAACCAACATGTGGACCTAGAGACCCAATGGTAGAGGAATATTTATTAGGATAAACCTTATGAAAAACAAAAAGTGCCCCCACAAAACCATACAACTTGTGGAACAATACATACACTCAAAATTAGACAAAATTGCTCATAACAAAATACTAATTTTTGATGGACAATATTACTATATTAAACCTCAATGGTGGGGACAAATGGTGTAGAAAATCCACCATCTTGGGATGATTTTATTTTGTATTTTTTTGAGTAATATTTTATTTTTTGTGATTTTTTCATTTACCTATCTTATATGGTTATATAATTTCACCACGGATCCTTCTGATAATCAAGCAGTCCTATGAAAAACATATCCCCTTTAAAATCAGTATTTCTACAATTTTCCCCTACCAAACTTCATAGTTTTTACTTTTCGGCATGGGGAAGACTAAATTTGATGTTTTGCTTTTTTAATGTAAAATTCAGGAGGTCCACCCTGATCAATTCCTTTTTGAATTTAAGGTTTTTTTTCAAACTTTTGACTACACTATTGATGGCCAAAAACATAAAATATTTCCCTCTACCTTAAAAGATGTAGCTATGAGATATTTTATGGGATTAACCCCAGATTCCATCCATAAATGGGAAGATATGAAATAAGTTTTCCTAGAGAAATACCAGGACTACATTCGAGTAAGGGATATGAAATAAGAAATCTTCTGAATTCAGCAGAAAGAGGATGAAAGTGCATAATACTACCTAAAAATGTTCTTTTTTCTTCATAGAAGGTGTGGATATGACCTAGACATTAACCTACTCAAAACCTTATTTCTCATAGGATTATATGATGACACTCAAGAATAATTCAACCTAATGGGGAAGGGAGACATGAACAAGTTAGAGTTCATGGATGTCATTAAACTTTGCAAGAATCACTCAATAAATCAACCCAATCATAGGGGGAAAAAGGAAAAATAGCTAATGGGGATCTATCCAAATTGAGGGAAGAAATTACAAATTTAAAAAATCACCTCTTAATTCAACTCAACACTACTATGGATAGATAAGATGCTAGAAATACAGAGCCCGTGTTCATCTACTACCCAATGTGTAGAGAAAAACATGGACTGAAGGATTGTCCATTAGACAAGACATAAATATATATTATATGTGAAATTAAGCTTGCCACTTATTAGTGTGGTCTACTTCCCCTGCTAAAGAATCATTTAAATCAAAACAATCAAGAAGAATCTGAGCTTAAATACATGGGTCAGAGACACGGAGGAAATTTTCAGTCTAACCCAAATAAAAAAAACCAACCAAAAATCACAATGGGTTCCAAACCAATGGAATGGAACATGGTCATATCCACCCCTTGGGCCCAACAAGTTCCACAGGAGTGGAGCCCACAATATGCACAACCAATTTTTTTTCAACCATGGGCTCCACATCAAAACATTCCACAATACTCATAGTATAATCCTCAGTACCAATAGTAGTAGAATGCACCACAAGGGTCTAGACAACAGTATTATAATCAATGAAGATTACAAGGTCAAAAATCCCTATTGGCTGGACCAAGTAATGTTGCCAAACCTGAATAGCCTTCCTAACCACATATACCTGTTCAGATTATGGAAAACCCTATAAATATAAGGTAGGGAAATCCATCATATATGGTAGAAACAAAGGAAAATACTATAGTAAACTCTTTGGATTACAAGAATATAATGTTGCACTCAGGGAAGGTTACATCTAAACCTTCTTCTCCCATCATTTAGGAGATCCTGGAAGAAAATGAAGAACAAAAGAAAATACATCCAAAGGATATTGAAGAAACTCATCAATTAGAATTTGACATTCCCTTCCCATCTAGACTATCTGAGAAATAAACTGCCATAGTTCTTGAGAAACTAGAGTCAAAAATTAATTCAAGGACTGAGGAAGTTATGTATTGGCATTATGTTTCTACAGGATCTTAAGGATATTCCTAAACTAAAAAAAACCATTAAAGAACTTTGTTTCAAGAATCCAGGGAGAAGGAAGAATCAACCAAAAACCATTCATGTTGATGGGAAACTTGTTAACATCTTAGAAGGAACTAATCCTCCTCCTAAGTATGGGGATCCTGACATTCCTACTGTAACTATTTGCATAGGAAATGTCCAAATCCCTAATGTCCTCATTGATTTAGGAGCTTCCATAAACATCAAGACTGCAAAAAAATTATCCACATTGGCACTCCCTAAACCTAAGTCAACACATATCATCTTGTAAATGGAAGATCAGTCAGTGAATAAACCCAAGGGAATAATAGAAGATGTTACTGTTACAATTGATTCCTGGGACTATGCAGTAGATTTTATGATAATAAAAAATAATAATAGAAATATTAGTTACCCCATAATCCTATTATGCCTATGGTTAGTTACAGCTGTTGCTCTCATTGATTGCAGGACAGGAAATATAGTCATTACCAATGGTCAAGATTCCATGAAATTTTCATTATACCCTGTAGCTAAACCATTTACCATAGACAAAAAACATTAGTATAACGACGACTCTGATGGTTTCAAAGATATTTTCTCCTCTCTTTCCATGGTAGTAATTCGAGAACATTCAAATCAGATTTGATGCGATTGCCATGACATTGATTTTGTACATAGCCTAAGTCTTGTTCTTGAGTCATGCGCTAGGTTCATTTCAAGTCCTACGATCAACTCAAGCATTGATTATTGTGCTAGTCTGGTGTTGTAACTTACCGAGATCAAGAATTACTTCATGGATGAGAATAAACAACCCATTATTTGTCCATTTGTGAGGAACACAGATTTCAGAGAATGCTTATTTCAAAACATAACCTCGGTGCAAAAAATTCTACCACATAAATGGCCATTAAATGCACTTACAAGAAATTATCTAGAGGTCAATTCAATTCAACCTGATACAAAACAATTTCCTATATCTTCCTGGAAAGACTTTGATAATAAATAGTAAGTTGAAGGATGAAGAGGAAAACACATTGTTCAAAATCCTCTTCTCTCATCCCTAAGCTTTTGCTTGGGAATATAGTGATATGAAAGGTATACATTCTAGCATCTGTACACATCACATTTACACCACTAAGGCCAAACCATTTAGGCAACCTCAAAGAAGGATAAAAGTAGTACTTAGAGGCATTGTTAAGACTAAAATTGAAAATCTCTTGAATGAAGGTTTTATTTACCCAATTTGAGACAGTCAGTGGGTTTCCCCTTTAGTCATAATAAATAAAAATAAATGGAAATGTAGAGTGTGTGTGGACTATAGAGAGTTAAACAAGGCCACTCACATGGATTATTTCCCATTAACATTTATTGATCAGGTCCTAGATAAGTTATCAAGTAAAATATACCTCTCATTTCTGGATGGATTTAGTAGATACAATCAGATAATAGTAGTGTCTGAATACTAAGAAAAAAAAATGTTCCCATGTCCTTGGGGGACCTTTACTTAGAGGGTTCTTCCTTTTGGGTTATGCAATGCCATAGCCACTTTCCAAAGAGTCATGCTGGCTATCTTCTCAGACCTCATTCATGACAATGTAGAAATTTACATGGGTGATTTTACAGTTTATGGATAAACATTTAAAGAAGAAATCAGTAATTTAAATAGATTTCTTACTTGCTGTGAAAAACATCAACTCTCATTGAACCATGAGAAATGTTTGTTTATGATGGAACAAGGTATTTTCTTAGGTCATCATGTTTCAATTCAAGGAATTAAGGTTGGCCCAAATAAAGTAAGCATCATTGTGAAGTTTCCCTCACCCACCAATGATCAGGGGATAAATTTTAGTGTTAAATGTTACCTAAACTTCCCTAAACCAAGACAATGCAATAAATCCTTCAGAGAGCTTTCCGACGACTATAAGAACGTGAAAAACAGACACTCGAAGCTCAAGATATGTCCAGTCAAAGTTTGGTCAACCGGAAGGTCAACATTGGTCAACAGGTGCATGGTGACGTGGATGCATGCACAAATGGAAAAATGGCTCAGTCAGCATCAGGCAAGTGGCAAAAGGAGAAAAAGCAAAAAATTAAGGTTGTTCGAGTTTTTTTCAACTCTGGTCTTCGACACACGTAAAAGCAGTCCAAGACAAGAGGCTCAACTTTTATAATGGAAGGAAGCCCGGCCGCCGGGAGGACGATTATATCATCTCCGACGTGGTGGGTCCTCAAACCACAACGTGGCTTTCCACCACAAGTTCGATTTGCCTATCGAGGGTTGACAAGTGGTATTTATTGCCATATTTCATTTGGAATGTCATTATATTACTTGGGTCGAATATCATATATTACCTTTGTAATTATTTGGCATTTTAACGAACATGTCATTTTTTTTATGTGTTTGGGATTTTGGGCTAGTACACATTGCCACATTATCTCCCAACATATCTGAATATTTACTAGCAAATCGGAGTGTCAACAAAAAACCACAACCAATGCAAATCGTTTGGGGCCAACCAACAATGCACCGGTTTCCACTTAACTCGGCGGTCAAACCTTACCATATTGCCAACAACCCTACTACATAGCTTGGTGTAATGCCATCAATTTTTTTTTTTCATTTTTAAAGCAAACACATTAAATTTTTCAGTTTTAACATGTAATGCATAACTAGATAACTATTGCATATTTCTACAAGAGAGTTATTCCAACAAGGGATAAAAACAAGTTTTCTTTTAATGCTAGTAACTTCACATTATTTCTTTTGTAGCACAATGTTTCCAATAAACAACTTTCATTCCAAAATGGAGTTGCAACAATTTTATTTATGAGGATATTTTCATATCTATTTTACAAGCTTACTTTTCCAAGGCAAGGGTTCACATTTGTAAAAATATGCTCAACTACATAGCTATTCAAGACAACCTTTTTACAAGATCCTTGCACTATTGAAGGAAACTTTCTCAAGCAATATGGCTTAAGTTTACAAGTAACATCACATACAAAGTAGGTGTTTTACAAGAAAAGGAAGGCTTCACATAGTCACATTCATAAATATACAATAAGAACCAAGATGACTAGGGAACTCCAACTATCTCCAACTTGAGCTCCAAACTCCAATAGATCTGAACTCCATGAGAACATGGCTTGTTTACCACCCAACCAATAGGCATCATCACATGCCTTTCCATGGTTGGAAGTCATGCTAGCCTCCCCCAAGCCCATGGGAGAGAGGAACAAACTTCCACAATGTGCACAAGTAAAAGGGGATAAAACACAACAAGAGAAAAACATAAGACCATTAACACTTAGAAAACTACAAATGAAAAACAACATGAGGATAACAAGGTCAACCTCACAAGGGGGAAGAGAAGAAGTAGGATGCCCAAATCAAGGTGTCCAACCATAGGAGCACCAACAAAACATGTTAACAAAACTCCTTATACCTCCTAATCAATCATCCTCCTTATTCCTCCTTTATGTTATAGAAATCCTTCTTGGGAGGATTTTCAAACCCAAAAGGGTTTCCTCACCAAGAATGGGGAAAGGTTCAAGCCATATGAACCTTTCTCCCACCTCAAACCATATGAGGGGATGAGAAGGGACCTTCATGGCTTGACCAACAACCATGAGGTTTGAGAGGGAAATCCCTCTCTCTTCCCCTACATTCTCCAAAAACCATCAATCCAAATGATGGTGGAGAGAAAACAAAGAAAACAACAAGAACAAGCAAACAACTACATTCACCATACAACTTCACAACACATCATTTCACACACACCATTTCATTGATCAAGCATAGTTAACAAGATAAGCAAAACTAAGAAGAAAAAGGGTAAGAATCCTACCTCTACAATGCTTTCCAAGACTCTAAGCTTCTCCCTTTGTCCAAGCTCACCTCCAAGCTCCCAAAATTCTCCAAGTGCTCCAAAAAAAATGAACCAAGAAGACCCATGCCTTCCACATGAGGAAGAATAAGAAGAGGAACCCAAAAGTTTCCTCACCAATGGGAAAGTGACAAGTGTCACCCCCTCTCCTCTCAAGAGTCAAAGATTCCAAAAACCAAATAAGTAAGAGTAAACTCACCTTTTATCCCTTATCACCCAAAATACTAAAAACTAAAATAAAACAAAGTGGAGCAACTTTTAACAATTACACACAAACCAACCATCTTACATGGATGGTGACTAAAGAGGGAAAAATGGGAGGGAAACTCCCTCCAAACCTTGGAAATAAGCCCCCCTACCTATTAGGTAGGGTCCAAGGGCCCATTTTCATGCTAAGGGAACTCCCAAACTCAAAAGGGGTCCCTAAAAATGCCCAAAATAACCCAATTTCGGGTTTGGCATGCTTGGGCACAAGGGTAGAGGGTGTGGGGTCCACCCAAGGTTCACATGTGGTCCCCAATCCCTTCTACCAACACACACACACACTTTCCCAAAACCAACACTTAAAATAAGATGAGATCATTAAACCCCTAAGCTAGTTTACTTAATAAAACACACCCTAAACATAATTAATTTTACAAGACATAATTACATTACAATTGAGGGTTCACCCATGGTGCCCAATTAAATACATCTATTCTAAGGCCTCAAACATTTAGCATGGTTAGGACTCAGCCCGTGGGCCGCTTGTGCACAATTGCGTAGCTGCCCTGAAACCCATGCTCTCCTATACCTGTCACCTGCACACTCATTGCACACATTAACCGCATCTGTCCAATATAATAAACATCATCTATACATCACAAATTTAATCAAACTTATAATGTCCTAACATTATTAAACAATTGATAGTGTAATGCATACAATTATTCACATAGTTTTCCATGAATCACCACCAAATAAAATTGCAACGACATACACTTAGGTTAGCATGAAAATTACCATCATTAAATCTAGAACACTATATCATTAATCAAATCAACCACAAGAGACTAACATCTAACCAATAAATCTATCATATAACCCTGTTAGTGTCATCAACATCATAAGAAATATATCAGTATACGAATCTAGTCCAATTGGCGCTACGCCCAAAATGCCATAATGTCCATGAGGAT
The DNA here is from genome assembly GCA_019776745.2 of Taxus chinensis. Lineage (NCBI taxonomy): Eukaryota > Viridiplantae > Streptophyta > Pinopsida > Cupressales > Taxaceae > Taxus > Taxus chinensis. The sequence goes on along the minus strand of CM034150.1, from coordinate 29,679,171 downwards.
AAAATATCATAGTAAAATGTCCAAAGTCTATCAGAGTCTCAATCAAAACATGTCTAGGCATAAAGGAACCAACAGATAACTGGAGCTATAAAAATGTGGGCACTACATCCCCCTCTCCTAGAATTAGACTTCCTCCTAGAAGTCATTGGAAGAGATAGGGATATCTAGCCCTCAGTGGTGTAGCATCCTCCCAGGTAGCTGATGACTCGTCATATCGGTCCCACTGCACTCTAACCTGGTCCAAATCTCGACCCCGAAGGGCCAACCTCCGGTGCTCCAGTATGCGTACAGGCTCTAGTCTCCACTGCCCTCCATCCTCTACCTGTAATGCTGACCAATCCAAAACATGAGAAACATCTGGTACATATCTACGAAGTACAGAAACATGAAAAACATCGTGGGCCCGTGCAAGGCGTGGTGGCAAAGCTAGATGATAGGCAACTGGACCGATGACCTCAAGAATATCAAAAGGCCCCACAAAATGAGGCGATAGCTTAGAACCCTTTCCATAACGGATCAGACTCTTATGAGGACGAACCCTCAAGAAGACTTTGTCACCCACTGAGAAGTGACGATCGATCCTCTTGGTGTCCGCATACGCCTTCTGGCGTGCTCTAGCCTGCTCAAGATGCTGCCGAATCAGAACAACCTGCTGCTCTAAATCCTGAAGATAAGTTGGCCCCAAAATAATCCTGTCATCTAGTCTGTCCCAGCTCAAAGGTGTCCTGCAAGGTCGTCCATACAAAGCCTGATAGGGAGCCATGCCAATGGAGCTATGATAACTGTTGTTGTAGGAAAACTCAACTAAATGTAAATAATCTTCCCACTTCTTCTGCTGGTCCATCACATACATCCTCAACATGTCCTCCAGAACCTGATTAACCCTCTCTATCTACCCATCTGTCTCTGGATGATATGCCGAACTGAAATTAATCTGTGTACCCAAGGCCTCCTGAAAAGAAGTCCAGAAAACTGATGTGTAGATGGTGTCTCTGTCATTGATGATCATCTTCGGAATCCCATGCAATCTAACAATGTCCTCCATAAACACTTTGGCGATGGCCTGTGCATTATAGGTAACCTTGGTTGGCGAGAAATGTGCAACCTTGGTCAACTTATCCACAGTGACCATAATGGCATCATGACGATAAGAGGACATAGGAAGTCCTACTATGAAATCCATGGAGATCACATCCCATTTCCACTCGGAATGTCATGAGGGTATAAGAGTCCTACGGGATGAGAATGCTCTGCCTTGACTCTCTGACACTCAAGACAACGTGCTACAAAATCTGCTATGTCCCGACGAAGACCCGGCCAATAATATAACTCTCTCAAATCGGCATGCATCTTCTTCACTCCTGGATGTGCTGCGTATGGGGCTCGATGAGCCTCAGTAAGGATGAAACTACGCAGATCACCTGCCTTAGGCACATAAATGTGCCTATGGAACTGAAGCAAACCATCTGACTCTAACATGCATCCTGAATATCTACCCTCAAAAGAACCCTGAGAATCCAACATCTGCCTAGCACCCTCATAAAACCTGTCCTCTGGAAGATGCTCAAGTATCCTGCCTCTCAAATCTGACTGCAGTGTCAAAGAAGCAAGCACATGCCGTCGTCTACTAAGTGCATCTGCAACAACATTTTCCTTTCCTTTGATATACTGAACCTCCATGTCATACTCACATAGGAACTCCATCCAACGCCGTTGACGAGCGTTGAGGTTCAGCTGAGAGAAGATATGTTGTAAGCTACAATGATCTGTCCTCAAGATGAAAGGTCTACCCAAAAGGAAATGTCGCCAACGCACAAGTGCATGAACAACTGCTGCAAGCTCTAAGTCATGAGTAGGATAGTTAAGCTCGTAGTCCTTGAGCTTACGAGACTCAAAAGCAATAACCCAACGCTCCTGCATAAGAACTGCTCCCAAACCCTCTAGTGATGCATCAGTGCAAACAACAAAATCCTCTGTCGGGTCTGGAACTGCTAAGATGGGCACCGTGGTTAACCTTTCCTTAAGCAACTGAAAGGCCTGCTCACATTTTTCTGACCAATCAAACTTCTTCCCTTTCCTCTGAAGAGAAGTAATAGGGTGAGCAATCCTAGAAAAGTCCTGCACAAACCTGCGGTAATACCCTGCTAAACCCATGAAGCTCCTCACCTCAGTGACTGATGTGGGTGCTGGCCAATCCAAGATAGCCTGAATCTTAGAGGGATCTATGGAGATACCCTCGCCTGATATGATATGACCCAAGTACTGAATCTCTGTCTGAAAGAAGCTACATTTTTCCAAGTTCCCATACAACTTCTGCTCTCTCAAAACCTGAAGTACCTGTCTCAAATGCTCCTCATGTTCCTCCTCGGAATGAGAATAAATCAATATGTCATCAAGGAACACTAAAACAAAGTGATCCAGAAATGTCCTGAATACTCCATTCATGAGGCTCATGAAGACAGCTGGGGCATTGGTCAAACCAAATGGGACCACTGTGAACTCATAATGCCCGTAACGTGTGCGAAACGTTGTCTTATGAATGTCTGCATCTGAAATGCACAACTGATGATACCCTGACTTGAGATCAATTTTGGAGAACACTCTAGCTCCCCGCATCTGATCAAACAAGTCATCAATCCTAGGGAGCAGATAACGGTTCTTTATTGTGACTTTGTTGAGCTGTCTGAAATCTACACAAAGCCTGAGAGAACCATCCTTCTTCTTCACAAATATGACTGGCGCTCCCCAAGGAGATACACTAGGGCGAATGAGACCCTTCTCTAACAACTCCTCTAACTGAATCTTGAGCTCATGAAGCTCTGAAGTCATCATCCGATAGGGTGCCCTAGAAACTGGTGCAGATCCAGGCACTAAGTCAATGGTGAAATCCACCTCCCTACTAGGTGGTAAACCTAGAAGCTCTCCTGGAAACACATCTGCATACTCCCTCAAAACTACGTGATCATCAAGGGGTGAATGCTCTGGAGTACTGTCCAAATGATCACTGATAGTGATAGCAAACAACTGGAAACCTTTACGCATGCTCCGCTTGAGTTGCTTAGCCAAGATCATACGCAAGGAAATGGGTCTCTGCATCCCTGAAATCACAACTGCACTACCCAAATCATCCTGACACTCAATGACCTTCTTTCTACAATCCACCTTGGCTCGATGAGCCTCGAGCCAATCCATACCCAACACTACCTGATAGGATCCTAAAGGAATAACTCGGAGGTCAAGCGTAGTGGAGAAGACTCCCAAGTCAAGTACACAACTCTCCACATACGAGTCCATGGTGAGTTTAGCCCCAGAGGCCAACTCAACCTGCCAACTATCTGGTTTCCTAGCCACCACTAGCCCACACTGGTCCACTATAGAAGGAGATATAAAAGAATCTGAAGCACCTGAATCAAAAAGTACTGAGACAGAAATACCCCTGATAGTACCTATCATCTCAATGACTGTGGCCTGATGCTCAGCCTGGCGGTTGTCAACCGCTGCATACACACGATGGGTGCGTCCCACGTCACCCACCGTCTGCTTGGATCTAGGAGCTCTCTACATATCCGTAGTAGTGGGCTTGTGCGGACACATACGCACATAATGGTCTGGAGCCCCACAAATAAAACATCCTCCTGTACCCCTCTGAGATGGGGTCCCTCCTGTACTCTGGCGAACTGAACCTGCCGGTCCAACCCTAGCAGACTGCTGCGAGCGGGCTGGCTGTGAGTGATGAGTACCCGGCCTCCTGTCTCTAGATCCACCAAAACCACCTCTAGACCCACCTCGCTGAAAACTCTGAGTCTGTCTACCCCTCTGATGCTGGTGTCCCTGATGCTGTGTCTGTTGTGATGGGTGTGGAGGAGCTCTCGATGCTGCTGGAGAAGACCAGAATCCTCCTCTAGGGGGTGGTACTGCTCCCCGTGCTCTCTGACTCTGGAATGCCTGAATCCTATCCTGGAACTTGCTCTTGTTTCTATCTCTGTGCTCCTGAGCCTTGGTCCTATTCTCCTCAGCCAAGTAGGCCTTCTCAACGGCCTTCTCGAGCATGGGAGGAGATAACATCCTAACAGCTCCTGCTATATCTGCATTCAGGCCCCGAATGAACCTGTTTACCTGCAACTTCTCATCTTGCAGGTAGTCTACATACTGCAAGAGATCTAAGAACCTGCTCTCATACTGTGCCACTGAGCCAGAACCCTGTCGTAAGTCATGAAACTCATCGATCCTCTTCTGCACAAAATGCTCTGACATATACCGGGCCCTGAACCACTCCTCGAACAACTCCCAGGTCATTGTATCTCGAGTCAAATGGAGCTTCCGCTCCTCATTCCTCCACCAAACGCCTGCTGCGTCTCGGAGGAGGTGTATGGTGAACCTGGCTTTGACGTTGCTCTCATGAGAGTGCAAGCCAAAGCAGCTATCCAAGCTAAGGAGCCAGGACTCTGCCCCAAAGCCATCTGTCAAACCAGTAAATGTAGGTGGCTGAAGGTGAAGAAGGTCTCGAATCACACTGCCTGTGTCTCGATCCTGACGATGTGGTCTAACAGGTGAGAGGGGTCGCCTATCTCCAAAAGGTCCCTCGAAGCTGTGTGATCGGCTGTGATGAAATGAGGCCACCCTCTCGCCAAGGATGGAAGGGCTGCGTGACCTCTCTCGTCTCAGAATGTCGTGCTCAGGTGGCTCTGGATGTGCGTCCTCACCAATCAACTCCTCATCTCCTAACTGAATGTCCTCCTCTCTCGGCACCTGTGGTGGTGGAAGGTGCTCCTGTACGACACCTATCAGCTGCTGCAGGGTCTCTAATATCTGAGGCCCAAAATCGGGGGCCGGCGGCTCCCGCGTAGGTGCACTACGTCCCGAACCTCGAGCCGATCGTCCCCTCTTGGGTGCCATCCTGAACCCGAGATAAAATAAATAAATAATATAAAATGGTTCATAAACCTTTTTTTTTAATTTATTTTAATTATTTTATTGTTATTTAATTAATTTATTTATTTAATGCTTGCTTTCCCGTTAATAATTAATTTATATTAATCATTAATTTACTCGAAAAAAATTAATACTACCCCAACAATAATTTAATTATTTTACTCCATTCAAAATCCCTAGGGTTTGATTAAAAACCTACACCCCTAGAAAATAAATTAGTCTTCCCCCCTTTTATTAAATTTAAGTGCCCTTACACCTCATAATAACTTAATTTCCCATTACCCATAAAATGACTTAACTTAAAAGGTGCATTTTAACATGAGCCTTAGGATTAAATTTTCTTACACCCTTGATCAAAATTTGTCCTATGAAACACCCTAAAATTTGCCCTAAATTTAATGTTTCCTATGGGCCTTTTTCAATTTAAATATAGCCCTTGATTTTATTTAAATTCCATTTTCATTCCCATTGTTCTAGAGGAACTTTTTTTTGTGTTTCTCCTTCCATTGCCTATTGTTATTTATTTTATCTTGTCTATTACATGTGCAGGTTGAAGAGCTATGGAAACTTGTTTAATCCATCTTTAACTTATTTTATTTTTGTGAAGATCCATACATCCATTTGTATTCATTTTTTTTTATTTTTTTTATTTTGTTTTTTATTTATTTTCTCTTGTTTGGAGGGAGACATATGAGGAGGAACTAGGGTTTTTAAGTAAATATAAATTTTCTGTGACCATAGGGCGGCCGTGTATGTCTGGGGAATTTTTTTTTGTCATATATTATTTTTTTATTGATTATTTGTGGTTGGGGCGCGGGGGGGTCGGCTGCACATGAAGGGGAGGGGCGGTGTGACGGGGCGTGGGGTACAGGGGGGCGGACGTGCAGTGTGTGGGGGGGACAGGGGGTCAGACAGAGGGCGGGGGTCAGGGGCTGCATAGGGTCGGTGGTCGTGTGGGGGCAGGGTCGGGGTCCGAGGGGGACAGCAGGGCACGGGGGGTAACGGGGTATGTTGGGTGCGTGGGGGCAGGGACATAGGGATCTGGGGGGGGGGCGCAACGGACAGGGTAGGGTTTGGGGGTTTGTTGGGCGGGGTAAAGGGTCCGAGGGGACGGACAATGGGGGACGGGCTGCGGAAAACAGGGGTTTGGGGGGTGTTTTGCCCCCCCAAAATTATTTTATTTTTTTTTTTTTATTTTTTTTATGTAATAATATATATATATATATTATATATATATATATATATATATATATTATATTATATAAGCATATATGTAATAATATATTAATATATATATATTTTATTATATTCTATTTACTTATTATATATATAATATTTTGAAAAACAGTCATTATGATATATATATATATTTATATATATGTACATACATTCATATATATAATTTTATATATATATAATATATATATATATATATATATATATATATAATATATAATATAATATTATATTCTGCAACAAAATTAGTATTTATTATATATATATAAATATCATATATTTTTGAAATTCTATTTAAATATTTGTTTTATTCTAGGAAAATATAGTTACTAAATTTGAAGCAAAGAACATAAAAAAAGAAAATAAATACTAAGTACAAACTATATTAAATTTGATTCTCATTTCTTGTTCAATTTAAAAACTTGCAGGCCAAAACCTAATAAAAAAAATGATAATATAACCATTTTAAAAAAAAAGACAAACTTTTCTACAACTCAATAAAAACTAATTTTACAGATTTCTAAAGAGAAAGATCCAATGAACTAACTAATTGGTATTTTCAAAAAAAAATTTTATGGCACTTAAAACATCTTTGCAATACTAACTAATTAAAGTATTTCCCAAAGATCTGTGTGTTTGAACCACGGCTCTGATACCAAAATGTATGCCATCAATTTTTTTTTTTCCATTTTTGTGAAATGCAAAGACATCTACAAGTAAATCCGTTTTTGAACAGATTTATACCATGTAATGCATAACTAGATAACTATTGTTTTTCATTTCTACAAGAGAGATATTTCAACAAGGAATAAAAACCTAGTTTTGCTTTTAATGCTATTAACTTCAACATTATTTCTTTTGTAACACAATGTTTCCAATAAACAACTTTTATTCCAAAATAGAGTTGCAACAATTTCTTTATGAAGAGATTTTCATATCTATTTTACAAGCTTACTTTTCCAAGGCAAGGGTTCACATTTGTAAAAATATGCTCAACTACATAGCTTATTCAAGACAACCTTTTTTTTACAAGATCCTTGCACTATTGAAGGAAACTTTCTTAAGCAATATGCCTTAAGTTTACAAGTAACATCACATACAAAGTGGATGTTTTACAAGAAAAAGAAGGCTTCACATAGTCACATTCATAAATATACAATAAGAACCAAGATGAATAGGGAACTCCAACTATCTCCAACTTGAGCTCCAAACTCCAATACTCTTATGAGAGAACATGGCTTGTTTACCACCCAACCAATAGGCATCATCACATGCCTTTCCATGGTTGGAAGTCATGCTAGCCTCCCCCAAGCCCATGGGAGAGAGGAACTAGCTTCCACAATGTGCACAAGTATAATGGGGATTAAACACACAACAAGAAAAAAACATAAGACCATTCAACCACTTAGACTACTACACAATGAAAACCACAACATGAGGATAACAAGGTCAACCTCACAAGGGGGAAGAGAGGAAGTAAGGATGCCCAAATCAAGGTGTCCAACCATAGGAGCACCAACAAAATACATGCTATACAAAACTCCTTATACCTCCTAATCATTCATCCTCCTTATTCCTCCTTTATGCTATAGAAATCCTTCTTGGGAGGATTTTCAAACCCAAAAGGGTTTCCTCACCAAGAATGGGGAAAGGTTCAAGCCATATGAACCTTTCTCCCACCTCAAACCATATGAGGGGATGAGAAGGGACCTTCATGGCTTGACCAACAACCATGAGGTTTGAGAGGGAAATCCCTCTCTCTTCCCCTACATTCTCCAAAAACCATCATTCCAAATGATGGTGGAGAGAAAACAAAGAAAACAACAAGAACAAACAAACAACTATATTCACCATACAACTTCACAACACATCATTTCACACACTATTTTATTGATCAAGCATAGTTTACAAGATAAACAAAACTAAGAAGGAAAAGGTTAAGAACCCTACCTCTATAATGCTTTCCAAGACTCTAAGCTTTTCCCTTTGTCCAAGCTCACCTCCAAGCTCCCAAAATTCTCCAAGTGCTCCAAAAAAAATGAACCAAGAAGACCCATTCCTTCCACATGAGGAAGAATAAGAAGAGGAACCCAAAAGTTTCCTCACCAATGGGAAAGTGACAAGTGTCACCCCCTCTCCTCTCAAGAGTCAAAGATTCCAAAAACTAAATAAGTAAGAGTAAACTCACCTTTTATCCCTTATCACCCAAAATACCAAAAACTAAAATAAAACAAAGTGGAGCAACTTTTAACAATTTCACACAACCCAACCATCTTACATGGATGGTGACTAAAGAGGGGAAAATGGGAGGGAAACTCCCTCCAAACCTTGGAAATAGGCCCCCCTACCTATTAGGTAGGGTCCAAGGGCCCATTTTCATGCTAAGGGAACCCCCAAACTCAAAAGGGGTCCCTAAAAATGCCCAAAATAACCCAATTTCGGGTTTGGCATGCTTGGGCACAAGGGTAGAGGGTGTGGGGTCCACCCAAGGTTCACATGTGGTCCCCAATCCCTTTTACCAACACACACACACTTTCCCAAAACCAACACTTAACTTAAGACAAGATCATTAAACCCCTAAGCTAGTTTACTTAATAAAACACACCCTAAACCTAATTAATTTTACAAGACATAATTACATTACAATAGAGGGGTTCACCCATGGTGCCCAATTAAATACATCTAATCTAAGGCCTCAAACATTTAGCATGGTTAGGACTCAGCCCGTGGGCCGCTTGTGCACAATTACGTAGCTGCCCTGAAACCCATGCTCTCCTATACCTGTCACCTGCACACTCATTGCACACATTAACCGCATCTGTCCAATATAATAAACATCATCTATACATCACAAATTCAATCTAACTTATAATGTCCTAACATTATTAAACAATTGATAGTGCAATGCATACAATTATTCACATAGTTTTCCATGAATCACCACCAAATAAAATTACAACGACATACACTTAGGTTAGCATGAAAATTACCATCATTAAATCCAAAACACTATATCATTAATCAAATCAACCACAAGAGACTAACATCTAACCAATAAGTCTATCATATAACCCTGTTAGTGTCATCAACATCATAAGAAATATATCAGTATACGAATCTAGTCCAATTGGCGCTACGCGCCCAAAATGCCATAATGTCCATGAGGATAAAATATCATAGTAAAATGTCCAAAGTCTATCAGAGTCTCAATCAAAACATGTCTAGGAATAAAGGAACCAACAGATAACTGGAGCTATAAAAATGTGGGCACTACACTTGGCCCATATCACGGGCATTTCAATACAAGCAAACCCATAACCTTTGCAACATGGGTAAACAAACAGCCAGCTCACCACTATTATGTGGCCAAACAAAATGGTGGTATGTGTGGCCAAAGCCACAATTTAAAATGCAGCCCTTGTAGATTTAAACCATAAACTCGCCTTTCACGTCGAAGATGTGGGATCTTCCCACATAAGAGATAACAAAGGCCGTATCAAAATGAAGACCACTGGGTTTTGAACCCACGACATCTACTCCCAAAGACTTATCCACCCAACCAATTCAGCTACAATCTCGGATGAGATGAGAAAACGCTCAGTGTTATTTAAATAACACTCAGGCAGTGACTGTGGGGAGGAGAAGGAGGCAGTTTTTAGAAAATGCCATTTTTGAAGGACTTACACTCAGAATGAGAACTCGGAGTAAAAAAATGAAATGAAGGAAATTCTGAGAAAATTCCAACAATGTAAGATTTGATATTTTTTGTTGAGTTTTAACCTAATTTTGGAAGCTTTTAATGCAGTTTTTAACAGGGATCTACAAGATAGCTAGTTGGAAAACATGAATTTCAATGCACTTCTGGTCCGAATTGTGACTTGGTGTAAACATGAAAAGTGTTCAGAATTCAGATATTATCTCAGATATATGAATTTTTTTCATAGAATGTTTTTAAATCTATATTTTTAGGTGTTTTTATAACACAGTTGCAGGGAGATCACATTGTGAAAACACTGTAGGAGCCACAGATCATTCTTGGGACAGTTTCTACTATTTTTCGGAGTTCTTGGGACATTAATCAGCTCATTTGCAGGTTTTGATTCATTATTGGTTTTTTGTAAGAGTTATTGTACTTAAATTTCAATATTATTAATGGATCGGTTCAATCTGAACCCGGGGACGTAGGAATTTTTGAACCCCGTAAACAATCTCGTTTGTTATCTGAGTGTTTTCATTTTTCTAATTATTTATTTGCTACACAAGTTTTCTGCACTTCTATGGATACATAATAATCATATTTTAATCAATTTGTGGAGTTTAGAATACTTAAAATTGGTTAAGAAAATCACGATCTTTGGAAAATTTTAAAAGTGAAAAAAATACAACACACATTTTTCAGATCAACCAATCAAACTAAGGTAATAATTTTTCTTGGTCATGTTGGTTATTACCATAGGTTCATATCATATTTTAGTAATATTTCTTCTTCATTGTTTTTTCTACTAACTAAAGATTCTAAGTTTGAATGGACAGAAGCATGCCAAGGAGCCTTTGATGAAATTAAGGACAAACTGATTAGTACTCCAGTGTGGAGAGGTCCAAACTGGGAGTTACCATTCCACATTCAAACAGATGCCTCCAATGAAGCAATAGGTGTTGTCCTGGGACAACAGGAGGAAGGGAAACCAATGCATGTAATTTACTATATTAGCAAAAATATTTCTCCTACTGAAAAAAATTATACAACTAAAAAAGAATTCTTTGCTATGGTATATACAATAAATAAGTTTAGACATTATATTACAGGATATGAATTCATTGTATATACTGACCACTCTACCGTTAAATATCTCATGAATAAACCGTTGGTTCATGGAATAATTGTCATATGGTTATTGCTACTATAGGAATTCAATATTAAAATTGTTGATAAACTAAGGAAGCCCACCATTGTGGCTGACTTCCTATCTATGCTCACAACTTCATAAGAAAATGAACAAGTCAGTGAGGAATTTCCAAATGAACATTTGTTTACACTATCAACTGCCTCTTCTTGGTATGCAGACATGGCTAATTACTTAGCCACATGGAGTTTCCAAAAAAAATCACACCCAAGAAAAATAAGTAATTAATTAAGCAAAGTGTGATGTATACTTGGTTGAAAGGAATCCTATTTAAATATAGTTTTGATCATGTGTTACGCAGGTGTGTTGCTGAGAATGAAATATTTGATATTCTACGGGCATGTCATGATGAACCATCAAGAGGCCATTATTTGGTACAAAAAACCATTCATAAAACCCTGGGATATGGATACTATTGGTCTTCCTTGTTCAAGGATGTCAAGAAATATGTGTGGAGGTGTGATAAATGCCAAAGAATTGGGGAAACCAACATTTACATCATAAATGCCCTTCTAACCACAAGTTGTTCTGGAGCCATTTGAGAATTGGGCTCTAGCTTTCATTGGGCCATTTGACCCAACCTCACAAGGTAAAGAGTATATATTAGTTTTAACTAACTATGTTACCAAATGGGATGAAGTGCAGGAACAACCACATGTAAGAGATGAGAAGATTGTATATTTTCTCTATGAACAAATCTTCTAAAGATTTGGAGCACCAAGATTAATTGTGTCAGACCAAGGGCCACAATTCATGTCAAGGGTAATCAACTCTTTTGTAGATACATATCAGTTGAAACATAAGAAGTAATCTCCCTACCATCCACAATCAAATGGGTAAGTAGAGGTGAACAACAGAGAATTGGAAAAAATACTTACAAAGACTGTGGACATCTCAAGGAAGAATTGGGCTTAAAAGTTACCAGAAGCAGTATAGGCCTATAATACTGCATGGAAAACAACAACATGGTTTACACCCTATGAATTGTTCTATGGTAAGAAACAAATCATTCCCATAGAATTTGAAATCCAGACATTGAGAATGACATTTGAGGTGGGAATCAAATTCACCGAGGTACAACAAGCAAGAATTATTTAATTGAATGGATTGGATGAGATCAGGCTTTAGGCATTACAGTATACTAAGATCATCCAACAACAAAGGAAACTCTGGCATGAAAAATAGATCATGCCAAAGAAATTTCAAAAAGGAGACTAGGCCTTACTTTTTGATTTAAAATATAATAATTTCAAAGGTAAGCTACATATGAGGTGGACAGGTCCTTACCAAATTACTGAAGCATATGATAATGGGACCTTCCAGTTGATTCCAATAGATGCTGAAAGGAAATTCATGCTGGTTAATGGTCATAGACTGAGGTTGTATCATAAACCAACATCTTGACAAGATTTTCAGAGATCAGTTAAGAAGATTCATATCTTCATTATGTAGGCACGGTTTCTTTGCCTATCACGATGCAGACCTGAACTATCAACTTATAGAAATAAAGAGATGATGATTGAAAATAAAAAATGGAAATCATCTTCCTCTAGAGAATGGGGTGAAAAATAGATATGGTGCCCAATGTTTCGTGAAAAGAAAAACAAAAAGAAAAAATAACAGAGAAGATTGAAAACCAGCAATGGAAATTTTCTCTCTCCTAAATTGATTAGCAGAAATAAAAAGGTAGTACCACTTACGCATGGAGCATGACATCATGAAATATGGTGAAGAGGTGTCACACTTAAAATTTCAAATAATACCAGAGATTGAAAAGCTTTAATATCAAGGTATGCAAAATTAATTACCCTTATCATTGTAAGGCTTTAAATTTAAAGTTAAATTTTTCCATCATGTATATTAATTAACCACCTTTTCCCAAATCATATCACACGTCCCAAAATCCACTCCAAATCCATGACCCATTAAATACCATAATGTTTTACACACGTCAAGGTACTTATCTCATCACCTCAAGATTTTGGCTTGAATTTTCCACATTCGGTTATATCCCCTAAAAAACAAAGTTATTCGACATTTATGCTCTCAATTGGTTTTCTCTCTATCTTGCACCATACTTCTCATGCACTATTCCTAGCAATTCCTGCATTACAAGTCATGTTTTTCTTAATTCCTTCTTCCTCGAACTTAAAATGGGACCTAGAATCAGACATGAGCCTACCGGTTCAATTGAGATCTTGGCGGATACAAATTCATTGGAATTTTTTTACAAAGCTGAGTGGTTGGATTTTCTCCTGGCATATCAAGAATTCAACATCCTCGTGATAGATAAATTCACAAGGAATATGGAGGAAAGATACTCAACCATAAACAGTAACGAAATACCCTTCTCCCCAACTGTAATCAGTCAATTGTCTAGAGTTCCAAATTATGGTTTAGCTATTATTAAGTGGACAATGTACCATGAATTAATTGAAATATTTTTAGTAGATAGAAGATAAAAATTACATTTGGTAGTTGATAGTAAACAGAAAGAAAAGGGGATCAAAAGACTAGGTATAACAGAACCCTAGGCAATGTTAGAAAAATGCTTGCAAACCCAACAAACCAGCAAGTCTTACGTTGACAAACCAACAAGTCTTCAGCCTAGCGGACTCGTGGCTCATTAATAGTCAACCCGATGGAGATAAAAGTAGTCTATAATATATATTATGTGTGAGATATAAGTACGAACATGTTATCCCCAAATCTACCCGAGATCATGCCCAAAAACACCCTCTTTTCCTACGGTGATACGCACAGGACAAAAGTGAAGTAATATACACCAATATCCAGACTAGGTTTAATTGCTTAAATAAACATACCCTGATTTGAGTCAGGTATAAAGGAAACCCATATTCCCAATTATAATTTTTTTTTGCAAAACCTTAACTTATTTGCACAAATACTCGTTGTTGTTTGGGTCAACCCCAATCAAACAATGCAAACGAAAAATAGTTTATGTAGTCGTCATTGCCGAGCATGATCTAAGCAGAATAGAAGATAAAAGGATAATAGTCTTCCAGGGTTACAGTCGCACCATTTTCCACTTCTTCTCACACAAAAACAAATTATAACAACCAGCAACCGCGAACTAATTCATACCCAATTATTTTCTTCGCACAAACCAAAATTGCAAATATGTATTCATTATAACCTCTGATGATTTAAAAGGATAAAAGGGATAAAGAATGTTTCTTACCTGGTCAAATAGCAGGCCGAATTCTTTCCTTCATGCTTCCTTCACAGCCCCAAACAGTACACAATTCGAATCAACTTAGGTCGCATTTCCATCTTTCCTTTCCTAGTGAAATGTTTTATATAGCAACTGATTTAGAAATCACAAGGATTTACAGTCTTCTGCTCCGAGGAATTCATCATGCAAGGATACCAATAATGGAGTTTTTCCAAATTTACCAATAAAACTAAAGGAAGCAGTTGCATTTAATTCACCTCATTTGGGGTTTTACGAATTTCCAAAATATTAAATGCAAATTTTAATGACATTCAATGCAGAAGTGCTACACCAGTAGCTTATCCATCTACCACCGCCCATTACCCTCCTCCAAAATTGATGGGGTTATTCCAGTTTAAAACTTTAGTTACCTTTTCCCCCAAAATTTGCTAAATAATAATAACTAAATTACTCTTCTTAACTTAGGTCGATTAATCTCTCAAAAACATAGGTTGTAATATTGTATAAGACCAAAGCTTTAGCACATGAATAGCCTTATTGTTATTATTTAAATGCACTACAACTCCCATAGAGGTGCATATTACAAAGTGAAAACAGTTATAATAATTTCATAATCCAATGTAAGTGCCATGGCACAGGATTCACAAGCCGGAGTCCACTGACCACAGTGGTTGATCGTTAGAAGGTTCGTTAGACAAATCCGGAACTACATTCCCTTGCCTAAAACGTGTTACCTTCTAGGAATGAAACAATGAAATATACCATTTCGCAGGTATCATATTATCCTTATAAAACTTTAATTCTTCCCATTGTGATATCATAACCCAACGCCGTCGGTACGACATATTAAGTCATGTCGTCGATGGCTTATTACACATATTTTGATCGTAACCAATTGTACATGATTACAACACTTCAATTCTCAGCTACCAACAATTATCTTGATTACAAGAATGTTCTTCACAAATGCAATCTTAATATTTAAATATGAAATCGGGGTTTACAGTGAACATTATATAAAAATACCCAATTCCCATCACTACTTTATATGGAGCAACCTCATGCTGTCCTACCCTTGATTCAGTGCATGGTTGGTGTTATCCGCATAACTATTATGGCAAACGTGTTGTGGCAAGTGAAAATGCCGTTAGAATCTAGGATTCACTGGCATTAAATCCTTTGACTTAAGTTTTATCATCCCATGGATTTTCAACTCCTTTATTATCCTAAACTAAATTTGGATTGTACAATTCTTCCCCCCTTAATGAATCATCCTCCCGATGATTTTCATCTCATTTCTCATAGCAAATTCCTTCATCTACAACTTACACACTTTTTTAAATTTTTAAGTGTTTAATTCATTTCCCTTCAGCTGAACTTGTATTCACCTCTCCATAAGTTCCATTTACTAACGTCATTACTTGTAAACTAGTAAACCATTAATAACTAAATCAACACGTCATAGATCTATCTCTTCAACATTTTGATTTATGTAACCTTATTATTACTTACAAAAGGTATTTCTCAGAATTCTACTTTACCAAGCAATGCAACATGATGCTGCCTAATTAACCCAGACAGTCTGTCACAACGATCTCACATCACGGTATTACACACTCGAAGCTAGTCAGGAGGATTGTTTTTAAAGTCATATTAATCAAACTCTAACCTCAAATAAATCCAAAATCATATTTTGACAAGATTAAAAACTACATTTACTCATTTAAACATAAGTAATCAACAACATAACTGCTCACAATCAGCTCAAGTAATGCTAGAGTCATATCAGCCCTTACTTATGCAACTGTAATCTTATTAATCTAGTTCCTGTAAGTTCAAATATCACAATTTTTGAGCAGTTATAAAATATTAGTCCATTGATACCTTAATAGATCAGATTATCGACCTATATATCCTTGAGTTGTATGGACAGACAACTCATATAAGAGCTTAAGACCAATATTTCCTTCACTAGAACTTGTGATTCACATCTCATAAGTTCACATTTACTAGACGTCATTACTTGTAAACTAGTAAACCATTATACTATAAGCAACACGTCATAGATCTATCTCTTCAACATTTTGATTTATGTAACCTTATGTATTACTTACAAAAGGTATTCTCAGAATTCTACTTTACCAAGCAATGCAACATGATGCTGCCTAATTAACCCAGACAAGTCTAGTCACAACTATCTCACATCACGGTATTACAACACTCGAAGCTAGTCAGGAGGATTGTTTTTAAAGTCATATTAATCAAACTCTACCTCAAAATAAATCCAAAATCATATTTTGACAAGATTAAAAACTAACATTTACTCATGTTAAACATAAGTAATCAAACAACATAACTGCTCACAATCAGCTCAAGTAATGCTAGAGTCATATCAGCCCTTACTTATGCAACTGTAATCTTATTAATCTAGTTCCTGTAAGTTCAAATATCACAATTTTTGAGCAGTTATAAAATATTAGTCCATTGATACCTTAATAGATCAGATTATCGACCTATATATCCTTGAGTTGTATGGACAAACAACTCATATAATAAGTTAAGACAAATAATTCTTAAAATTTTATACAGTCATGTATAATATTGATTTGATACAACATGGTAAAGGGAGTTACCTCCCATGACAATTTCATCATGATTTGACTAATCATTCAAGTACGGTCATACATCCGATACTTGATCATAACAGTATGAGTATATACTTCCTCAGTTTCCATAGCCAGTATGGACTAAGCCCTTTTTTTTTTAATATTAGTTATACTTTACTGTATCCTTAGACAAAGATACTTTTTTTTAAAGTACACCGAACATCTCATAATGTAAGTTGCGAGTTCATTAATGAGATCAAGTAGATGTAGTGTAACTGACAAAGTGTCTATACAATGATCACATTGATGAAAAGGATCAGCATAACCTTAGGAAACATTCCAGCATGTGGCACCTCAATTCAAGGATTCCCAAATTTACAGTTCAAAAATCTGAGACTGGACTTAAATAGCCTTTACTTTAGCAATCATGTAACTCCTGCCAGCTTTAAATTACCAGTCTTTTACAACCAAGTTGGTTGTATTTACCATCTTTGGCACATAATGTGGATAACAATATTAAATTTAAGGACACTTTTGACTTTAAAACCTTGAAGGTTAGTTTACATATTCCCATGAAATCATGAATATCAAGTTACATATCTGAATTTTTTCACTACACTTTTCAATCTATAGATTCTTACTAGGTGTAAAATTTTACCAACCTCGCAATGTTGTATCATCCCGTGAAATATTATTGGGCCTATCACACTTTAAATTCAACTCAAGGTATCAAATTTTACAGACAAGTCTGCAATAGAAATGAGTTCCATGTCCGTATATGATATTTCAGGATTACCTAGCATCTCAGACCAAGTAAACAATGTAGTTATCATTCAGTATTCCAGAATAGTGTCTACTCAATAACACTTAAGTAAATCAGTCAAACATATTTGACCATAACAATCCCAGTAGTACATTAAGATAATGATTATACAAATAATCACATACTACCACAAGGATAATATTAGGATAATGATAATATAGTTAAATAGTCATATCAATATCTATGCCTATTACTTTCAGCCCTTAAGAAGCTTTAAGAACTAAGTTCGTAATACAGTAAAATGTTAAATTGTCCCTCTATACCTTAACAAGGTATATGATCCAATTTGGAAGGTAAAAGTTTCATAAATTTATAGTACAAGTTAAAAACAGGCCTCCTACATCTATATTTAGCCTCGTAACCATCCTTTACTTCCACTAAATTCCAGTTCCAGATCCCTAGAAATCTTATTTGGTCACGACCGAACAAGGTTGCACCATCCATAATATATAAGAATCTTTCATAGATTTATTTCTATATGAAAGGATATCATAAGGATGCATTCACCTGAACCTATCTTTTAATCATTTCACCATTGCATCTTGTTATAAAACAATCTCATGCAACTCTAATGTAGTCCAGATACATGCAAATCAACCTTATCGAAAGATTTCCTTCTTTCTCATTATTATGTTAGGATGACTTGTTTTCTTTTTTCCAAGAAACTTATGGCAGACTTTACTGCTAAGTTTTATTCTGAAAGGTCCCACTTTCAGACTCTTTCTCATCCTTTATCACTCTTCTAAAATTAGAAGTAAAGAAGAGCTAATGCTCTTACATGCTTTTACCATATGAAACTAGCATTTTAATATGGATTTCATTATGACCTCAATGGCCTTTCAAGGCACTGTCATTGCAGCATTTAGTCCTCCTCTAAATACTGCCTTTATCCTATGCGGATTTCTTTTAATATTGGATTTATACTCCAATTTTTATCGTAATGTAGTTTGAATAATTGACTAATACTTTACTGATCATCATCATTCATCCTAAGTTGTTTTACTTGGCTGCTCTTATTCACACTTACCAGCTGCTACCTACATCTATCCAGTATAGTGTGCCATGAAAGAATCTTAGAGTATTATTTAACTCTTTTACCCCCGAACCCAAATCTTAGTTTGATCTGGCTCGTCATCCATGGTACATCCTTCATTCTCCTTATTTTATTTATAAAATGAGAATTTTCTAAGCGTAAGGGCTCATTAGGCCCAAGAGCTGCAACCTTCCGCTCTGATACCAAAATGTAACAACCACTTTTTGTCACTTCATTCTTAGAGAATTTTTATTTTTATTTTTTTCTTACCTCATGTAGCTGATTCAAATACCCATATATTTAAATCCAACATAAGTCTTAATGCAACCCCTTTTTAATAACTATCATGAACCATGTGTAATTGTATGAGAGAATACCGAACTTACAAGTTCTCCCTCAATGCTCTTACAAGCCATACATAAAAATGTATCCCTTTAGTTCTCCTTTAACAGGATATGATATATAAGTGATAACCCTAAGTGTGTACCTGGGTTCCACCTATGAAATCCACAGGCATCTCACAGCTTAGATAATGGTGAAATCTCGACAGTATAATCAGCAGTTACACTACCTTGCGTAAGGTTTCTGAGTCATGTATACCACACTCAATTCCATGACGGCACACTCGTCATTAGGAAATTTGTCGTTTCACCTTAATCACTTTTTCGGTTATAAGGATTTGCAGTCAATGATGTTGTAAACAGCTACAAGTCTTATACAAGGTACAAGTCCAGATTAACCTATACGAAGCATTACCTCAAGTCAACCTATGATTCCTATGGGAGAGAAAGTGTCTTTCTAATGATTTCTCATCATTGCTAGACTTCTTCCCTTCCCATAGCCATCAAATGTTTTCATCAGGTACCAACCCGTGGGGTTCCATCCACCCTTGTAACTATAACAAGCTTTTACTTAAGCAATACCACGCTACATTTTAAGGTCTTGAAAAGGGAACTCAATATAGCTGTTATGTGGCAGTATTCAATTAATGACTACTGTCATTAAACGGATACGTCCACGTAACAATGGTAGTGAGTTAACCTGTCAAGAGTCCTAAAATGAAACATGGTATCTTAACAGATTAAACATTATACAATGATCTAGTTCCTGAGTCTTCATCACTTGGTGAAGAGTGACTAGAGTCATGTCCCCTAGAATCATGATAGGTTAAATGTAGTTCCTAAACTAATCATTTATTCCTATCTATTTCAGATATAAGATAGATCAAACTTTTAGACCTAAATTCCCAATTCTACGGTTTGTTAATGATTCAATTTCCACCGCATCAGAATAATACCTTACATTATTATGGAGTAATAACTACTAATGTTATTCTTACTCCCATTAGTAATCTTGCAACTATATAATTACTAATTATTGGGTACATACGGAGTCATTCCCGTTACCCTCCTTTCAATAACACTTAAGCTATTTTATTAGAATCGTGTTACTCAGTTTAACCTTAACATTTATTCATGCCAGGTTTGATTTATCTATAGATATAAATCTTATCCATTTTACGGTTCCTGTTTCAGTAGGATTCCCAATTCTCTTGAGAACTTCTATAACCATTTTCAAACCTCCACTTAGGTTTATTTGTATGTCTACCATCACCTTGGCAGTGTATTCATTTTCCTTGGATCCTTCCACCAATTTACTTGCCACCCAAAATACATTCCATTAATTCTAGTTGTCGGATCGTTGCTATCATTTATATGAATACACCGTCATATCCTAATCATGGTTGGTTTCAGCTGACAATTTTATTTTATTTTTAGGAGCGTAAACACAAAATTTCCATAGTGAGTGAGATGGCGAGTACTCATGTTGAGCACAATCTGAATGCTCCCATCAATACTCTAATCATTTTCATTGGGTAGTAAACGAATAGTTTCATGGAGGTTTAGTTTTCTGGGATTTTAATCATCTCCCAACAATTCTATGCCAACGGTATCCCATACCCTATGGGCCCTTTTAGCATTTAGGTTCAACCTGATTATTAATGAATTATCTTTAATTCATCTTGTTAGTTGGAGTAGCTCCAACATAAACATTCATCACATCATGTTTTATACGATAGCGATCCGATCGATCATATATTTTATTTACCCTCTTTATTGAAACACAATTTGTTTAAGAAACAAGGAATGATCTATTCTCATTTATTATTTCACTTTGAGGAATTAAGTTGAACTCTCCTTCATATTAAGGGAGTTGGGTTAGTTTTATCAATTATTTCAACTTAGTTTCCTTAAAAGGTTTAAGTGCTACCCAAAAGGAACATCAGCAAGTTTTTGGGACTTAATCTTTATATGATGAATATTAACATTTCATCCATAAATTGCATCGTAACAATTTATTTCTAATATTGTTACTCAAACTTTATCAAAGGAATATTCCTTCAATATGCACACACAAGCAAACACCTCAAGATTCATAACTAGATGATTTCTCATCTATCATGCATTTAACCTTTACCGGTCTTGTGAGGAATCACTACCTCTTGCTAACAAAAATATTGATTTCCCATAAGTTAATCAATCTAGATTATAGAATTCAACAACACTACTTTGTAGCGTATTCCATTAACCTATCCCTTATGCTACTGATTTATAACTTCACAACTCACTCATTGAACTTGCTAGGTTCACCTAGTCCATAAGACAGTTTTTATATTATAAAATAGAGAGAGTTACATCAGCCCTCCATTACAATCATCAAATGATTCCATTTTTCATAAAATATCATAAGTATAAATCCATTCTTAGACCAACACTACTACAACATAGTGGGAATTCATTATAGAAATTACAGAGAGGCATCAACATTCTTTGATAATATGAAGCGAGTATTTATTGAACAAAATATGGAATCTTTTCCATGATACAATAGATCGTAAATGTACACAGTATATTTTCACAAGATAACCTTTACTCGAAGTCAATAAATAACTTCCTCAACATAAATAAGAATATCTCAAATCAACAATTGGCCGCAACTTTATCTTTTAAAAGTAAGCATGTGATACAATTAGATAACCAAGACATTTCTTTACTTCACGCCAGTTACCTTCGTTCACTTTCCTGTAATGGTTAGGCAAGGTTAGTTCGACTGAAATGAGCAAGAAAAGTCCTTTATCCCATTTATCAATTTATGTCATTAAATGTTAGAATGAATAAATACTACAATTATCTCAATCTAACATTTTAATCATATAATTCCACAAAATCATTCTTAAGTAACCTGCTTTGCAATCATTAAGAATAGCTCCTTTACCTCTTTCAGTACTCCGCAAGGACAAGTTCTATTTACTACTTCACAAAATAAGTTAAAGAAAAACCGGATAAAATATATTCATACCCAAGAGATGACCATCAAAAAATCAATAACACAAGTTATTAAAAATACGCTTGTATCACATAAAGATAGATGGAGTAATCAGACCTTTATCAATCATGGTATGAATCTATGTCATCCCATTAATAAATATAAATTGCTGCTTGACTAATGTTAGCTTCTCCAGCAATACAAACAGTGTAGTTCTTGGACACACAAGGTAATCCGAGATACGGAAATGAAACTAACCAGTTTCATCAGCATCAACACACCCATCAAGATAGATCCAATTAATACTCATGACGTTTTATATGTCATAGCTACAGAATACTACATATTCTACATTATCCATAACATCCTAAGAAGGAGATATATATATATATATCTATACCACTCAAGTTACTTATACTAGTAACATAGAGGAATCAAGGCAATATAGACTCAGTTGCCTATTGATTTCTTATTGTACCTTATATACAGTTTCCTTTTCATCAACCAAACTTATCAAACATATCCATAGTGTAATCCACCAAGAATCCTTGGTTTCAAGTAAGATTTTCTAGTTCTTTCTAGAATACATACAACAACCAACTCTTTTATTCATTATCCATCCAGGTCCCAGCTCCAATCGAGCTTTCCTTAAGTAAGTGTCTTATTATAGAGGTAATATAACATCAAAACAGAATTTCTTCCTAAAGAAAGAAGAATGGTTTTCCGCACTTAGTAGAAGAACAGTTAGGTTCAGCCCTTCGAAAACCAATTCCCTAATTCATCTTTTGATCCCCAGTATCAGTTCAAAACTAGCTTAGATAACTTCTAAGGAAGATAGTAAATAACGAAAAATCCTTATAATGGAGTGAGCCGAAGGCTCTACAACTCAGCAGTTACTTACACCAACTGAAGATGCTTCAAAAATCCTAAGAAAATCAATAATCAGGATGAGGTTAAAACCAACTCATGGCTGGATGGTGACGGATTATAATACCAATATCCCAAAACTCAGCCTCTGTTGCCACTCATCTACAATGAAACCAGGTGTAATCCCTGCTTCCTCCCATTAACCTTTCTAAGAGCTACATGGTTCAACATATCATGCTAGAATAACGTGAAGTGTTATTAGCTCACAAAACACCTATCCAACTGAGCCATGTCTAAAGAGGTTAATACCTATATTTTCTTTGGAGAAAGAAAATATGAGGAATAAAATTTGCTTGCAAACCCAACAAACCAACAAGTCTTACGTTGACAAACCAGCAAGTCTTCAGCCTAGCGGACTCGTGGCTCATTAATAGTCAACTTGATGGAGATAAAATCATTCTATAATATATATTATGCGTGAGATATAAGTACGAATAGGTTATCCCCAAATCTACCCGAGATCATGCCCAAAAACACCCTCTTTTCCTACGGTGATACGCACAGGACAGAAGTGAATTAATATACACCAATATCCAAACTAGGTTTAATTGCTTAAATAAACATACCCTGATTTGAGTCAGGTATAAAGGAAACCCATATTCCCAATTATAATTTTTTTTTGCAAAACCTTAACTTATTTGCACAAATACTAGTTGTTGTTTGGGTCAACCCCAATCAAACAATGCAAACGAAAAACAGTATATGTAGTCATCATTGCCGACCATGATCTAAACAGAATAAAAGATAAAAGGATAATAGTTTTCCAGGGTTAAATTCGCACCATTTTCCACTTCTTCTCACACAAAAACAGAGTATAAGAACCAACAACCCCGAACTAATTCATACCCAATTCTTTTCTTAGCACAAACCAAAATTGCAAATATGTATTCATTATAACCTCTGATGATTTAAAAGGATAAAAGGGATAAAGAATGTTTCTTGCCTGGTAAAATAGCAGGCCGAATTCTTTCCTTCATGCTTCCTTCACAGCCCCAAACCGTACACAATTCGAATCAACTTAGGTCGCATTTCCATCTTTCCTTTTCTAGTGAAACGTTTTATATAGCAACTGATTTAGAAATCACAAGGCTTTACAGTCTTCTGCTCCAAGGAATTCGTAATGCAAGGATACCAAAACTGGAGTTTTTCCAAATTTACCAACAAAACTAAAGGAAGCAGTTGCATGCAATTCGCCTCATTTGGGGTTTTACAAATTTCTAAAATATTAAATGCAAATTTTAATGAAATTCAATGCAGAAGTGCTACAATAGTAGCTTATCCATCTACCACCGCCCATTACCCTCCTCCAAAATTGGCGGGGTTATTCCAGTTTAAAACTTTAGTTACCTTTTCCCCCGAAATTTGCTAAATAATAATAACTTAATTACTCTTCTTAACTTAGGTCGATTAATCTCTCAAAAACATAGGTTATAATATTGTATAAGACCAAAGCTTTAGCACCTGAATAACCTTATTGTTATTATTTAAAAGCACTACCACTCCCATAGAGGTGCATATTACAAAGTGAAAACAGTTATAATAATTTCATAATCCAATGTAAGTGTTATGGCCCAGGATTCACAAGCCGGAGTCCACTGACCACAGTGGTTGATCGTTAGAAGGTTCGTTAGACAAATCCGGAACTACGTTCCCTTGTCTAAAACGTGTTACCTTCTAGGAATGAAACAATGAAATATACCATTTCACAGGTATCATATTATCCTTAGAAAACTTTAATTCTTCCCATTGTGATATCATGACCCAACGCCATCAGTATGACATATTAAGTCATGTCGTCGATGGCTTATTACACATATTTTGATCGTAACCAATTATACATGATTACAACACTTCAATTCTCAGTTACCAGCAATTATCTTGATTACAAGAATGTTCTTCGAAAATGCAATATTAATATTTGAATATGAAATCAGGGTTTACAGTGAACATTATATAAAAATACCCAATTCCCATCACTTTAGTAGGAACAACATAATGCTTCCTACCCTCACTAAGTGCATGGATGGTGTTATCCGCATAACCTATTATGGCAAACATGTTGTGGCAAGTGAAAATGCACGTTAGAATCTAGGAGTCACTGCATTAAATCCTTTGACTTAGTTTTATCATCCCATGGATAATTTCAACTCCTTTATGATCCTGAACTAAATTTGAGGAGTGTTACATTCTTCCCCCCATAATGAATCATCGTCCCGATGATTTCGTTTCATTTTACATAGCCAATTCATTCATATACAAATTACACACTTTTTAATTTTAAGTGTTTAATCATTTCCTTCACCAAAACTTACGATTCACATCTCATAAGTTCACATTTACTGGACGTCATTACTTGTCAACTAGTAAACCATTATACTATAAGCAACACGTCATAGATCTATCTCTTCAACATTTTGATTTATGTAACCTTATGTATTACTTACAAAAGGTATTCTCAGAATTCTACTTTACCAAGCAATGCAACATGACGCTGCCGAATTAACCTAGACAAGTCTAGTCAAAACTATCTCACATCAAGGTATTAAAACACTCGAAGCTAGTCACGAGGATTTTTTTTAAGGTCATATTAATCAGACTCTACCTCAAAATAAATCCAAACTCATATTTTGACAAGCTTAAAAACTAACATTTACTCATGTTAAACATAAGTAATCAAACAACATAACTGCTCACAATCAGCTCAAGTAATGCTAGAGTCATATCAGCCCTTACTTATGCAACTGTAATCTTAGTAATCTAGTTCCTGTAAGTTCAAATATCACAATTTTTGAGAAGTTATAAAATATTAGTCCATTGATACCTTAATAGATCAGATTATCGACCTATATATCCTTGAGTTGTATGGACAAACAACTCATATAATAAGTTAAGACAAATAATTCTTAAAATTTTATACAGTCATGTATAATATTGATTTGATACAACATGGTAAAGGGAGTTACCTCCCATGACAATTTCATCATGATTTGACTAATTATTCAATTACAGTCATACATCCGATACTTGATCATAACAGTATGAGTCTATACTTCCTCAGTTTCCATAGCCAGTATGGACTAAGCCCTTTTTTTTTTAATATTAGTTATACTTTACTGTATCCTTAGACAAAGATACTTTTTTTTAAAGTACACCAAACATCTCATAATGTAAGTTACGAGTTCATTAATGAGATCAAGTAGATGTAGTGTAACTGACAGAGTGTCTATACAATGATCACATTGATGAAAAGGATCAGCATAACCTTAGGAAACATTCCAGCATGTGGCACCTCAATTCAAGGATTCCCAAATTTACAGTTCAAAAATCTGAGACTGGACTTAAATAGCCTTTACTTTAGCAATCATGTAACTCCTGCCAGCTTTAAATTACCAGTCTTTTACAACCAAGTTGGCTGTATTTACCATCTTTGGCACATAATGTGGATAACAATATTAAATTTAAGGACACTTTTGACTTTAAAACCTTGAATGTTAGTTTACATATTCCCATGAAATCATGAATATCAAGTTACATATCTGAATTTCTTCACTACACTTTTCAATCTCTAGATTCTTACTAGGTGTAAAATTTTACCAACCTCGAAATGTTGTATCAGCCCGTGAAATATTATTGGGCCTATCACACTTTAAATTCAACTCAAGGTATCAAATTTTACAGACAAGTATGCAATAGAAATGAATTCCATGTCCGTATATGATATTTCAGGATTACCTAGCATCTCAGACCAAGTAAACAATGTAGTTATCATTCAGTATTCCAGAATAGTGTCTACTCAATAACACTTAAGTAAATCAGTCAAACATATTTGACCATAACAATCCCAGTAGTACATTAAGATAATGATTATACAAAAAATCACATACTACCACAAGGATAATATTAGGATAATGATAATACAGTTAAATAGTCATATCAATATCTATGCCTATTACTTTCAGCCCTTAAGAAGCTTTAAGAACTAAGGTCGTAATACAGTAAAATGTTAAATTGTCCCTCTATACCTTAACAAGGTATACGATCCAATTTGGAGGGTAAAAGTTTCATACATTTATAGTACAAGTAAAAAACAAGCCTCCTACATCTATATTTAGCCTAGTAACCATCCTTTACTTCCACTAAATTCCAGTTCCAGATCCCTAGAAATCTTATTTGGTCACGACCGAACAAGGTTGCACCATCCATAATATATAAGAATATTTCATAGATTTATTTCTATATGAAAGGATATCATAAGGATGCATTCACCTGAACCTATCTTTTAATCATTTCACCATTGCATCTTGTTATAAAACAATCTCATGCAACTCTACTGTAGTCCAGATACATGCAAATCAACCTTATCGAAACATTTCCTTCTTTCTCATTATTATGTTAGGATGACTTGTTTTCTTTTTTCCAAGAAACTTATGGCAGACTTTACTACTAAGTTTTATTCTGAAAGGTCCCATTTTTAGACTCTTTCTCATCCTTTATCACTCTTCTAAAATTAGAAGTAAAGAAGAGCTAATGCTCTTACATGCTTTTACCATATAAAACTAGCATTTTAATATGGATTTCATTCTGACCTAAATGGCCTTTCAAGGCACTTCCATTGCAGCAGTTAGTCCTCCTCTAAATACTGCCTTTATCCTATGTGGATTTCTTTTAATATTGGATTTATACTCCAATTTTTATCATAATGCAGTTTGAATAATCGAGTAATACTTTACTGATCATCATCATTCAGCCTAAGTTGTTTTGCTTGGCTGCTCTTATTCACACTTACCAGCTGCTACCTGCATCTATCCAGTACAGTGTGCCATGAAATAATATTAGAGTATTATTTAACTCTTTTACCCCCAAACCCAAATCTTAGTTTGATCTGTCTCGTCATCCACAGTACATCCTTCATTCTCCTTATTTTATTTATAAAATGAGAATTTTCTAAGCGTAAGGGCTCATTAGGCCCAAGAGCTGCAACCTTCCACTCTGATACTAAAATGTAACAACCACTTTTTGTCACTTCATTCTTAGAGAATTTTTATTTTTTTCTTACCTCATGTAGCTGATTTAAATACCCATATATTTAAATCCAACATAAGTCTTAATGCAACCCCTTTTTAATAACTATCATGAACCATGTGCAGTTGTATGAGAGAATACCGAACTTACAAGTTCTCCCTCAATGCTCTTACGAGCCATACATTAAAATGTATCCCTTTGGTTCTCCTTTAACAGGATATGATATATAAGTGATAACCCTAAGTGTGTACCTGGGTTCCACCTATGAAATCCACAGGCATCTCACATCTTAGATAATGGTGAAATCTCGACAGTATAATCAGCAGTTACACTACCTTGTGCAAGGTTTCTGAGTCATGTATACCACACTCAATTCCATGACGGCACACTCGTCATTAGGAAAGTTGTCGTTTCACCTTAATCACTTTTTCGGTTATAAGGATTTGCAGTCAATGATGTTGTAAACAGCTACAAGTCTTATACAAGGTACAAGTCCGGATTAACCTATACGAAGCATTACCTCAAGTCAACCTATGATTCCTATGGGAGAGAAAGTGTCTTTCTAATGATTTCTCATCATTGCTAGACTTCTTCCCTTCCCGTAGCCATCATATGTTGTCATCAGGTACCAACCCGTGGGGTTCCATCCACCCTTGTAACTATAACAAGCTTTTAATTAAGCAATACCACGCTACATTTTAAGGTCTTGAAAAGGGAACTCAATATAGCTGTTATGTGGTAGTATTCAATTAACGACTACTGTCATTAAACGGATACGTCCACGTAACAGCGGTAGTGAGTTAACCTGTCAAGAGTCCTAAAATGAAACATGGTATCTTAACAGATTAAACATTATACAATGATCTAGTTCCCGAGTCTTCATCACTTGGTGAAGAGTGACTAGAGTCATGTCCCCTAGAATCATGATAGGTTAAATGTAGTTCCTAAACTACTCATTTCTTCCTATCTATTTCAGATATAAGATAGATCAAACTTTTAGACCTAAATTCCCAATTCTACGGTTTGTTAATGATTCAATTTCCACCGCATCAGAATAATACCTTACATTATTATGGAGTAATAACTACTAATGTTATTCTTACTCCCATTAGTAATCTTGCAACTATATAATTACTAATTATTGGGTACATACGGAGCCGTTCCCGTTACCCTCCTTTCAATAACACTTAAGCTATTTTATTAGAATCATGTTACTTAGTTTAACCTTAACATTCATTCATGCCAGGTTTGATTTATCTATAGATATAAATCTTATCCATTTTACGGTTCCTGTTTCAGTAGGATTCCCAATTCTCTTGAGAACTTCTATAACCATTTCCAAACCTCCACTTAGGTTTATTTGTATGGCTACCATCAGCTTGGCAGTGTATTCATTTTCCTTGGATCCTTGCACCAATTTATTTGCCATCCAAAATACATTCCATTAATTCCAGCTGTCAGATCGTTGCTATCATTTATATGACTACACCGTCATATCCTTATCATGGTTGGTTTCAGCTGACAATTTTATTTTATTTTTAAGAGCGTAAACACAAAACTTCCATAGTGAGTGAGATGACGAGTACTCATGTTGAGCACAATCTGAATGCTCCCATCAATACTCTAATCATTTTCATTGGGTAGTAAACCCATAGTTTCATGGAGGTTTAGTTTTCTGGGATTTTAATCATCTCCCAAAAATTCTATGCCAACGGTATCCCATACCCTATGGGCCCTTTTAGCATTTAGGTTCAACCTGATTATTAATGAATTATCTTTAATTCAATCGTAACAATTTATTTCTAATATTGTTACTCAAACTTTATCAAAGGAATCTTCCTTCAATATGCACACACAAGCAAACACCTCAAGATTCATAACTAGATGATTTCTCATCTATCATGCATTTAACCTTTACCAGTCTTGTGAGGAATCACTACCTCTTGCTAACAACAATATTGATTTCCCATAAGTTAATCAATCTAGATTACATAATTCAACAACACTACTTCGTAGTGTATTCCATTAACCTATCCCTTATGCTACTGATTTATAACTTCACAACTCGCTCATTGAACCTGCTAGGTTCACCTAGTCCATAAGACAGTTTTTATATTATAAAATAGAGAGAGTTACATCAGCACTCCATTACAATCATCAAATGATTCCATTTTTCATAAAATATCATAAGTATAAAGCCATTCTTATACCGACACTACTACAACATAGTGGGATTCAGTATAGAAATTACAGAGAGGCATCAACATTCTTTGATAATATGAAGCGAGTATTTATTGAACAAAATATGGAATCTTTTCCATGATACAATAGATCGTAAATGTACACAGTATATTTTCACAAGAGAACCTTTACTCGAAGTCAATAAATAACTTCCTCAACATAAATAAGAATATCTCAAATCAACAATTGGCCGCAACTTTATCTTTTAAAAGTAAGCATGTGATACAATTAGATAACCAAGACATTTCTTTACTTCACGCCAGTTACCTTCGCTCAATTTCCTACAATGGTTAGGCAAGGTCATTTCGATTGAACTGAGCAATAAAAGTTCTTTATCCCATTTATCAATTTATGTCATTAAATGGTAGAATGAATAAATACTATAATTATCTCAATCTAACATTTTAATCATATAATTCCACAAAATCATTCTTAAGTAACATGCTTTGCAATCATTAAGAACAACTCCTTTACCTCTTTCAGTACTCTGCAACGACAAGTTCTATTTACTACTTCACAAAATAAGTTAAAGCAAAACCGGATAAAATATATTCATACCCAAGAGATGACCATCAAACAATCAATAACACAAGTTATTAAAAATACGCTTGTATCACATAAAGATAGATGGAGTAATCATACCTTTATCAATCACGGTATGAATCTATGTCATCCCATTAATAAATATAAATTGCTGCAACTAATGTTAGCTTCTCCAGCAATACAAACAGTGTAGTTCTTGGACACACAAGGTAATCCGAGATATAGCAATGAAACTAACCAGTTTCATCAGCATCAACACACCCATCAAGATAGATCCAATTAATACTCATGACATTTTATATGTCATAGCTACAGAATACTACATATTCTTCATTATCCATAACATCCTAAGAAGGAGATATATATATATATCTATACCACTCAAGTTACTTATCATAGTAACATAGAGGAATCAAGGCAATATAGACTCAGTTGCCTATTGATTTCTTATTGTACCTTATATACAGATCAACCAAACTTATCAAACATATCCATAGTGTAATCCACCAAGAATCCTTGGTTTCAAGTAAGATTTTCTAGTTCTTTCTAGAAGACATACAACAACCAACTCTTTTATTCATTATCCATCCAGGTCCCAGCTCCAATTGAGCTTTCCTTAAGTAAGTGTCTGATTATAGAGGTAATATAACATCAGAACATAATTTCTTCCTAAAGAAAGAAGAATGGTTTTCCACACTCAGTAGAAGAATAGTTAGGTTCAGCCCTTCGAAAATGAATTCCCTAATTCATCTTTTGATCTCCAGTATCAGTTCAAAACTAGCTTAGATAACTTCTAAGGAAGATAGTAAATAACGAAAAATCCTTATAATGGAGTGAGCCGAAGGCTCTACAACTCAGCAGTTATTTACACCAACTGAAGATGCTTCAAAAATCCTAAGAAAATGAATAATCAGGATGAGGTTGCAACCAACTCGTAGGCTGGATGGTGATGGATTATAATACCAATATCCTACAACTCAGCCTCTGTTGCCACTCATCTACAACAAAACCAGGTGTAATCCCTGCTTCCTTCCATTAACCTTTCTTAGAGCTACATGGTTCAGCATATCATGCTAATATAACGTGAAGTGTTATTAGCTCACAAAACACCTATCCAACTGAGCCATGTCTAAAGAGGTTAATACCTATATTTTCTTTGGAGAAAGAAAATATGAGGAATAAAATTTGCTTGCAAACCCAACAAACCAACAAGTCTTACGTTGACAAACCAGCAAGTCTTTAGTCTAGCGGACTCGTGGCTCATTAATAGTCAACTTGATGGAGATAAAATCATTCTATAATATATATTATGCGTGAGATATAAGTACGAATAGGTTATCCCCAAATCTACCCGAGATCATGCCCAAAAACACCCTCTTTTCCTACGGTGATACGCACAGGACAGAAGTGAATTAATATACACCAATATCCAGACTAGGTTTAATTGCTTAAATAAACATACCCTGATTTGAGTCAGGTATAAAGGAAACCCATATTCCTAATTATAATTTTTTTTTGCAAAACCTTAACTTATTTGCACAAATACTAGTTGTTGTTTGGGTCAACCCCAATCAAACAATGCAAACGAAAAACAGTATATGCAGTCGTCATTGCCGACCATGATCTAAGCAGAATAAAAGATAAAAGGATAATAGTTTTCCAGGGTTAAATTCGCACCATTTTCCACTTCTTCTCACACAAAAACAGAGTATAAGAACCAACAACCCCGAACTAATTCATACCCAATTATTTTCTTAGCACAAACAAAAATTGCAAATATGTATTCATTATAACCTCTGATGATTTAAAAGGATAAAAGGGATAAATAATGTTTCTTTCCTGGTAAAATAGCAGGCCGAATTCTTTCCTTCATGCTTCCTTCGCAGCCCCAAACCGTACACAATTCTAATCAACTTAGGTCGCATTTCCATCTTTCCTTTCCTAGTGAAACGTGTTATATAGCAACTGATTTAGAAATCACAAGGCTTTATAGTCTTCTGCTCTGAGGAATTCATCATGAAAGGATACCAAAACTGGAGTTTTTCCAAATTTACCAACAAAACTAAAGGAAGCAGTTGCATGCAATTCGCCTCATTTGGGGTTTTACGAATTTCCAAAATATTAAATGAAAATTTTAATGACATTCAATGCAGAAGTGCTACACCAGTAGCTTATCCATCTACCACCACCCATTACCCTCCTCCAAAATTGCCGGGCTTATTCCAGTTTAAAACTTTAGTTACCTTTTCCCCCGAAATTTGCTAAATAATAATAACTTAATTACTCTTCTTAACTTAGGCCGATTAATCTCTCAAAAACATAGGTTATAATATTGTATAAAACCAAAGGTTTAACACCTAAATAGCCTTATTGTTATTATTTAAATGCACTACAACTCCCATAGAGGTGCATATTACAAACTGAAAACAGTTATAATAATTTCATAATCCAATGTAAGTGCCATGGCCCAGGATTCACAAGCCGGATTCCACTGACCACAGTGGTTGATCGTTAGAAGGTCCGTTAGACAAATCCAGAACTACGTTCCCTTGTCTAAAATGTGTTACCTTCTAGGAATGAAACAATGAAATATACCATTTTGCAAGTATCATATTATCCTTAGAAAAATTTAATTCTTCCCATTGTGATATCATGACCCAACGCCGTCGATACGACATATTAAGTGATGTTGTCGATGGCTTATTACACATATTTTGATCATAACCAATTGTACATGATTACAACACTTCAATTCTCAGTTACCAACAATTATCTTGATTACAAGAATGTTCTTTGCAAATGCAATCTTAATATTTAAATATGAAATCGGGGTTTACAGTGAACATTATTTAAAAATACCCAATTCCCATCACTTTAGTAGGAGCAACATAATGCTTCCTACTCTTAGTAAGCGCATGGTTGGCGTTATCCGCACAACCTATTATGGAAAACATGTTGTGCCAAGTGAAAATATACATTAGAATCTAGGAGTCACTGCATTAAATCCTTTGACTTAGTTTTATCATCCCATGGATAATTTCAACTCCTTTATGATCCTGAACTAAATTTGAGGAGTGTTACATAGTCAGTTGTATGACCAAGTGCTCTCCTGCAAACCTCCCTCCAAATTTTATGCCTAATTCTTAAAGGAACAATTCTTCAAATGGAAAATCAATAGAGTCAGGGCCCGATTGGACATTGAATTTGAAGATGATTATCAATTTGTAGAAGCATACACTACTGCAAATGATGTTGAAAATAATTTATTATGTGAATTTTATGGGCACAAGTTGTTGCTCCCTGAGAAAATTGAAATACCAATAAATTTGTATGTGGGAGAGGCTCAATTGAGGTCATTTGTTTCGACCCTAAGACATTAAGGTGAGTGGAGATATCAAAGGGAAATATTTTTACAGTCAGATTATACAGTAGGCTTCCTCATTAAGCATGATTTTCCAGCACCACTCATATTTTTCAACAAGTTTAGATCACAAATGTACTATCTACGTCTCGTAGATAGGTAAACTAAAATTATGCAGGATTGTGTCAAGAACTTCTGAGAGAAAGTGATTCCCACTTTTAATGTCAACTTTCTTGCATCCCAGGTATGATATCAATTGTTGTCCGAGCCATATAAAAGGAAGAAAATCATTTCACCCACTAATCTCAGGTAGTCTTTAAAAATGGAAAAAAATGTATGAAAAATTATTATGGAACTTAAAGAGTAGTAGATTGGAATGTGCTATAGGCCACCTCTTCTTCTTGCACCAATACCAAGATGGAACTCAACTAGTAATCAGGAAGAAGATAGTTATACTACCTAGCTCAAGAATGTGGTGGATCACTTTTGGTTTTCTGCTACAACAGCTAATGAGACATGGCAGACATTCACAAATGAGTATAACTATTCTAGGATAGTAGAATTCCTTAATAGGTAGCAAAAGGACCTGCTAAATATATAGTCAGGGGGAGGTGATGAACCCCATTTTTTTCATGATAAACCTTGTGTAATTATGTTTAAGCCATGTCATAACCTATACTAATTTTGATATTATTATGCATGATGGACAAATACATACTTTATATTTACTACTTAACTATGTTTATGGGAAATTATTGTGTGTACTTGTGATGTTTTTCCCTGTTAATTCTTGTGCATAAATGGATTCAATATGATATGGATAAACATTAATTTTATGTGCAAAAATTATGTATGTTGAATTGTCATAATGAGCACATGACTTAGTATATATGCTGGTGTAGGAATCTATTTTGTGTGATAGCACATGACTTTGGTTCTTGTGTTGGCACAGGACTCTCATCCTCATCGATAAAGGCCTAAAGATAGTACATTCAAGTATCTAGCTCATCAAACCCGATCCCTCAAAGATCAAGTGACACAAACATGCATGCAGATAAATGAGATTCTTAAATTCCACCTGACAACATCATTTTCTACCAAGAATCATCACCATTTATCAATCAACATTCAAGCCACAAGAAAAGTTAAATAATAATGACTTAAGACTCACCATCACTTCAGTTTCTTCGATCAATTATGATTTGGAGAATCTTATAGGGGTGATTGACTCCTTAAAGAAGTCAATCACAAGTCCCCTCTTTAGTTATCGTAAATGCTTCAAGATTAAACACCTACTAATTGTGCCCGTCATTAATGTATTACCAAGAATCAAGGGAATTTCTTAGCTCAAACAATTAGTTAGATTTAGAAGTAGCTAGTTAGAATAACTAGATCTCTGGGAGAGACTAGGACTTCTCTGGTATAAAATAGAGAATGTAATTAGAATTAGCGGTTCCATATTTTTTTAATTGTAGTAGCATATTTTGAATTCGATAAAGACAAAATTCAGGATAAAGTTTGTTTGTCTAGAAGCTTGGTACAAACCTGGTTGAAGGGTAGGATCAAGGGCCACTCCTACCCAATGAGATGGACATTCATTCTTACTTTCATTTTTTGTTCTTTAAAAATTATTGTTACTAGTTTACTATTTCTTTCTGAATGCAATGCAATATTTAATGTTAATTTTTTAGTTAACTCTCATTTCTGCTTTCAATTCTAGTACTAATGCAGCCTAGAATTCACCAAATAATACCCTACACGTGCTGGCACATCACTCAACCTAGACTGAGTGCTCACCCAAAGCACACAAAGGTACCAGGTCCCTCTTTAGGGTTGTTGTAGCAGAATGTTAACATGATGAAGACTTAGAGTATATAGATCCGTAACTAATACATCATTATACAGTGCATGACTTATCTAGATCTAGGAAATAATAGGTTTAAACAATAATCATGATAGAAATAAGAACATGCACTACCCAATTACACATAGGAATGACACTTAGGTTTAGTCAATATCTTCCATCTCTTAATTATCACAATAACAAAAAATCTTCTTACAATACTGGAAATCTATGCCGATGAGTGCATGGTTTTGATATGGTAATCCAGAAACATGCACATGTCTTTGTATACTTATCCCTCACACACACACACAAACACACAATGTTACCTATCTCTCTATATCCATCGTCATCATACCAGGTAATTCACTACACATATATATAGGGTGGGGACTTGCCCTTCACCGCTTATCTATCCCAATAATAGGCCGCATTTTATTAGTATCCATGCACCATTTTCATGGATAGCAACACATGCAAGTGTGTTATCTATAGACTAATGATAGTTAACTAAGGTGACAATACTATTCTTAGACTGTCTCCATGTAAAAGCACTCTGAATCCAATCCTCTAGAAATAGACAATGTGTGGCGCGCACGTCTCTGCATCGTTGGTGTGTTCTACATGATATCTTCTAAAAATATACCTTCATGCCCAAAAATGGATAAGTCCTGAATGCTGACTTTTCCTCCGTGCGCAGGTTCTTCCTATCCCTTCACGCCCTTAAACCTGACTTGTTTTCCCGCACAGACTTCTTGTGTGAGTTCTGTCAAGTGTTCTCTGATCAACATTACCCCACACTAATTTCATTGTCACCCTGACAATGGGTATCTCCAAAAAAATAGTTAATAGAAAGAATCAGAAATAATTTGAATGAATAAAGAATGCTTTTATGTGGCAGCCTCATCTATCTCATCTTAAAGGATCAACTCTTGATACTCCTCTTTTATTTCGGCCTTTAAGGCCTACCACTTGGTGAGACCCTTCTCTGCTTTCTCTAGAATGTCCACAACGATGGACTCAAGTTCATCCTTTGCAATTTCCCCTTTTTCATTTCACAAGACTAACACGATGCTTGACATTGCAGCCATTCTTCCCTCCATTACATCCATTTTCTATGCGATGAGTTTCCCAAGCTCATTTAATCTTTCCTTATGTGGCTCTTGTGTTGCTATCAGGGCCTCGTGCTTTTGTTTTACAATAATTAACCTCTCTGCATAGCCCAAGGTATCATCATTCATAGCCTTCTGGAATTCATTATCTTCTTCTAGATTCTTTACCTTGATCAGCACCTCTGGAGTTATGCATATATTTAAGGTATGATCCAATTTCCTCAATTCTTCTTGAAGTGCTTATAACATTTCCTCATAGGATGCAATCTTCCACATCACTGAAGCCTTTTCTCGTTCTTCCTCTTGTGTTGGATCCTTTGGCACTGGCATACGTAGAGGTTCATCTTCAAGCACTAGGTCTACTAAGGTACTTACATAGTGTATCACCGAAGGAAATGTCTTTGGTACCTTTGGTTTTAGGTATGGCCTAGCCTTCATAACAATATCACCAATTTCCTCAGCAAGGCTGATATATGCAGTGTTTTTATTTTGCACCAAGTCTCTTTCTTGGGTCAGGTGCGCTATCTTTGCATCCTTTGTCTTCATCTCCTCGTGCAGCGCTCTTATTGTTGCAGCTTTTTCCATGTTTCTTCTTGCAAATTTAGTAGAAACCTTCACCAATGCGTTGTTGACCTTCTCATCTGACATAATAGTAGGCTTTACTGTTATGTGCCTGGCTTAAGGTTCCTTCTTCAACCATCTCAACACGTATGATTCCTCACATACATCAAAGTCAGGCTCATCCATGTGGGTTTGCATTGACCATGATAGTTGCTTTTGAGTGTGCATGGTCACCATATCCTCATCCATTATCTCTCAGCCGAATAAATCCTTATGTGCTATTGTGCTCTAAAAATAGGCACAGATAATTTTACCTCCATCCTCTACATAACCCATAGATGGGGAAATGTGTTCTCCGCTTGTTCTTCTAGACCATTACTGCTTAAGAAATTTAGCTTCCAAATTTGGGACTTGTGTCTCCATGTCTTGAGCCATTTCTGCAGCTATCTCCTTTGTTCCCTTTTCTTCCTCTCCCCTTTCCTTCGATTTCTCATCCTTTTGTTCTTCTATGTTCTCTATAAGTGTAGGATAATTAGGTGCACTTTCCTTTGAATCTTCGTCCTCCTCATTTAACTTCATTTTCCTCCTTCTCTGCGTGGTTGTCTCCATCTGTGGGGAGAGTCTGGGTGATCTGTGCACTATTTTTGGAGTAGCACCTTGGGTCCTTATTCTCCTAAACACCCTCTTAAATCTCTTCTCCCCTTGGACTACATTCAAGTCCTCATCATCCCCCTCTTGTGGTTGAGGTAGTGTAGTGGTGCGCTCAACTTCATCCTTATTTGTAGGATGTCTTCTACCTCTATGCTCCAAACCACCACTATCTTTGCGCTCATCCTCCTCATCCTCCACTTCAATTGGCTCTATGGGCTTAGGCACCACTATGTTTTCCATTGTATGTTGACCCTACGGTGGCCCTGGGAGTGTGAACTCATTCTCCACGTACTATTGTTTTCCATCTTGGGCTTTAGCTAAAGGTATACTAATGTTGCCCCAATATCTCTGACAACTAGACTCATGGGATTTATGCTCAATACTTCTGAAATGAGCCTCTCGATATACGCACTTCACCCTGGATACACGTATTTATTTCTTAGGGTGTGCTAGTCATAGTCTATCTTCTCTACATTGAAGACCATGCGGCGTGTGTCTATGAATCTGTGGACTGATGTTTGAAAGTACCTCACTGCGAAGGCATAAGGCAATTTGCACAAAGGGCTCCAGGATCCATCCTTCATCAGGAAGAACGTGATGCAGAAATGTTGATATACAGTAAAATGGACTTGTTTCCCTATTACCAAAGGTATTTCCTTCAGGATGCGTCATTCTTCTTCAAAATCCGTGCAGAGCCTATCATACCATTTATATGCTCTTTTCTTGACATCATCTGTCATGGACCCTTTACATAGGTACTTGTTGAACCTTTTAGTTGGTGACTTGTTTTACATGGGGTATTCCCATATCTTCTCCTTCGGTCTGTCTGGTACTCCAATCTCCATGAATACCAGTGACAATAGAACAGCTCCAAAGCTTATTTTTCCTCCTATGCGCACTTCCTTGACTATTTTTTCTACAATGTAGCCTGCAATATTGTAGACTACTCCTTCTAACATCCGCTTCGCAACATGCAGCCACATGGCATTCACCTGTGACCACCTCTCCTGGTCATTCAAATTTGTAACAAGATGTGTTGCTGCTTGTACAACTAGACAATTCTTTAGTTTATCAATTTCCATACCACGTGAACCCTTCAAGTATCCTAACTCCTTCTTAGTTTCTAGAATCGTGGTCTTATCTGTTAGGTCATTCTTTATATCCCCTCTTGTGGCCTTCAAACCTGTCACTGTGGAGATCAACGCATATGAGATTCTAACTCTGCGTCCTGCAAAGTAGAAAAATTCCTCATGTACTCTACTCATGAGCCATCAGTATAAAGGCTCATACTTCCTAAAATATGGAAGATCATATAATTAGTAGACTCCAATTATTTTCAAAATTTTCTATCTTGCATCATTATAAACTGACATATCATATGCCATGTATTTTTTTTTCTTCTTGTTGTATAGGGCATCGAGTTCCTTTTTGTTCTCTGTGGTCCTGTGGTTATATTCATTCACTTTTCTTTTTCTTATATGTGAATCCCACTCCTTGTCGACTATGATGCCCTTTGGATATTGTAATTCTAAAAAATTACTTTCAGGTGCCATCTCTTCCTCCTCTACAACCACCATCTTCTTCCCCTTTGTTCCCACTACAGATGCTTTCTTGGGTGTCATTCTTTCCTTGTAATCCTTCTATAGAAACTTGCCTCTTCAACTCTACAATTCCTGACTCAAACCCTAGCTCAAGTTAGCGTTCCCTAGGTGAAATCGCGTGCCCTTTCTCCTCTCTGTCATCCTTCTTTACTCAATCCCTTCACCACCAAGGATGCAAGCTTCTTCTTTGTATAGATATGCTTGTCACACCTGGTTCACACCCTTCACACCTCAAATCAATTACTCAACTCTTCGCACTTATCTCTTTCTCAAATACTCTTAATCGCAACGGTGAAAATGAACTCGTGTCCCATCCTTATATAGATTTTAAAATTTTGATGCATTTATTTCTTCTCCACTTACCAAATATCCTCTCATTTATTGACCAAATTTATTCTTTCTACATGGTACATATGTAATTCTTGTTTAAACAACCACTTGAGACCCAAGAAACAACCTAGGGTTAGCTAGAAAAATTAGAGGATAATTGTTTTTTTGCTTTGAAGTGTCTACAACCAGGTTGCAAGACATAAGTTTTCACTAACAAGTTCTAGAACAAGACCAAACTACTACAACCTATTTTTCCCTTCATTAAAAATTTCAAGTTCACCAAGTTCAAATTTTAGGGTTATATTTTTTAGTTAGGTTTAGGGAGTAATTTACCCCTATGCCTACTCTCTAACAGGCTCATAGATTCAACTAGATTTTTTCTCCTACTTAACACTTCCAAAATTTTCCTAAACCATTTCCAATGGATAGGAAATTTTCTCACCTTTCCGGTGATATAAAGAAGTCCTCCTAACTCACAAAACTTAAGATAAGGTCGGGCGGAGTTTTAGGGTCAATTTTTTTCCCTAGGGAGGGGACACATGTCAAGAGGAGGAGAAAGCACCTTGAACTGGTTAGCGGGTCACGGAGCAGGTTAGGGAATTTTTCCCAATGCACGGGCACAAGGGAAAACATTCCTCCACACCTCCGCAGGTCCCTGGAGGACACGTGTCAACTTCTGGCGCAAAGCAGAGAAGGGGTGAGGGGTTGGCAGAGCTACGGGGATCCTTGGAAAGTTACGCTGCTAAGAGACAACAAGAAAAAAGGGGACACGCGAGCCCGTGTGCCCGTGGGAGAAAGAGAAGGCCGAGGAAAAAGAGAAGTTGCAGGCCATGGGGAGAATCTTCAAAATTTTCCCAAGGGTCAAAACCCAAATAACAAGGGGTTTCGCCCTACCCACTGCCACCCCCAAGGTGCCACGTGGCACCTTCTCATTGGCTACAGGCCGCAGGGCCAAAATGGAAATTTTCCCCACAAATTTTCAAAGGGTTAAGTTCGAAAGGAAATTTGTGCCTCCATTGTAGCCCCAAGAAGACACGTGGCACCCTCAGATAGGATGCGAGCTGGCGGAGAGAAAAGGAAATTTTTTCCAAAAAAAATTTCTAAACGGATAAGGGTTAAAAACAAACCGTACCTCTGTCATAGCCGTTAGAGGACACGTGGCGCCCTCTGACTGGCTGCAGGCTGGCGGAAGAAAAGGGAAAAAATTTTCCAAGTCAAAATTTTCAAAGGGATAAGTTTTAGTTCACTCCGCCCCATTGATGTGCCATGTGGCAGGTCTCGATTTATTGTGGGATGGCGGGGACCACGGACCTTTTTGGGAAATTTTTCCAAAGTTTAAAATTTAAATTTTTAATAGTTAGATTAAATTTTATTACTTTTTGAATGCCAAATTGAAATAAAATTTCAAATGGCCATAACTTGAGCTAGAGAGCTCGGTTTTGGGAAAACGAGGAATTTTCGGAAAGCTCTCGATGCCCTATTTAAACAGAGGTCATAAATTTTGAAATTTGAAAAATTTTAAGTGGTCAATTTTGTGAAATCGATCTGCAGGATTTTAATTTGCAAACTGGCAATTTTCAACTTTTCAATTTGATCAAATTCGGTTTCCTCCTTCATTCAACCTATCAAACAGACATGGAGTATTGATCTAGGGAGGGTTTAGAGTGTTTTAGGGAAGTATATTTGTTTAATTTAATCAAGATTGTATTTTTTCGACAATAGACAAAAAAAATGACAGTGCAAGTTTAAAATTGGATTTTTTATAAAGTTTGAAAGTTATTTCTTAAATGTTATGGTAAATTTGAGTTCCTTAGGAATTACCAAGTCTGAATTTAAATGTTTCATATCTTGTTTCTTAGTGCAAGTTTGAACTGCTCATTTTTATTAAAATATGAATTGCCAAAATGAAGTTTATAACAATGAACTACTTTTTTTAAATTTGTATATCAATTTTTTCATTTAAATGTGTGTATAGCTTCTAAATTAGTCCAATACGTTTTCTTGTTAAATCAACCATTCAATTCTAAGTTAAAATGTAGTTCTGATTTCAATCCTAATATGCAGTTTAAGAGAAATCACAACATTGTCCTTCTTCATACACATTCTTTAACAGCAAATCAATTCCAATACACAATACAAGTTTGAAAACTAATGCAATCCTTTATTCATATTCCAATACAACTTACCAACTTATCACTTTTCCATTTGATTTCAATACAGTATATAAAATATAAAACGTTGTTTCTTATTCCTTTCCAAAATAGAAAATGGAAGATAGTTCTTTACATTTCACCATTTAAGTTCAATATTTCCTCTATCAATGCACATGGTTTCACATTACAAATATTATACAACTCATCCACTCAAGGTGGGAAGGGTTACAATGAACTTTCTCAAAATAATGGGATTGTCAAACTATATATTCTTCTTGCTCCAAAACAGCAGCATGTTAGTTCTCCATGTTTTCATCTTTGATCACAACAAGGAAGGGGGAAAGGAAATGCTCTCCACCCAACCAAGACATCCAATGAGAAGGAAGAAGTCATCCTTCCTCATTGGCCCCCGAGCCTGAACCATATTGGAATAGATGATACAAATCAACTCATGGAAACAATGGATTCCACAATAACCAAGAAGCATTCTTTCACATGCATAAACAATAAGAAAACACAGTCCAAGCAAAAAAAGCAGTTCACAACTACATTTGAAACCATTCACACAAAACTTAGGCTTGATCAAGCAAGCCAACAAGAGCAAGGAACTATGGGGGAACTACTTATGCCTCCCTATTTGGAATCGGGCATCCACCTACAGTCATACCACCAATATCACATATCAAACCCATAAACCTTAAGCCTCCCAACCCCTCCTTATGCTCCCCAAAAGTTTCTCCCTTATGCCCCCCCAAGAGTAAGAAATGAAAGCTATTTCTTTTCCAGGTGGATCCCAAACTAAAGCTCCCTCCATAATAAAATAGATGTCATTGGCATTCCCTTATGCCCCCCAATTGAAATCCCCATATCATACTCCTACACCATGTCTTAAGCAATCTACCCAACCAGCCAAGAACACATAACACATTCACCATTTCATACATGCATGCAAGAGAAAGAAATCATTCTAAAAAGGTTCAAGTTCCTACCTCTCCATAATGGATTTTGTTCCAAGATCCACAAACTTTCTAAATGTCAAAGTGTAGTCCAAGATCAGCAATTTCCAAGCATGCAAAAAGGCTCCAACTCCTTCCACAACAAGCTCCCAAAACTACAAGCAAAAATGCGCCCCCAAGAGGAATGAACAAAGTTTCAACAACCACCAACAAGCAAGGAGTTTTGAATTTAAAGGAGAGGGAAGAGAAGAGGATGATGTGGATCCATGTGGGATGCCACATCATTCTTCCTCAACCCCAAGAGGAAATTCAACATCATGCACCTAAACAGAATAAATAAAATGACAAATTTACTTCCACACTTGAAAATAACCCATACTCCAAAAGGACTGAATTAAAACCATGTAAGAGAAGTGTAATAAAAAATTACAAATAGTCATTTCAAAATGTAATAAAAAGGCCTAAATCTAATCTCCAAACCATAGGTATGGTTGGTGAATCATATCAAGAGGTGTGGGGCAAGCTCAACTTGTCCCACAAGCCTCCAAGGACAAATTCAAATTCCTAAGATGATGAAGTGTTTAACATTCCAAAATCTATCTTACATACTCTTACATATCCCTTACACCTTCTTACACATTTCTTACACACTCTTACAACATTAACATTTAAAATCAACAACTTCATTTATTACATTCTTCTGACATATTGATTTATTTATTTTTACACATGATTAACCTCAACATTACACAACACATAATAACTAAAGAAGAGGGTAACACATCACAAATAAAAACATGCAACATTAATAAAGGAATACATTAATAAATTACACAAACCCATGGTCACCTATAATGGAAATCTCCCCCAAGGAATTCCTAGAAAAACACAACACACACACACACAATAGTTGCCATGGTGACCTTGTTGAATTCACCCAGAATTTTAATATGGTTAGTCTCTAGTCCCCTGACATTGTTGTGATAGTTAACCTAAAAAATGCAAATACCTCCTTCAGCCTCATGGCCATATCAAAACATCCAAAATGATATAAACGACATCTCAAGATCATCTAAACACATGAATCACAACAATATCAAGAATTCAACATTATCATTTTAAATTAATTAATCAACTATATCATCATCAATAATCTTCCATACTAGTTCTACTCAAAATATCCAATGTCACAAGTTTAAATCAACATCTATAATATGTCCATGTCAAACAGTATATCATCATCCCCATATAAAAATGTCTCTAGTAACCATCATGCATAATAACTGAATCCAGATCAATAATAATCCATGATCTAACATCTAACCATCATACTAAAACAAAACATAATAGTGTCTATCA
Organism: Taxus chinensis; assembly: GCA_019776745.2. Classification (NCBI taxonomy): domain Eukaryota; kingdom Viridiplantae; phylum Streptophyta; class Pinopsida; order Cupressales; family Taxaceae; genus Taxus; species Taxus chinensis. The sequence continues at coordinate 29,634,454 of CM034150.1, read as the reverse complement.
TATGATCAACAGTATCAAGATCAATATCTAAAAGTGTCAAAGGGAAGTGGGCACTATATCCCCCTCCCCTTAGACTCGACTTCCTCATCTAAGTCACTGGAAAAAATGTGGAAATTGCACTCGTAATATTGTGGCATCCTTTCAAGTGGCTGCAGTCTCACTGTATTTGTCCCACTGCACCTGTACCTGATCAATCTCTCTGCCTCGAAAGCCTAGGGTCCTACAATCTATGATATGGATGGGCTCCACCATCACCTGCCCCTGATCCTACACCTTTAATGATGTCCAATCTAGTACATGAGATGGATATGCAATATATCTCCTAAGAACATAAACATGAAACCCATCATGTACGCGAGACAAGCTGGGTGGTAATGATAGATGGTAGGCCAAAGGGCCTATACGTTCTAATATCTCAAAAGGACCAATGAATCTAGGAGTTAACTTATAACCTTTTTCATAATGGATAGGGATCTTGTGTGGCTTGACATGAAGGAAAACCTTCATGCCCACATCAAAGCTACAGTCAATCCTATGTTGATCCGCATACTTCTTCTACCTATTTTGTGCCTCCTGTAATCTCTGCCTAATCAACACTACCTGCTGCTCCATGTCCTGCAAAAGAGCTGGTCCAAGAGATACTATATCCTCTAACCTATCCCAGTTAAGAGGTGTCCTACACTATCTACCATAAAAAGCCTAAAAAGGAGCCATGCCTATAGAACTCTGAAAATTATTATTGTAGGCAAACTCCATTAAGTACAGGTAATCCTCCCACTTAGACTACTGATCCATCACATACATCCTAAGCATATCCTCCAAAATTTAATTCACTCGCTTGATCTATCCATTTGTCTCAAGGTGATATGTTGTGCTGAAGTTGATCCTCATCCTGAGGATGTACTAGATGGTAGTCCAAAAGTATGGAGTGTACAAAGGATCACGGTCACAAATGATCTTCTACAGAATCTCGTGCCTGAAAATCTCATCCAAATGTACTCATGTCACTTCTCTAGCTGTATAATTGGTCTTCACCAGAAAAAAGTGAGCCACTTTTGTCAATTTATCAACCGTGACCATAATGGTGTCATGGTGATATCTCGACATCGATAGCCCAATGATGAAATCCATGGAAATGGTGTCCCACTTCCATTCTGGTATGGCATGAGGATAAAGAATGCCTGCTAGATGTTGATGCTCGGCCTTAACCCTCTGGCACTCTAAACACCATGACACAAACTGGACCACATCTCGACGAAATCCTCTCTAGTGGTATAACTGTCTCAAGGTAGCGTGCATGTTCTTCACCCTAGGATGGGCTGAATAGGGTGCACGATGTGCCTCGACCAAGATGTCCTCCCTCAATCCTCCCTCTCTGGGAACATATATCCTACCTCTATGCCTGAGAAGACCATCTGCCTCTAAGGAAAAACATCAAACTTCCCCTCAAGGGGTTTATGTGACTCTATCTTTGCTCGTTCTAAGATGTAGAAGTTGTCAAGAGGAAGCTGTTGAAGAATCCTACTCTACAAGTCTGTGCTCACTATAGTGGCCATAGCCACATGTCTCCATCTACTGAAAGTGTCTGCTACCACATTCTCCTTCCCCTTCACATGCTCGATCTCCATGTCATACTCAAAAATCAACTTCATCCAATGCCGCTGACGAGCATTGAGATTGGGATGCGTGAAGAGGTGGCAAAGACTCAAATGATCTGTCCTGAGTGTGAATATCCATCCAAGAAGAAAATGTCTCCATCTAACCAAAGCATGTACAAATACTACAAGCTCAAGATCATGGGTGGGATAATTAATCTCATGATCTTTGAGTTTACGAGACTCGAAAGCCACTACTCTGCCATCCTGCATCAAAACACCTCCAAGTCCTCCTAACGAAGCATCTGTGTAAACAAAAAACTCACCCTGTGGATCCAGCACTGTAAGAATGAGTGATGTAGTGAGATACTCCTTTAGTTTCCTAAAGTCCTGCTCACATCTGTCTAACCAAACAAACTTCTTTCCTTTCCTCTGAAGGGAAGTGATAGGGTGTGCAATCCACGAGAATTCCTGAACAAATCTCTGATAGTATCCTGCCAATCCCATGAAGCTACGCACCTTGGTCACTGTAGTGGGTGCTGGCCAATCCATGATGGCTCTAATCTTAAAAGGACCAATACCTTCCCTAGAAATAACATGAACCAAATACTGCACCTCTGTCTTAAAGAAAGCACACTTCTCCAAGTTTCTGTAAAGCTGCTACTCACGAAGACAGTAAAGAACCTGGCGAAGGTGCCCCTCGTGCTCCTCACATGTATGTGAGTATATCAAAATGTCATCTAGGAAGATGAGCACAAAGTGATATAAAAAGGTCCTAAACACCCCATTCATCAAACTCATAAACACTATAGGGGAATTCGTCAAACCAAAAGGCACCACTGTGAACTCATAGTGCCCATATCTCGTGCATAAGGTGGTCTTATGAATTTCCACCTCTGAAATCCTCAACTGATGGTAGCCTAACTTGAGATCAATCTTAGAGAACACCGTGGCTCCCTTCATCTGATCAAACAAGTCATCAATACGAGGAAGAGGATAACGATTCTTGATCGTTACCTTGTTCAACTGGTGGTAATCAATACACAACTGTAAGGATCCATCCTTCTTCTTCACAAAGATCACCGGTGCACCCCAAGGGGATACACTAGGATGGATAAGGCTCTTCTCCCAAAGGCTCTCAAGCTGTAACTTGAGCTCACAAAGCTCTATGGTGGTCATCTGATATGGTGCTTGTGAGATAGGCTCTTCTCCTGGAACCAGATCTATATGAAAATCAATCTCATGTGGGGGTGGCATCCCCCGTAGCTCCCCTGGAAAAACATCAGAAAACTCTCTCAAAATGGGATGCTCATCAAGTGATGGTCCACTAGATCCATCTTATGATCTTTCACTAACTGTAACAACATACATTTGACAACCCTGTCGCACACACCACTTAAACTACATATTGGAAATGGTATGAATATAAACAGGTCTCTTGAGCCCCAAGATCACCGACTCAACTCCCAAATCATCTGCACAAGCTATATTCTTGTGATAACAATCCATCCTGGCCTTGTGTGCAGATAACCAATCCATACCTAAGATGGCTCCATATGAGCCCAAAGGAAGAATATGGAGATCTAAGATAGTGGTGAAGGGTCCCAAATCCACTACACACTCCTTAATTAAGGATTCCACATAGATCTTGGCTCCAGAAGCCATCTCGACATCCCAACTATGACCCTGCCTAACTGCCACCAGCTTGCATCTCTCTACTAAAGATGGTGCAATGAAAGAATTAGAAGATCCAAAATCAAACAATACAGAGGTAGGAATACCACCAATGCTACCTGTGGTCTCAATGACTATGCTTTGGTGCTTTTCCTAGCGGTTCTCAACCGCTACATAAATCCTGTGACTGTGTCCCATGTTACCAACTGTCGGTAGTTCTAGCAATCTTGTACCTTGATTTCAACAACCACCCCACACTAAAAGTATGTGTAGTCCTTTACACATCAACATGCTCCATATTTTAGTTAGCTTCATGCGCGCAAGCATGCTTATTACACAAGAACAAAAACTAAAGTGACAAAGCATATCGATAATGAAGGAAATACATTAATGAAACACATAATGGAAACCTAATATAATTGGAAATACTACCTTATTACAAATGCCACGAAGGCTTATTTATAGTAGGCCTTCATGCTATACCCATTAAAATAACCAGGTAGCCATGTTCCATCTAGTGCTTCTAACTAGCAAGTTCCTTTTTTAAGGATGTAATAATAACATACGGCCCTAACCAATGTACCTTAAGTTTTCCTAGATGGTGCAAGAACTTAGAATCATAAAGAAGTACCATTTTCCCAATCTCAAACTTCTTATCCCTTATGTTTATGTCATGCCATGATTTCTTCCTGGCCTTTTCTTGCTTTTGACTCCAACGTGTTATGGCTCATTGCTCATCCAGTTGAATCATCTTATCAATACACTCTTCTAAAGCCTACTCATCAGCTATACCTCTAGCACACACAATGTACAAAGAAGGTAACATAAATTATATAGGGAGAATGACTTCTACAGAAAACACCAATTGAAATGGTGTGGCTTTGTTCAATCTCTTATAATTTGTTCTATATGCCCAAAGAACAGATGACACTTTATCATCCCATTCCTTTCTTCCAACATCACAATTTTTTTTCAATGTCTAGCTCAAAATCTTGTTGATAGCCTCAGCAATTCAATTTTCCTGAGGATGATAGCATGTAGTCTTATGGTGTGTAACCATAAACTCATCTAATATGATCCTGATTGTTTCATTCAAAAAGTGTGTACCCCTACCACGTGTCAAGATTTAAGGACATTCATATCTTGTAAGAACATTCTCCCATAGAAACCTAGCTATTGTAGCTACTGTATAGTCCTTCATAGGTGTTGCTTCTACCCATCTTATGAGATAATCTGTATAAGTAACGATATAGTGCAACCCACTCCTACGTGCGGCTGGTGAAATAGGTCCTATAAAATCGATGGCCCATTTCTCAAATGGTTCAGCACTAGTAATAGGTCTTAAATGCATCTCATCTCTTTGCCATGGTTTACCTAAACACTAACAATGGTCACACAATTTGCAATATGCTTTATAATATTTATACAGTGTCACCCATAATAATCCAACAAGTAGGATCTTTCAGGTAGTTGCATCACCTGTATAGTAGCCTCCTACAATACCACCATTTTCCTCCTCCATTATATCCTAGTACTCATGCTCTAATACACAATGGCGTAATAATTCATCTCTTCCTAACTTATAGAGGTCACCACTGATTAACATAAATGGTGTCACGTATATAGCAAGTTGTTTTTTTTCTAATGCCTTCATTCCTTCTGGTGCCACACTAGTCTGTAGAAAGACATCAATGTCTTCTAATTTTGATGGCGCATGTTGTAACCTATATAAATATGAATTTGGCATGGTTTCTTCAATTGTCTTTACTTCTTCTCCTGAGTGACTTCTAGACAAGTGCTCTGGTCCAGAGTTACTTTTTCCTAACTTCACCACAACTATGAAGTCACTCTTAAAATAGGAGTACCCATCTACATATGTGACCTTGTAAGATAGGTTTGTTCACAAAATAATTCAATTCCAGGTGATTTGTATAAAACACAAATGGTGTCTCTAACAATTACTATCAAAACTTGTGTAATGCATAGACCATTGAAAAATCGTAGCACTTTGTAGTTGTCTAATTCTGTTCAGCAGGAGTCGACTTCTTGCTAGCAAAACAAATTGCATGATCTACAATACCTGCACCAGGTTGAGCCAACATAATGCAAATGGCCATGCAAGAGGTTTCCACATGTACATGAAATGGTTAATCCTATGAGGGAAAGCACAAAATGGGCGCGGTAGTAATTTTCTCCTTCAATATCTCAAATGCGCACTGTTGTGGTTCTCCCCAATAAAATGTACCTTTTCCCTTTAGTAACTCTTCCAAGGGTGTAGTAACTTTGGCATACCCTTTGATGAACTTTTGATAATATCCTATGTGACCCAAAAATTCACATACCTCACTTTGACTGGTAGGCACTTCGAGGCCTAGAATAACTACAACCTTAGCTAGATCAACTAGCAAACCTTCCTTGCAGATTATATGTCCTAATAGTATTCCAAAAGGTCTAACATATATGCACTGCTTGATGTTTAAAGAGATACTTAATTTTCTGCAACGTTCAAACATTAAGCGTAGATTTTCATAATGATCTTTCAAAAGCCCATATACTGTTCAATCATCTAGATAAACCTGTAAGAAGTTGTGAATAAAATATTTAAAGGCCTCAACAACTATCTGCAAGAATACAACAGGTACATTTTTCAGTCCAAAAGGCATCACAGTATAGGAAAAACTACCCCATTCAGTAGTAAAATTTATCTTTTCTTGATCCTCCTGAGCAATCCTAACCTGATGATACCCAAAAAATCCATATGTGAATGAATATATATCGTGCCCTCCCACTCCTAGTATTTCCTCAGTGAATGGTGTAGGAAATGGATCTATTACACATGCAGCATTCAGCTTCCTATAGTCCACACATATTCTGATTCATCCATCCTTTTTGATACTTATCACCATAGGAATAACCCATTCTAACTCATCAAGGGGCTTGATAATTTCATATTTCAGCATGTTATCAATCTCTACTTTGAATTTTTCACACAAATTGGGGTTCATTCTGTAAGGTCACTTTCTAACTAGGTGTGCACCATCCTTAAGCTTTATTTTCATTTCCCCAAGTGATTCATGTACACATTTAAGTTCATGATACCCTCGGGGGAATAAGTCATGATAATCCCTGAGTAATTTAATGATATTTTCCACTTCTGATTCTAACCAAGAGTCTCCAATTATGACCTCCTTTGGCTCAGCCTCTGAACAAATATTCACCTTCTTTGTCTTCATGGGTTCATGATAGGCGTGTGTATCCTTGTCTTTACTTTCCAATACCTCATGCACCCCTTGTGAATGTTCAATACCTAGGTTCTCAACTTCCTCATCATCCACTATGTAAACCATCTTTCCTTTCTCTTTCTCAAGGTAAACACGTTTAAGTAGTATGGATTCCTTTTATTATTCCTTTTCAAAACACACTCTGGACTCTATCTCAAAAAATATTTCCTGAATAAGCTCTTCTGCCTTTGCACTATCTCTCATAGTTAAGTGCTGGAAAAATTCTAATGCTTCTTCTATTAGAGGTTTAGTTGAGAAGTAATCAAAGGTATGGATCTTTCCTATAGTCAAATTCTACCAATTCTCAGTCTCTCGATGTAGTTCTACATATACATACTAGGCGTGTGTGCATCCTTGTATAGAAGAATATGATCTATGCACCCAAAGTGAAGGTGGTAATGCTTCCTTATCCACTGTCTAGAGTCTATCACACTTTTGAATGTGATGCTAAACAGGTTGATCACCATTATAAGTGCAGACCTGCGTAGGTACATTGCTCCTTAAAAACCTAGTAGATAGGGTGATTCCAATCTCCTCCCATTCTATAATATTATCTCTATGGACTAACAACTAGCGTGCTACTGTCCTACGTAAATTATACACTAACCTATCTCTTCTCTTAATTTGACCTGTCTACTGTGCTTCCATGGCTTTCAAAAATACAGGAAGATATTTTTCCTTAGTATACCAAGGTATTGCGTTACCGATCCATTGAATAGAACAAAGTCCATTCTCGCACACTACCGCGCTTTTTATCTCGCACCCTACTAGTTCATATGTACCATGAGCCCAATTTTCACAAGCAATACTCGTAGTACCAATAATAGAATGAGAATCTTCCCATTGTATGATGCCTTCCTTTGATGGCTCATTGACCTCTGGGGCCTTAATAGCGCGTACATAGATTCTGTTTAAGGCCTCCTCACTTAGAGGCTCAACATATGGTGTAGACTTCCCATCTATCAAAGGAATTACAACCCTTTCCTCCTTGTTCTCAAATCTGATATACCCCTTATTGAATCTCAAGTCAACATTATTTTCATAACACCAAGGGCATCCAAGAAAGGTAGGAAAATTGTTTGCTTCCACATGTGCTAATACCTCAACCTGGCCCCTTGTATGGTTATAGATGCATCCTTCAAAACTCCTATGGGAGTGGCCTTAGTATGGTTTTCCATAAACAACACATTAGATGATGGCTACAATAGAGGACTCCCCATTTGTACCCATGCATCTAATGTAAGCACATTCACTTTTGCACCTGTATCAATCAATATGTTTCTCAGCATCCATCTATCCACAACAGCATTCAGAGTAATTTCCTTGTCATAGTCAATGCTATCAGGGGGAATATTTTCATGTAGGATTTTCCATTAATTATCATTGCTTGTGTGCAGGGTATTCCCCTTTAACCAATTTCTTAGCAACAGAATAATATTCTCCTAGCGCACCATCTTACAAACCTCTATGATGTCATCAATATCATAGGGGACTTTTTCTACTTCTTTCTTTTTCTCCATCTTCCTTGACTACTCCTTTAAACACTTTATCTCACCTTGAAGATTCCTGAAGACCTCCATGGTCTCTTGATAGACTTCCTTTTGATGATCAGGATGTGAGTACCTTGCATGCAAAAACTCCTCCTAGGTGATCGTAGGCTTCTGGTGCAATGCCTCTCCTGTGCACGTCGCTTCAACTCATGTACTAATCTTCACTATTAATGCCTCAAGTCTTGGTGCTATCTTGGGCATCCACTGATCTTCTACCACACGCTGGATTCTAACCATCCCAATGCCTTTGTTCTCTTGCTTATGTTTCTTATTGAGAAGCTCATACAATTCTGGGAACTCCTCGTAGCTATGGTTCTTTCCGCAAAAAAACATGTAATATTCTATGGAAATTCATGCTTATAGTGGTCAGGAGATTTGCACATATAACATGTTCCACGAGGGAACTCACCTGTTCCTCCACCATGGCCTCGTCCTCCATATCCACCATGATATCCATGTCCTCTTCCACGACCTCCTTCAAAATTCCCCTCATTCCTATCATAGCGTGTTTGATTATGATCTCGATCCAGGTTCTCATTCTTACCCTTAAAATTATCCATTACGCATTTTTTTCATACCCTAATGTCTATAGCATCATGTATCTAACCAATCAACTAACAATCTTCAGTATCATGGGTCATGGACAAATTTTTTTTACAGTAACAAGATACATTCTTCCTTATTGCACATTGTAACAAAGGACAGTGACTAGCATCATGATTCAAATGACAGATCTCACATTCCAACAGTAATGAGCATATATATCTATGAGGGAAACTATCCTTGGTGTGACCTTCTACTTCACAATCTCTACACCAAATCACCAAGCATGTTTCATGGGCTGAATTTGCTGATAGCTTCTCTAACTATTTTTCCATAGCTGTAATCTGTGCCTCTAAGAATGGACTAACGCCAGTGTTAATTCTCCCAACTACCTCAGCATGCAAAGTTACTTCCATTGCTTCGCATGGATCAGTGTATGTCTTATGCGACAATGCTCTTCTAAATGGTTTAATCAATCCGCCAAAAAACCATTGTACATGTTAGCTTGCGTGAATATCATAAGAAAGCTTAGATAGGAGCATTTTAAAATGGGTATCATACTCACGTACAATCTTAGTAGTGCCTTGATTGATATCCTTGAGCGCACTTATACTCTTTTTCTCAAATTTTGGGATATAGAACTCTTTTAAGAAAGCATCCTTCAGTGCTGCATAATCCATGCAAGTTTGATCAGGGTCAAACTTCCTATACTAACTATGTGCACGTCCCTGTAATGTAGTAGAAAATTGACTTTCTTTGTGCTCAGAAGCCATGATCCCTTTTGTGTGCCACAATATTTAATACATGTGCACATGCTCAGTGAAATCCTCTATTCCTCTATACTCTGGAAGATGAAGAGACATCTCCATATAAATATTCTGGGGTTGGTATAGACCTTGTCCACCTATTCCAGAACCTCCTGTGTTTCCCCTACCTCTAGGACAACCAAATCCACCAGAACTAGAACCACCTATACCTCCTAATCCTCCACCTGTAGCTAGAATAGGACCTGTAGATATACTCCCTTGTGCTCTGACAGTAGTACTATATTGAACCCCCATAGTCTGTGTGGTAGTTACACTTCCAGAGGTGAATCCAACATTTGACGCGCTTACATTATGTGTAAATGATGCGCCTAAAAATGTTCCTCCAAATAACATTAAAGTCATTTGTCCTATCATTGATGTACTTTCTCTTTGACTTACTCTGGTTCTCCTATTTCCCAAATTCACTTATTGATTACTTATCATACTAGATATTGGAAAACCAAGCACAAGGGCTAGGTCACCGAGTGGATTAAGATGCGCACCCATGGCCCAGGTAGTCTCTGCTGGCACACTTCTATGTGAGGCCAAGGGGGGATCCCTATCATGCTTTCCAAGATGGGGGAGTTCCTGATGCTCTATCTCCATGTCTTCTACATGAGCTTCAAATCCTTCACGAGCCATCTCTCTCCTCAATGTCATACTTTCTGCAATGGTACATTTCTTCTCTATCTCCCTCTTGCATGCCTCATTATACTTAAGTTTCCTTTCCTCTCTCTGCCTTTCTACTACTAGGTCTGTCATCTTTCACCAAATCTGTTCCTACCCTCACGTGTGGTGAGGTTTAGTTAGCCATCGGTTTACTCTCTAGGTTCAAATTTACCATCAATATCTTGGTCGTCAGTGGGATACCTTGAAGATAAACTCCTATTGGATATCGTAAGAACTGGAATTCCACTACCACCGAGAAAGAATACGTTGAAATTGAATATTTTAGAATAAAACTATTTAGAACACCATGAAACCACATATCCACAACGCGAGTCCAGATCAGATCAGCATTATAAAGGGCCTAAAATTTTTCATGTGTCCAGACAAGTGTGTGATACCTCCAATTCCTCTTAGATGCATAAGTAATCAGCCACTCATATAATTCTACTAGAAATATGGCAAAAAATATCTCATATAAACTGTCATACATGTTCTGTTCCACCCATACGCATGCGTTAAACTCAGATCCAGTACTGAACCATCATGCATATTCTTCCTCTAGATCATGTATCCACTCTTCAATACTTGCTAGAGTTAACCAATATGTCTTCATTGTAAACCATCCTGAAAACAAATGAAAAAGAGGTCATGACAACAGAACCAATGATACAGCCTACAATTCACCAGACAATACCCTAGACGCACTAGCACATCAATCAGCCTAGACTAAGCGCTCACCCAAAGCGTGCAAAGGTACCAGGTCCCTCTTTAGGGTTATTATAGCAGAATGTTAACATGATGAATACTTAAAGCATATAGATCCATAACTGATACATCATTATATAGTGCATAACAAATCTAGATCTAGGAAAGAATATGTTTAAACAATAATCATGATAGAAATAAGAACATGCACTACCAAATTACTCACAGGAATGACACTTAGGTTCAGTCAATATCTTCCATCTCTTAATTATCACAATAACACAAAATCTTCTTATAATATTGGCAATCTATGTCGGTGCACGCATGGATCTGATACGGTAATCTAGAAACATGCACATGTCTTTTTACACTTATCCCTCACACACACACTATGTTATCTATCTCTTTATATCCATTGTCATCATACCAGGTAATTCACTACACATGCGCACACACACACACATGGTGGGGACTTTCCCTTCACTGCTTATCTATCCCAATAATAGGCCGCATGCTATTAGTAGCCACACACCATTTTCATGCATAGCCACACATGCAAGTGTGTTATCTATAGACTATTGATAGTTAACTGAGGTGAAAATCCTATTCTTAGAATTTATCCATGCAAAAACACTCTGAATCCGATCCTCCAGAAATAGACAACGTGTGGTGTGCACGTCTCTGCATCATTGGTGTGTTCTACACACTATCTTCTAAAAATAGATCTTCATGCCCAAAAATGGCTAAGTCTTGAATGTTGACTTGTCCTCCACGCGTGGGTTCTTCATGTCCCTTTGCGCCCTTGAACCTGACCTATTTTCCCGCATGGAATTCTTGTGTGAGTTCTGCCAAGTGTTATCTGATCAACAATTACTTTAATTTAATGCATTTCATTTGTAATCATGATTAGTTCAATCAATTCTTAGTTTTAAGATAGAAACCTGTGTTGAGTCTGTGTTCCTATTGTTCCTTTTGTTGCAAAACAACATTGGACGCTACCCTAGATTGATAGATTAAATTGATTAAAATACGAGCCCCAACAACACTCGTCAGTGGCCCACACATAGGAGAAGATGATGGGCTATCAGGAAGTGACCCAAGGTGATATTGTGATTGAGGAAATATGATAGATAAAGAATGATTGGGCAATAAGAAGATAGGATATGGATCAAAGCTATACCTAGGTGTCTCATCATGTATAGAGGAAGATGAAGATGAAAGAATAAGAGGAGGATTGTGTTTGATGATCTTATGGTCTTCCTCTATTTCTTGATGAAAAGAATCAACCTCTTCCCCACAATACAAGAATATATCGAGGTCTAAAGATATTTCTTACTCGTAACCTTCTAAAGGAATATCTTCATGTACCCCCATAAATGCTCTGATGTCTTCTTCATTCCAAAATGGATCAATTAGTATGGGTGGTTATTATTTGACTAGAGTATGTTGATTGGAAGAAAGAGGTCTAATAGGTGTGGAATATCTATAATATGTTTGATGACGGGAATGTTTGACCTTATTGTGTTCAAAAAGGAATTAGATAGTGCATCGAAAATATATCTTAGCACATCGTTTCTTATGAATGGTTCAACATGGATGCAAAAATTGATCTTTAGAATATTGATGAATATGGAATAATGTATCATCGACATGACCCATGAGCCGAAGAGGGATTGGATTTTAATTTATAGAAGAAGATGACTCGAGAGATGAACTATATTTATATTGAGATGTCTCACAAATGGAATAAGATGACTCTATAGATGAATTAGAATTGGAATGAAATGTATCACGAGTGGAAGAATATGGCATTAGTTTACCTAGAAGATAACATATTTCATGGAAAGAAATAGGATCATTCATCTAGGCTGTATATTATGATGTATGGGTCGACTTGGATGATTTATTAGAGGAACTTTGAGTTAGAGAGATCTTTGACAGATGAAGGGGTTGTTGAGGCGAATGATAAAAGGGGTCCTGCAGAGAAAGGGAGGACCGTGACTTAATAGTCGAATTAGATATTTGATTGGATGGAATTGGAGTTGCATGGATCTTCAAAGGAATAGGATGTTGTTCAAGTGAATGATAAAGGGTATCTTGTAAAGAAAGGGAGGACCATAACTTAGGAGTCAAATTATAGGAATCTGAATAATAATTTAGATCAAAATCATCAGGAGACTGAGGAGAATCAGAATAATAGTTTGGATCAAAATAATCAAGAGACCATGGGGAATCAAAAGAATAGTTTATATTATGATCACATCAGTGGTTATGATAATTTGGATGAACAATTCGATAATTAGTCATTGTTAACAATTTTTAGGTACAAATGCCTAGGCCTAGATAGTATGATCAAACTTCTTCAAAGGGAAGAAGATTCCATGTTGATTCAGGCAACACAATGACAACCAACTAGACATTTTACAAACAAAGGGCTGCCTGTGTGATTATCCAAAGGGAATATATGGAAAATAGACATCATGATTGAAATAATTTTGAAAAATTAGTAAGGTTTGGCTAATAATTTTCAAGTGTAAACGTAAAAATGGGTTGATCAAAGTTTTAGGAATACAAAGGTTTCGATTATTACATTCAAGAATACAAAAATTCTAAATAAAATGTGTGAAAATTTTCAATGTCATAAAGGAATGCCAACAATAATAAATCAATGGATCAAAGGATTGTCTATAGAAAACAAGCTTTCAAGATAGATAACACGCAAGGAGCAAGCACACAATTTTTGGTAAACCAATCAAATCTACAAGGAAATACCCCCTATGCAAATAAAATTATTAGCACAATTTCAATACTTATGTCAAGTTTAAGATAAACAAGGCATACGTATTAACAAGGGGTTGATGTGATCTCCAATCAAAGTATATTATAGCAATTTAAGATACAAGTGAGGACTAAATCCCAAAAATTGGAAGTTACGAATGTGAGTAATGTAACAATACCACTAAGATACGTTAACCAAACTTTGGAAAAAAGTAAGGTATTAGTATCGAAATAATATTGATACGATGTGAACAAGGTAATGACAACACTTTTCAAGGTAGAGGTAATGTTTGGAAAGAAACAAGGCCAAAGTTTACTACAGAATTATTAAGATGTGAGTAGTGTAATGTTATTATCTATACACTTAGGTCAAGTTTACAAGAAAAAATATGTAAGTATCAAAATTATTTCGAGGTGATACAAGAAACGTAACACTTAAAAATAAAATCAATGAATAATTAATCCTAACTATGATGAAGATCTTGACGTGGGTATCAATATTAAATGGCTATCAAGATAAGAAGATGTACCAAGTCACTTTCAACATTTACCATCCAGTATCAAGCAAGGACGAATCTAAACGGGTGCAAAAGTTGTGGACACAATAGATCAATAGTACGTGTATGTTTACTCTTATTTTGATCCAAAATATCAACAAGAGAAAAAAGGATTAGATCAATTTGGGTTAAAAAATACTTGGCGTTACTTTAGTAGAGTTTCACCTCACCTTAGAGCGAGTGAAAAAACTAAGACAAACTAATTCTTCGAAAATTTTGTGATGAATGATGTTTAGTTCAAACTTTGAGGACTCTCCCTTGTTCGACAAACAAGGTTTTGACTCCGAAAAAGGTCTCACTTTGTGAAATATCTATAAAAAATGGTTGGCTTGATATGGTAAATTTGGCTCCAAGACCAAATAGCTTCCTATTTGGTTCTCGCAACTAGGTGTCACAAACAACCTCTGCGAGCTCAGTTTTCCAAGGAAGTCACACTAACTAAACCTTAGATTATCCCTGATTAACTTTACCCCCTTTGAATACAATGAGCATAAAATGTGATCAATTATACTCTCACTAGGGTCACATGAAGATATTTTTGACTCTAAACTCACACGTGTAAACTAATTAAGTAGGTAAGCGGAGCGCTTCCCATTTCGTCCATAAGGTTCCCTCTTGCGTGGACTACTTTGGGGTTCCTAGGAGAATCTCTATTGTTATCTTAAGGCTTATGCCAAAGGGAGTTTCTCCTAGTTTAAAGTGTATGGATTTGCCCTTATCCAAACCTGCATATCAAGTGTTTTGAATATGGTGTGTTTTCTTATCTTTTAGCTTAATGAGGTTTTTCATACCATTGGTAACCTACAACAAACGTGTTAGATTTTGTTCAGATCTTGACTCTTTCATGTAAAGATTAGTAGTTCTCTAAAATGATCAAGGCATTATAGAAAGAGGATCAAACATTGTTTTTGATTCCTAAGATATTCCTAAGATGCAAAGGAAGAGCATAAGCTATGAGAAGTCCAACTAGTTAGATAATAATGAAAAGCTTACAAATCAAATGCCCAACTATGTCCTTTTACCCAATTTGAAGTTCATTCCCTTATAAATATTTAATGAAGTATTTTTGAAATTATGAAAAAAGGTGTTGAATTATTTATGATTCCCAAGATCACCTAGAAGGTGTGAGGGAAGAGCATACATGATCCTGGCCTCATAAATGAAAGTGCAACATTCATTAATTCTAACCAAGTAAATTAACACCAAGCATGCTTAAATATACCCTACAAATCAATAGTTAGCCTTTAAGAAACCCTACAAGATGTTAGCAATTTAAATAAATCAAGTCTTTACAAAGCATTTAAACATGTTAGAAAATGACTAGTTTTTAATAAAGGAAACCATAACTTTTTTGTGGGTAAAAATCATAATCTTGTGTTTCCTTTGCGTAGTTCACTTCAATACCTTTTCAATGCAAAAAATGGAGTCGTTTCAAGTTTGGGAGAAAAATTTATGGCCTCCAAAAGATACGTATTGTGCCCTTGATGACATATGTGTGCCCCTTTATAAAATATGTGCCCCCTAATAGTGTATGCACACCCCTAATAGTGTATATGTGCCCCTGACAACGTATGCATCCCCCTGAAAATGTATGTGTGACCTTGTGTAAAAAAATAGAGTAAGGGTTGCACCTACCCACCCAGAATGACATATGCATGCCCTTTCCTATAGGTGACTAAAAAACACGGGAATTTTCAAGAAAAGTATCAAAAATCTTAATTTTTTTGTAATTTGGACAAAATTTGGCAGCACCTCCCCTCATTTGTTCTTGCAAAGAGCATAAAAATGAAACAGTCCTAACTAAACAAGTTAGAAAAACCTAATATTTATCTAAATTTACAAAAAAAATGTTAGCATGCCAAAAACTTGAAACAAATCTACAAATCTACAAATGAAAGCAAAGGAATAAGGATCCATCCCACCGAGTGTGCCAAATATATGCATGTAAATATAACTAATTCATATGAATTGAAACTAATACCTATTAGTTCCAAAAAAAGAAAACTAAATAAGAACATGAAAGATAATAGCTTATAAAATTAACTTCTAAGTGCATGCAACATGAATGAAACAAACTAACATGCTAACTCATTTTACTCTTTACATTGCTAATCTACATGCAAACCTATTTAGATTCTAAGCAATCATTTTTGTGTTGTTTACTTAAATTAGTGAAGAGATCTCACTAAAATGGCTACAAGACCATATTTAGATATCATCATACTAACCAAACTTGGAGTGATGGATGGAAGATGAAGAAGCTACTACAATGGAGGAGGGCTCAAGATCAAATGTCTTATAGCTTTAGCTAATACAAATGAGATCTCATGCATTTCCAAGGAGTCAATGTGTAAAATTGAAAGGGGTGCCCTAGGATTGTATTTATAGATTACTTTTTGGGAAATTTAGAATCCTAGTGCATGTGGGATAGAAGGTGATTCAAAAAGCACTTTTTGATTAGAAGTGGATAAACATCCTTTAGGCTAGTTAATCTTGATTAGTAAGTGATTAGCAACCTATGAGAGTTGCGAAGGGTCTGATTAATCAAATGTGTTTGATAGATAGCCTAGGAAGCTTTTAGAAGTGACTTAAAGGGGAATAGGGAGATTTTGAATGGTTAAAAGAGGGATGTTTAGCTAATAAAAGGGTTTATTAGCCAGCTTAGTTAATTATAGAAGAATTAGACCAAGAAGGTGCCACGAATGGGCATCCGAGAATGGATCATAGAATTTTTAATAAAGGAAGTGTCGTTAATCAACTGAATTGGAGGAAATGTTAGCTAATTAGTGAGAATCACCAATTATGATGGGAAGTTAGTACAATTTTAGCTATAAACTTGTGTAGGTAGATTTTAGGTGTTTATAATAGCTCTATAGAAATTTTGATGAATGAAGGTGGGATTTGAACTTTTGTTGTTCTAATTGATTCAAACAATTTCCTCAAGTATCCTGATCTTTTGTATTCTTGTTGTTGGCAAAATTCTTTACAATACATGTTGTATTTACTCAATGAAAATTCTCATCTCCACGTGGTCTACACCAATTTCTTATTTAGACATAAGTTTCATATGTCAGACATTGCTTTGGTAGTCTTCCTTAAGGAGAGCTTTGTTTGCTACCCTTGATAACCAAACAAAAATCCCATGTTGGTGGCCAAATAAGAAAACAACCACATTTCTTCCTTCCTCCACACTCAGGTCTCCATGCTGGTTTTCTCCACCACTGATAGGAAAAAAACAATTCATTTCAATGAAAAAGATGACAAAAAATAGGTTATGTAGGTTAATCAGGAAAATTTTAAGACCCCCCCTAAAAAAATTGTAGAAATTCATTGGCGAATATGTGAAAATTGAATTTTGCGCTAATGGTGAATATGAAGAAAATACAAATATGTTGTTTGTCAGTATCATTTTTTATGCTGATGGCCAACGTTATTTATTATGATGTTAGATGATAGTATATGATTACAACCAAAAACATATGTAATTTTTTTGAAAAAATTATTTTTTGACAATAATAATTAAAATGACTCTCTCGATGAGAAATTTGTCCTCACAAATTATGGTCCAAACAAAACAATTTTAAAAACTAATTTTTATGAAAAAATACAGATTTCACTGATTTTGTATGGAAGTTTTTTTTTTTTAAATTTTCATGTTAGTAGTTAAAATGATTGTCACAATGAGAAATTTGTCCTCCAAAAATATGGCGTAAGAAAAAAAAATCCTATACTCTTTTTTAACAAAATCACAATAAAATGCTGCTGGTCAATAGCTTTTTTGTATGCTATTGATAGGTACCATAAAATATGATACCAGTCGGTAGCATTTTTTTATTCTACTGACCGACAACATAAAGATGAATATCACAATTTTTTATTTCGTGGGAATGGCGAATTGACCCCTAAAATTAACTTATACCTAGAAAAATTTGTCGACCTGGTCCAAATTACTACCCTAAAGATTTTCCAATTTCAAATTTTAAAAAAAATAATATTCGTGAATTAATGAATATTCACCACTAAAAATTTTCCTAACATATTTTCTCCACCACTTGTATTTGTGTGATCCATTCTAGCTCTGACCACGTTTCCTTGTTACGATGAACACCGGGTTGGAGGTTTTAATGAAGTCAGAGTATAATGTATGTTACATTTCTAACATAAGTGTTGGTCGTAACCTAGTAGAAACACTGCTTGGCACTCCCGCTTGTCAGATATGTTATATATTTCTCCACTTTTGATAGGTCATTATTTACTTTCTTGGCCATGTAGGTCCATAATCAGATACAAGAGAAAGACTAGCTCTTGTTGCTATCATAGATCAAATCTAAACACATCATGGTTTTTTCTAGTCTTCCCGTGCTAATCTACGTAGGTGTTGGGAAACGATGATTCTAAGAAGAAAAAAAGGTGAAAGAGGAGGTTTCCACATAGGATGGGAAGTGACAATTCCAAGCAGGTTAAAAAAAACCAATTAAATATCAACCTTTCTCTGCACGCTCCCACACTCTTGCTTCTTCACTCTGATGCCACTATTGGATAAGGGATTTGTAAAACTATTGAATGAATTTTATCCACAACAAGGTGAGAATAAATATACGAGGTGAAGGCTCAGGTGAGTAACCATATGACAAGTTACATAACCTCCTTTAAAATTACAATGTAATAACTTATTAGTCTATGCTAACAGAGTCCTGGTCAAAAAATTCCCCTTTACCCTTATCTAAAAAAATATAATGTCACATTTATGCAAATGAAAAATTTATACATACCCAAGTGTATACTAATGTCAACATCAGTTACATTTTTCCAAAACCATAAAATGATTGTCTTGAAATCATTTTACTATAAATATATCACCTCCCATCTATATATTAAACAACATCAATGATGTTAGATTAATTTTATATTACATTGTTTTACTACCATTTATGCCTTCGTTGCATATTGGTTTCTCTACCTACCGATCAGTTATCTCTTCTTGTAACTGATTTTGGTTGTATATATTTACCTACATTGGTTTGAATAAATAATCAATTCATTTTTCTCTTCATCTCTTCCATCATTGGTATCAAATCTCTTTTTCTCGGCATGTTAAAGTGCAAGTGGTGAAAACCTATTCATGGTTTCTTTTTGGGTTTTATTTTTTTGCGTGGTTGTTTTAGATTGTAGACCTTTTTTGTTGATGCTTGGAAGTTGCAACAACAAGAAAAAAAATTCTAAGACCTAGTTGGCATTGACAACAAAGCGGTGGAAAGGTTGTAGACATGTGCGTAAGAAGCAGTTGAATAAAAATATTTATCCATTGAAAACTTGTCTTAGACAAATGTACTGCTAAAGATACCTTAGATTAGAGTTTAAACTACTATGTGAAGGAGGAAACTATGGAGTGTAAGAGAACAACCATTGGCTTTTTTTTGTTCTTCATTTTCTAATTTTTGGAGATCTGCGACCTATGTAAGCACCCTTTTCTCATTTATTTCCAAGAATCATGGAAATGATAAGAAGAGACCAATTTTTTAAGTGTGATTCTTCCTTGCATTTAAGAAGGAATCAACATTGAGTGAGATTGAAGCCATGTCTTCCCCCAAATTATTGTTTTCTGATGTTCATCTCTTGAAAGATCTTAATTATGTCACTTGCAAGATGAAGATGTGCACCATTATCCTTTGTAAAGATATTTGGGATCTCATCATTGGCATTGTATCTCGTCCCACTGATATAGATGAGCAAATGAAGTATGACAAGGTCGATGCAAGAGACTTGATTTTGAGCACTCTCAACATTGTCGATGAGATGCAACCACACATAAGGGATGTGATGACATCAAAGGAAATGTAGGATACTCTCTCCACCATATACAAAGCAAATAATTTTAAAAATTTCCTCCATCTCTAGTCAAAGATTCATATAATGAGTATGCAAGATGGCGAGAAAGTAGAGGAATTCTTATGTCATGTGGCAGAATTACAAGCATATATTGGAGTGCTCAGAGAAGTGGTGGAAGATAATATTTTTATCCCTCTCATACTGCAAGCTCTCCTTCCTAGTCCATTACATTCATCACGACATTGACTGTCATAGAAAAAGAGGTGAGATTTTCTGAACTAGTGAACATTCTACAGAAGTAAGAAGCCATCCAAATAGTGCATTAAGAGTTTGAAGAAAAAGCATTGATATCGAGATAGCAGAAGATTTAGATTCCTTGTAAAGGACAACAAGAGAAGCAGGTACAAAAAGTAGCTACAAAAAAACAATATAAGCAAAAGTCTCAAAACACATTTGTACCATGAATAAACATGACACTATGAATTATTGGTATAATGTCTACACACAATGTAATTCTTGAGAAGAAATCACATCTGAACATGGTGATTCAAAAAAATCCAAGTGGTGTTCTCTCTAAAAGAAGTAAAATGGACATGTCGTAGCCCATCCAGATGATGACTTGAATGAAGATGTCCCAAGATCAGTAAATTGTGATGTACATGAAGATGATGTGGTTCTATTCTCCCAAACATTGTAAACATCACACAATGCTTGGTTGATTGACTCTAGTACTAACAAGCACATGATGGGCGATAGGAAGTTGTTTGATTCATTGAATGATAGACCCACTGGAGATCAAGTTATAATTGAAAACAACAAGGAGTATTTTACAGAAGTAATGGTAAATGTCACCAATCCTCTTAAGATAAGAATATGTACTCTCACAAAGGTGCTCTATGTTTTAGGTTTAAACACAAATCTCTTGTCTGTTTCTCAACTATTCAATCACAAGCTCAAGGTGGAGTTCAAGGTTCAGAAAGGCATCAAATATTGTCTGATATCATGCGAAGGTACGATACTTGCTAGAGATTTTTTTAAGGATCATTTATTTGCATTAGATGTAGTTTCATCCTCTGCAGTTTCTTTACCTTCCTCCACAATGGAATCCAATGTACTATGGCATTATCGACATGGGAATATTTCTGATGGTTCCATATATCATCTCATTTATAAGTAGATGGTATGAGGACTTCCTCCTCTATCTGATTCATTATATATTTTTCATGGATGTATGGCAAGAAAACAACATTTGGATCCATTTGATTCAATTACATTCCATGCCAAGAATCATCTCAAGGTCATGCATATTGATCTGTGTGGACCCTTTCCTACTTTATTATCAAGGATTACATTACTTGCATTTAATCATTGATGAATATTCCTGCAAGACATGGGTGTTCTTTCTTCGAAAGAAGAGTGAAGCATTTTCCAATTTTCAGATCTTCTATAAGTGATATGTTCAGTAGAGTGGAAAGCCCTTTTTGTCCCCCACTTAGATCAAGGGAGGGAATTCACATAAATAAATTCTTAGAATTATTGAAGGATAATTTCATCACACAAAATTTGACTTTCCGCTATACTCCCTACAGAATGACATTGCAGAATGTTGCAATCAGACTTTCATGGAGATATTGTTGCATTCTTTTCATTACAAATATGGAGAATAAATTTTGGGCAAAAGCGGTCCAGATAGTTGTATATATTCTTAACCAGGAACATAAAAATATATTACATGACAAGACACCAGAAGAGGTATGGAGTAATCATAAGCATTCGGTTTCTCATTTGAGAGTATTTGTCTGTATAGCATATATGCATGTCCCAGATAAAAATAGGGAGAATATTGATGCAAAAACACTAGAGTGCATATTTTTGGGGTACATTACTACCTCAAAGGAATATTCTCTCATGGATCCTAAGACAAAGAAGATACATGAGAGTAGATATGTGGTTTGTGACGAGTCATCATTTGACTAATTTCCACATAAAGAAGAGTCAGTAGCGAACTCCTCTCATATATTGCTCTCACAATCAGATGATGAGCATGAGGATTCTTCACATAAGAAAGATGAGTTACATAGATATTTTTTTTGTTGATCTTAGAAATTTGAAGAATAATTCTTCACATCAATAGTAACGTCAACATCTGAAGTGGGTCCAAAGAAACATGATATAATCCCACCTAAAATATCTTTTAGAAACTTCATCAAGAGTCATAATGATAAGACAAATGAGAAATGAGGTAAATCTCACACTCATGAGTTTAGTGGTTGATAACACCAAACCTGATACAGTTCGTGAAGCACTTAGCTAGCCAGAGTGGAAGAAGGCCATGGATTCAGAATATGAATCGGTTCAGAATCGGACATCGGAACTTGTTGATCTTCCTACATGCAATAATTCCATGGGCTACAAGTGGATTTTCAAAACAAAATATAGGGCAGGTGGATCTATTGACAAGTACAAATCATGACTAGTTACAAAGGGATATACTCATGAGGAAGGAATTAAATATGAGGAGACCTTTGCACACACTATGAAGATTAAAACCATCATATTTTTCTATGCATTGGAAGCACAAAAAGGATGAAAAATTCAGCAACTGGATGTTAAAAGTTCTCTCTTGAATGGTGATCTCAAATAAGAAGTATACATCACCCAGCTAGAAGGATTTATCGATAAACATCATCCTCATAAGGTATTCCATCTAATTAAGTCTCTTTATAGGTTTAAACAAACACCTAGGGCATGGTACATGAAAATATATGATCACCTAGTGCAGCATGGATTCACTCGTAGCTCCTCTGATTCAAATATGTATATCAAAAAGATAGGCATGGAGATTATCATCTTGATTTTTTACGTGGATAATCTTGTGATCACAGGGAGTTCAAAAATGTGTTTGAAGATGTTAACAATAATTTGAAGAAATCCTTCAACATGACAGACTTGAGGCTACATATTTAATCTCTTGGCTTGAAGATATGAAAGAAGAAGAAGAATATTTATAAATCCCATATGAAATACACCAAGACACTCCTAGAAAAGTATGACATGTCTTATTTTGAACCTATTTCCAATCCAATGGAAAATTGTTTGCAACTTTCAAGATTTCAATATTTACCTCAAGTAGATGATACTCACTAAAGATAAATTGTTCGGAGTCTCATTTACTTGATGTATATTAGACCAAACCCTTTCTTTGTTAAGAGCTATCTTTCTAGATTCATGAAGGATCCGAAGAAATTTTAATGGGTAGAAGTGAAGCATGTGTTGAGGTATGTCCAAGGAATAGTTGACTATGGTTTGGAGTATCAGAAGAACTCTTAGTTATTTTTATGAGGATATATAGAATCAGACTATGATAGATCTGTCAATGTCAGGAAATCAAATATAGATTTGTAGTGCCCACTTCCTTTTGACACATTTTGATACTGATCATGATACTGTTGACTATACCATGGACATTATTATAGTTTTGATTTAGTATGATGTTACATGTTCAACTATGGATTATTGTTGAATTTGATTCATATATGATGCATGATGATCATTGAAGAAATTTTATATAGATGTTGACATGTTGTTGGACATGGTTATATATACATATATATATATATATGGATGTTGTTAGGACATGTGATATTTGGATATATTGAGTAGACTAAGAAAATTGAATTTAAAATTGATAATTATATAGTTGTTGATGAAATTGTAAGTGATATTGTTGATTTTCTAGATGTTGTTGTGATTCATATATATATTGATGATTTTGAAATTATATTATATTCATTTTAGACTTTCTGATATGGCCACAAGGCTGAAGGAGGTATTGTGTTTTACAGGTTAAACTATCACAACAAACATCGGGGGATTGGAAACCAACCACATTAGAATTTTAGATGAATTCAAAAAGGTCACCATGGCAACATGTTTTGTGTGTGTGTGTGTGTTTGTTAGTGTTAGGGATTCCCATGGGGGGGATCACCTTTGAATGTGACCAAGGGGATTTGTGTATTTTATTGATGTGGTTCCTTTTTATTATTTTTGCATGTGTTTATTTTGTGATGCATTTACCCCTTTCTTTATTCTTTTAAATTATGGAAGATTAATGTGAGAAAACACATGGTTAAAAGTTAATTAATTAAATTGGGACGTAAGAAAGTAATTATTAAATTTGTTGACCCTTGTGTTAAATGTTGTAAGGTGTCTGTAAGTAAGGTTGTAAGATATGTGTAAGTGGTGTAAGAGATGTGTAAGTTGATTTTGGAGTATGAAACACTCCACCTTCTTGGAAACTCGAATTTGTTCTTGGATGCTATTTTTGGAGGCTTGTGGGACAAGTAAAACTTGTCCCATACCTCTTAATTTTATTTACCAACCATACCTATGGTTGGAGGGTTGATTTTAGACCTTTTTAATGCATTTTATAAATCATGTTGCAATTTTTTAATTGCACTCTTCTTACATTTTATTAAATTCAGTCCTATGGGGTGTGGGATTTTTGGAGTGTGTAAGTATATTGTCATATTATTCACCCACCTCTTTATTGTGCATTGGAGAATGCATTTGATTTTTGTGTAGGAGTTGAGGATGTGTGATGTGGCACCCTACATGGATCCACCTCATCATCTTCTCTTCCCTCCTCTATAAAAATTGGAAATCCTTGATTTGTTTTGCGTTGTTGAAACTTTGGAATGCTTCCTTGGGGTGAATTTTCTTGTTGATTGAAGGTTTTTCTTTGGAGGAACTTTTGGGAAGAATGTTACATGTTTGTGCTTAGCTGTTTGGATTGATTGCATTGGGATAGAGATTGCTGATTTTGGGACTATATTTGACATTGAAATCTTGCTATGTTGGAACAAAAGCTACCATGGAGAGGTAGGAGCTTAGCTCTTCTTTTATGTTGTTATTTCTTCTTTTTTTTTGTGAATGGTGAATGTTTTGTGTGTTATTGGCTATTTGGGTAGACTGCCATAGGAATGGTGTAGGAGAAGGCTACGGGGAATCCATGTGTGGCGCATAAGGGAATGCCAGTGGCATCAGATTTATTATGGAGGGAATTTTGAAAGAGGGATTCGCGAGAACCGATCTCGAAAAGTGATGCACCACAATGAAGTTGCACTCTGATGGTAACGTCAAGCCAACGCAATATGCAAGATTTGAAACAATGGAAATAAGATTGCAAGTAAGAAGAATGGGTCTACTCATTCTCATAGATCAAAAAATAGGAAGTACAAATAGGGGTGTTGTGTAACCCCCATTCCTAAACATGGAAAGAAACTCAATGACGCCACTAATGCATATGACATTGACTGACGCATATGACGCCACTAGAAGAGGAGTTACAATTCCAAATAAGGAATGTAACTCCTATGACGCATTGACGGAAATGACAATGTCAGATTCTATGACAGAATCTGGCACTTGTCATTTGACTTCCTAAGACCTATGACTCTCGCAAGGCAAGATGACTCACCTAGGTGATGTGGACGATGACTGGACAGTCACACACACCAACACCCCCCCTTCATCAAAGCTGAGGAAGAGGTCAAGGTAAGCTAGAACAAAAAAAGAAGACTCCCCTAGACAACTAAGAAAAATGTGTTAATGGGCCCGACAACTAAAGGCCTGATAAGGTGCCCATGTACAAACAACATATTTCTGGAAAGAATAAGAGGAGAAGGAGGACTATATAGCCCAAAGAAGATGGGCAGCTACAGCAGACCTCACCCCAAGAAGAGACCACAAGTGAACAAACTTCACCTCAGTGAAGGGCTTGGTGAAAATGTCTGCAACCTGATCAGCTATCTGAACATATTGTATGTCGATGATGTTTTCATGTATCAGCTCCAGTATGAAGTGCATATGAATCTCAATGTGCTTCGTCCGCTGATGCTGAACGGGATTTATACAAATTGAGATAGTGCTCATGTTGTCACATAAGATAATGGTAGGCCACCGAAAGTGGATGCCAAACTCTGTCATAATACCCTATAACCAAACAGCTTATGTGGCAGCGTTAACTGCTCCTCTGTATTCTACTTCTGTCGATGATATGGCAATGGTGTTCTATTTCTTGCTGGACCAACTGACAGGACCTGAACCAAGAGTGAAATTGTAGCCTGAGGTAGACTTCCGATGATCTAGATCACCGGCCCAATCTGAGTCTGTAAATCCAACCAAGTCAATCTCAGTCCCTCCTAAGTAATGAATACCATATGTGTGAGTGCCATGAACATAGTGAAGGATCCGCTTTGCTAATTTTAAGTTCAGCTCATGAGGTTCCTGCATAAATCTGGACACGATCCCAATGGAATATGATAGATTTGGTCGAGTGTGAGTAAGGTAGATCAGGATTCCCACCAACTGTCGATAAAGGGTACCGTCAACCAAGGGGGAAGAGCAATCAGAAACCAACTTAATCTTGGAAAGAAAAGGAGTAGGTGAGGACTTGCAGTCGGACATGTGAAACCGAGAAAGAAAATCAAGAGAGTACTTAGGTTGCGAGATCATAATTCCTGAGTCAGATTGTGAAATCTGGATCCCAAGAAAGTAATTAAGCAATCCTAAGTCAGACATGGATAACTTGTTGGCCAAGGAGATCTTCACATAATCAATGGTAGAGGAAGAGCTATCGGTGATCAACAAGTCATCAACATAGAGAACAAGAATAAGCATGGATTCATCCTATCGTAGAATATACACATTTGGGTCAGAGTGACACCGAGTGAACCCTAATGCAAGTAAAAAGGAGTCCATCTTGGCATACCAAGCCCGAGGGGCTTGTTTAAGGCCGTAGAGAGACTTCTTTAATTTGTAAACAAGGGATGGATCATGGACATAACCCAGAGGTTGTTCCATATAGATCTACTCCTCTAGGTCCCCATGAAGGAAGGCACTCTTAACGTCCATCTAGTGGACTTCCCATCTGTTATCGGCAGCGATGGCAAGGGTCAGTCGAATGAAAGTCATCTTCGCAACCGGAGAAAAGGTTTCTAAGTAATCAACCCTAGCTACCTAGGAGAAACCCTTAGCTACAAGTCACGCTTTATACTTCTCAACTTCTCCATCAGCTCCATACTTTGTTCGATATACCCACCTACACCGAACAATTTTTCTTCCTTTCGGAAGAAGGGTAAGATCCCAAGTGTCATTCTTTATGAGTGAGGAATACTCCTCATCCATGGCAGAATCCCACTCAGGAATCCCAGAAGCTTCTTGGAAAGATGGTGGATCAGAAGTAGAGGCGAAGAAGGAGTGAGGTCTAGTGAAGTCTGAGCGAGTACGTCTCTCATCAAAAGGATCTCCAACTAAATCTCCAGCACTCTGTAAAGTTTTCCTGGCCCAAAGAGGTCCCGACGGCTCAGGCTCTGAGTTGGAAGATTCTTCACTTGAGTGAGAAGGGACATAGTCCTCATCATCACTATTGTTAGAATCAGAAGACTCAGAATTTTGAGGATCGGGAGGAGCAGGGAGAGGTGGAACTCACTCAACAACATCATCATTTGAAGAGTCAGAATCTGAATTAGTGGGAAAAAGGACCTCAGTGGAAGTTGAAGTCAAGGATGACTCATCAAACTTCACACTCCTCTCAATATAAAGCTCATGGGTGGTAGGGTTCAACAATCAATATCCCTTCATGCCATCAGGATACCTGACAAATATACAAGGTTTGGATTGTGAATCCAATGCCTTGTGTTTCTTTTTGGGAATCCGAGCCATAGCCTTGGATCCGAAGACTCGAAAGTGATCGACATCATGCTTGTGTCCAAACCAGGCTTCAAAGGGTGTCATCCCTCTTACTTCCTTTTGTGGGACACGGTTCTGAATATAACAAGCACAATTCATTGCTTCAGCCTAATACTGTGGAGAAAGAGATTTTGAGTGAACCATATAAGTAGCCATCTCCTTTAAAGTTCGGTTCTTTCTTTCTGCAACTCCATTTTGGGAAGGGCTGTAAGAAACTGTACGCTGCAAAGCAATCCCCTCAGAAGTGTAGAAATCCTCAAACCTGTTGCTCACATACTTGCCTCCATTGTCGGTTCGAAGAACCTTGATAGACCGTTCTGCTTGTTTTTCAGCAAGAGCCTTAAAGTTTTGAAAATGCTCGTAAACTTCATACTTAAGCTTAAGAAAATATACCCAAGTATAACGCGAAAATTCATCAATAAAGGTTAATATATATAGAGCTCTAGTAAAAGAAGGAGACGGAAAAGGGCCAGAAACATCACTATGAACAAGATCCAAGGGACGAGTAGCTCTCCTGGATTTTCCCTTGTCAAAGCTTTTTTCAGGGTGCTTTCCAAGGGTACAAACCTCATAAAGACCCTTAGAAAACTTAACTCGGGGTAGCCCATTGACCATTTCATTTTGGCTCAATTGTTCAAGGTAACGATAATTTAGATGCCCAAAACACTCATGCCATAACTTGCTAACCTCATTTGCATGAGTGAGCAAGGCATTGGGCATCGAATCAAAAGAGAAGTGGGAAAAGGTATACAACCGTGAACGGTGATCTGCCTTTCCCTCAGCCACAGTGCAGTCAGAGTTAAGCTCACGAATAATCACCGAGTTAGGACCAAATTCCACTCGCATTCCTTCACCAAGGTGGGTGATTTGGTAAACTGATAGGAGATTGGTAGAGAGATTGGGAACACTCAACACTTGGTTAAATGTTCCACCTTCAATCTCTACTGATCCACTACCGGAAACCAACACATGAGTGTCATCACCCAACGTGATTTGGGACATGCCACATGGTTCAATGCTAGAGAATTCAACCTTTGAAGAAGCCATGTGGTGCGAGGCACCGGAATCGATAATCCAAGTTGATGATGGAGATGATCTAGCTACGAGGGCCTTACCTTTCTTATTTTCATTTTTTGTCTCCTTTGCATTAGAGGACTCGCCTTTCTGAGCATTTTGTTTAATGGATTCAGGAACACTTATTTTATTCTTCTCAAGTAAATGAGTTAAGTGATCAATTTGTTTCTGAAAACAATGTTGCTCGTCATGGCTAGTATTCTTACAATAGGAGCATTTATACTTTTCCTTCTTTGCTTTAGGCTCAGAAGTCGAAGTATGAGTGATGGGCTTAACTGGGGGTTGGTTGGTCTTGGTTTCTTTCTTAGGTTGGTCCTTAGTTTCTTTCTTCTTTTCATTTTTCTTGCCCTTATTCACCACAAGGGCATGTGACTTGGATTTTAGAGTCCCCATTTGAATGAGTTTGTCCTGTTCGTGAATGATTTGGGACGAAAAACTGTCAAAGGAGGGCATAGTCCAAGTACTACCCAAGGCGGCTTCCGTGGCGTGAAAATTTGAAACGAAAATAGAGTATTTAGGACCTAACTTAGAAAGAATCGACAAGATCAATTAAGAGTCTTTCTTATCCACTTTACATTCCTTTAGAAGCATTCTAGTGAGGAAATTTTTTGAGAAGAAGACCTGTAGGTTTTCAAATTCACTAGGATTTAACCCTAGTAGTTCAGTCTCCAACTTATGCACTCTCATGTCATCTTGCTTCCCAAACATATCATCGAGTGTTTTCCACGCTTGATCGGGTGTTGAGGAATTTTCGATGTGGAAGAGCAAGTCAGGAGAGATGGACATGAAGATAAGACCTAAGGCTTCATCACAATGGTTGAACCATTTAGATTTTTCGGGCTCATCAGTAGGTTCAGTCTCTAACCCCATGGTAACTCAGTATAACCCTTTACTTCGCAAAACCAATATAAATTTATATTTCCATTCGAAGAAATTAAAAGGTGTGAGCACTAGTACTTTAGAGATATCCATAATGAAGAGATAGAACCAAGGAATGCAGAAGGAAGGAGAGAGAAAGGAAACAACCACCCCAGAACAAAATTACACCCCCGAGTTTGGCACTTTATAATTAAGTGCGTTGATTACAACCAGATGTGACTGTGTTCCGAGAACCATTTTGTCACTCACCTTGCAATTAGCGTAATAACGCGCAATGGTGGAGACAACAATCAAGGTTCGTAGGGCACAATAGATCGACACTGCAAGCAAGCACAAAAAGAGAGAAGCAAGAGGGGGAAGAAAGAGCTTTGTGAGAAAAATCATCTCACGTCACACGAAATAATCCCTTTGTCGTAAGACTGTGGCAAATGCGCTCACAAGTCCACAAAAAAAAGGAATAAAACAAAGCTCAAGAAAAAATGAGCTGAATTAAACAATACAAAGACACCCCCTAGAATGCGGCACTTTATAAAATTAGTGCATTTAAAAAACTAATGATTCCATCATATAGAGTGTGAAAAAACATGGAACTTTGACTAAAGAAGTGCTCAAAACCGAGCAACAAGTCAAAAGTTATAGCAAAAACTAATTCCCGCAATTGATGAGAAAAAAGTCAATAAGCCTGCAAACAGATTAAAAAAGTGCCCTAAACGCATGCAAAAGGTGTCGTATGTATGCCCATTGGAAATGGCATGGAATTTGAGATAGGGTTTGTTTGTATTGCGAGGGGGGATTAGCCACCTGCCAATCCCGGACCTCACCCTTCGTCTTCGGCACTCGACGGAAGGTTAATAAAACAAGCCAAAAAACTTACAATGCCAATAAAATGTAATGTTTTTTACCTTATACATTTTAAAAGTAATGAAACAACGCGTTTTTTAGAAGAGTGATAAGATAAAAAGAATGCAAACATGTTTTTTTTAAGAAAAGTGAATAAAAAAACGTATTTCTAGAGAGATATTACCTGGCAGAAGAATGTAACTGTCCACATGTGCTGGGAAAACACCCAGAATAGGCCAAAAAATGCCTGAATGTAGAGAAAAACACCAAGTTTGCAGTTGTGAGACGTTACAGGCACGACCAGCGTAAAAAACGCTTGGAATAACCCAAAAATAACGCCTGCCAAAGGAGAAAACGCAGCCAGGGGAGAGAAAAACGCCTTAGGACAGTTCAAAACGCTTGGAACAGTTGAAAAAGTAGCCAGGGGATAGAAAAATGCCTAGAACAGGTTTAAACGCCTGGAATAAAGGAGAAAACGCAGCCAAGGGAGAAAAACACTTAAGGACAGGTAAAAAAACACTTGGAAGGGAGGAAAACACTCAGAAAGGCCCAAAAAAATGTCTAGAACAGTTGAAAATGCTCAGAACAGAGGAAAAACGTGAGTAGTTATGCAAAAAACATGAGAGACCAGGAAAAAACATGAGAGGTTTTGCAAAAAAAGTGAGAGACCAGGAAAAAACTTGAGTATTTTGCAAAAAACGTGAGGGGTTTTCAGCAGGCTCGCAAAAACGTTTTGAGACCAGGCAGAGGTAACTTCGAGACAACAAGGAACCACAGTGATGAGGAAAAAGATTGGAATAGTCTGAGTATACACCAGTGAAGAAAAAACAAAGATCTCAACCAGTAATCACAAGTCCACACCAAAAAAAAAAAACATGAGCTCTTCTTTTACCCTGCACCTGAATCTGAACACAACCAACAAGAAACACACAAACAACCCAGAAACAATAGCCACAAAGATCTAGAAATATCCAAATACAAACTTAGCTGATAAGAAAACCAACCAAATACCTTAACTTGCAACTGCTGAAACCTCAATACGAGGTGAGCAATAATTCCAAAATGATAATTGAAAAAAAAAAATTGCACACGAGGAAATGAGAAGAAACCAGAAGTAATAAACAACTGAGAAATGAAGAGTGCATGTTTACCAAAACCAGCTCTGATACCATGAAAGAGGGATTCGCGAGAACCGATGTCGAAAAGCGATGCACCACAATGAAGTTACACTCCGATGGTAATGTCAAGCCAACACAATATGCAAGATTCAAAACAATGGAAAGAAGATTGCAAGTAAGAAGAATGGGTCTGCTCATACTCATAGATCAAAAAATAGGAAGTACAAATAGGGGTGCTATGTATTCCCCATGCCTAAACATGGAAAGAAACTCAATGACGCCAACTGACGCATATGACATTGACTGACGCATATGACGCCACTAGAAAAGGAGTTACAATTCCAAATAAGGAATGTAACTCCTATGATGCACTGACGTAAATGACAATGTCAGATTCTATGACAGAATATGACACTTGTCATTTGACTTCCTAAGACCTATGACTCTCGCAAGGCGAGATGACTCACCTAAGTGATGTGGACGATGACTGGACAGTCACACACACCAACAAGTTTGGGTTTGGGATCCACCATGGAAAATAAATAGCTTGCATTTCTTACTTGTGGGGGGAATAAGGAGGGATTATGGTGGGCATAAGGGTATGTGTGATGTTTTATATTGGTAGTTTGTTACAGGTGGATGCCCAATTCCCATTGAGAGGCATAAGCAACTTCCCCCATAGTCCTTTCTCATTTGGCTTGCATGATGAATTCTGAGTTCTGTTTTAATCATTGTGTGTATGTTTTGTGGAAGTCTTTTGTTGTCATGAATTGAATCACACCTTCTATTGCATTGTGGTTGAGGCTCAGGGGCCAATGATGAAGGATGGATTCTCCTTTCATTGGATGTCTTGGTTATGTGGAGAGCATTGCCTTTCTCCCAATTTTGTTGTGATCAAGTTAGAAGAAAAGGGAACTTTGCATGTTGTTGTTCTGGAGCAAAGGAGAAGACATTGACTATCCCTTGTGAAACAAAATCCCATTGTAACCTTTCCCACTTTGAAGTGGATGAATTTGTAAAAGTTTTGAAATGGAAAGATGTTGTATTGATTATGGAAGTTGTAAAATTGAAGCGTGAAAGTTATATCTACTCTGTTCTATACATTTTAAAGAAAGAAATTGAAATCTGCTAATTGCATTCAAGAAATTAGAAGATGTAAAGTTGTATTTGAAATCAATAAAGGATTGCAATACATTTCTCCATTTGCATTATTGTATTGAAATATGATTTTTAAATGTAATGAAATTTCTATTTGAAAGAAAGGAATACGTATGAAGGAATTGTATTACTTTTTCCTTTTGAAAAAATGTTAAAATTGGAAATTAGACTTTACATTTTAGCTATTAAATGGTTTGACTAAAACACCTGAATGCATTAGACTAGAATAGAAATTAATTTCCACACTCGAATGATGAAAAAGTTAAATGGACCCTTCTTAATCTGATCTCTGCTTTAAAATTTTAAAATGGAAAATACTTCTCTAAAATGCATAGTTCGAACCTGTAAACAATAATAAACATTGAAACATTAAAATTTAGCATGCTATGATATCAATGAACTCAATTTGACAAAAAAAACTTAAGGAAATAATTTAAAACATTGTAAAATTGGGCCCAAACCTTTTCCCAGTCTTTTTGCTGTCATAAGTTGTAAAAATTCAAATTGGAAATCAATTTAGAAAAATTACCTTCCTAAAACATCCTAAATCCTTCTTAGAACAATCCTCTATGTCTGTTTGGCATGTTGAGTGAAGGAGAAGCTCAAATTGAATAAAATTCATAAGTTAAATTTTACCAGTTTGCTTTTAAAAATCCTACAGGACGTTTTCTTAAAATTGACCCTCTAAAACTTGTTAAAATCTAAAATTAATGATTTGTTTGCAAAGAGGGCGTCAAGAGATTTCCATAAAGTCCTCGTTTGCCCAAAAATGATCTTTCTATCAAAATTTGTGGCCCTCTGAAGTTTTCCTTCCCTAGGCGGATAATTTTGGGAACATTTTTCCTGGCGGGCCCACCGACCGGAAATTTTCCCTTTGAAAACTTAGGAAAAAAATTGGAAAAAAAATTTGGAATTTTTTTTAACACTTTCCCCGCCACCTCGTAGCCAATCAGAGGCTACCACGTGGCACGGCGGAGGGCCATAACTTTTCCAACTTAATCCTTTTGCAAAAATAACTTTTGGAAGAGAGAGACTAAAGAGTGAAGAGTGAGATATAGAGTTCAGATAGTGGGCGACTAGCCGAAACGACTAGATCAGATAGGCCCTGCCCCTACCCCCGCCCCACCCTATAGATCTGAATTTTTTGGCTATCGAGATTTTTATATATTTCCCTACCAATAGGATGCTGCCACGTGGCTCGGCGGAGGTGTGGGAGTATGTTTGTAAGTTAACCTTTTTACCCCCTTTGGAAATTTTTCTTAAAGTTCTCTGCCACCCTGGAGACCCGCAGTGAATGGATGGCCACCACGTGGCCGCCTTGGGCGAGGGCGGAGGCATGGGGTTGTTTGTGCCTTTGTGTATTTTAACCCAGAAGTCAAAATTCAAATGTGTCCCCAGCGGTCCATTTTACACGCGCCAACCAGAGGTTGACATGTGTCCCTAGAGGTCTCGCGTGGGCATGGGCACAAAATTTAACTTTCCCCCCACGTGGGAAAATTGCAAAAATTCCTCCCCTAGGCCTGCCAACCTACCATTTGGGGAAAAGTTGACCCTCAAATCCCGCCAGCCCCTAACTTGAGTTTTATAAGGAGTTAGGAGGACTTATTTATATCATTGGAAAGGTGAGGAAATTTCCTATCTAATGTGAATTATTTAGGGAAATTTTGAATGCATCAAGTGTGAGAAAAATCAAGTTGAAAGTCTAAACATGTTAGAGAGTGGGTATGGTGATAATTTACCCTATGAACCTAATTGAAACTTCTAACCCTAGATTTTGGACCTTTGCGACCTCTGATAATTGTTGATAAAAAAAATAATATTCTAGTAGATCATAATTTTCCTGGAACTTGTTAGTGACAATTGTTGTCTCGTAACCTGGTTGTAGACACTCTTAACCGAGTTTTGGGAGTGGGTAAGTAAGACTTTACTTTGATGATTTTAAATATGTATTCCTTTCCCCACCATAATTAAACCCTACTCTTGTCTTAGATTTTGTGGAATTAAATACCTTGGGTATTTAATTGTTCGGGTCCCTTAACCCTAAAATTTTAATCAGGGAATTTTTAGCTAAAATGTCAATGTAATCAGTGATTAAATTAATCCCTAGGGAAAATTTGAGCTAGGTGTGGACTTATTACACTTGTTGCTTTATAATGTGGAATTAATAATTATTATAATGGGAAAAGTTATCAGTTGAATTTTAATTGTCCTTGAGACCTTGGTTGTAGATACTTTTAAGCAAAAAAAATTACTCCATAATTTTTTAACTAAACCTAGGTTGTTCATGAGTCTCAAGTGGGTTGTTTTTGTGGGCATCACACTTGGTATCAAAGCAGTGGTTCAAAAGCTTGGGCCATTGGGCACACTAGAAAACTTGAGACATGAACTGTAAACCTAGCACAATTTTGAATCTAAGAAAACAAACTTGTTTGAAAATTGAAGAAGAAATAATTATGAAGAAATATTACATTACTCTGTTCATTTGAACTACCAGAATTAAAATCATAATAAAATAACAAGTTGTTTGGGTTTTTGTGCTTACTTAGTGGCATTTTGTCTAAACCCAGGTAACTAAGAATGTCAGATTAAATTGATTTTGGTGAACTTCTGGTATAATGGAAACTTGGTTCTCCTTTGAAAATATGTTGTTTTATAAGTCCTAAAACTTGATTTAATTGTATGATGTGTTAAGCCCTTTGTTGAGACCCTTCTTTATTGATGTTATTGGAATGATAAGTTATATGGTGTGATTCTTGTAGTTGGACAATAATGGTTGTGTTCTAGGTCGGGGAGAGTTATTTAGAAGTTTTTTAGAGCTTTCTTCCTTCAGTGGTTAGGGAAGAGGGTTTGTTGTCATTTTTCCATGTTGTTACCCATGTGAGAGAGTGGACACAAGTCTGGGTGTCGTCTAGGACCCAATCCTGTGTATGTGTTCTTGGAACTAACCTCGAGGCAGAGTACCCTTATTGGCAACCATGAAGGGCTGCGGAGTGACAGTGGTATTAAATTTTGTGTTTTACATTAGTAATCTTGTGATTATTTTATCAATAACCAGCATCTTATTTTATGATTGGATTGAGAAGCTCTGAGAATCTTTTATTTATTTATAATTTTTGCAATAATTTTCAAACTTTGCAATGCGTCTACTTAGCCATTTTTCTTGATTGTCAATATTTCTTGGACTTTATTTTGATTAGTGACTTGTAGCTCATTATGTTGTTGGCTACTTAGCCAAATGTTACGTGATTCTCACTTGCATGTTGTCGAGCTAGTTCTACGCTGATTTTCTTGTAATATTTTGTCGTATGGGGTTACACCCTAGATACCTAGAATGTCTTCTTAGGTGCGTTAAGTTATGCCTTGGCTATGAATGCATGGAAACTTGAGTGTGTCTAAGATCTTAGAGTGACCCTTTCGTTGCTTGACCTTGCTAGAAAGAAATTTTTTGTGTAGTGTGGTCTAGATGGCAGTCTGGCAGTGATAGTGGTGATTCTCTTACAATCTGGTAAGAGCTTGACCCTTGTCGGAGTAGAAGTATTTAATTATGGGTTTTTATATTTTTTTAGGATTGGATTTCCTCTTTGGTTGACTATAAATGTTACTGGAAAAGTGTTTGTTTTGATAGTAACTTTTCATTGATGGCATGTTAAATTGTATCATGGGTTCCTAGTTGCATCATAGAAAGTTTGACTCATGGAATGTATGCATCTTGGTAATTATGGATAGATTTAAGCCCTTTCAGGAAGTGTTTTTATTTAAGTGTATTTGTTTTACTCTCTTGACTTATAAATAATTCTACCCTTACCTTAAATTTCCTTTACTATAAATAACATTCTATGACCTATTAATATTTGGGTTACTTGGAAACACTTATGGATGCTTTAGGTCTTTTGGACCTTTCACTTAGAGATGTTAGTTTGGTAGATCTTAGTAGTTAATCTTGATGGTGCTTATATTGTACTTCCTCTTTTAAAACAATAACTCTTGGCTGTAAAGTCCATGATATGGTAAATTATTTGGCTGCCCCATTGCATTTGATGCTTTCTAGTGTGGATGTGGTGTCCTTAGAGTAAAGTTACATTGTCATCTGGTTGCTTGGCTGGTGGTATCTTGTGGGGACATGAGAATTGATTAGAAAACCTTATTTGGTTATTAGGGGAGTAAAATGTTACCACCCTAAACAAAAAAAATTGTTAAACCTTAATAGATTCGTAAAAGTAAGATTATACCTCTTTAATGAGCCTTCCTTGAAGATTTCTTGTGAAACTTGTAGAGACCCATTAAGAATGTTTAATGATGCTTGAAATTATTCAATGAATCTTTGAAATATTGGTGTGATTCATGTTGCTTCATTGTTTCTTAGTTCTTACAAAAATTAATGATGTGATTTCTATGACGAATGTTTCTTGTTCCTTTAGAATTAAAAATGTGGTGTGTTGATGTATATCTCTTTCCCATAAAAGTAATTATGTGATATGTTCAAACCTTCCTTCTCATTAAAAGTTGATTGATAAGATGACTCAACCAAAATGCCATTAAAATATAATTAAGGAGATTTGACCTTGGAACTTAACAAATAAATTGGAGCATAGAAAAAGGGAAGTGATCCTTGTTATACCCTTGGTAGATTAATAGAAGAAATAAAAACCATGTAGAAGAATAGAAAGGAAATCCTGTCCATCCACCTTCCTTACGAGTAAAATAAATGCTCTCTGCCTATACAGAATGGTGAGACATCATACCCACTTTAGTGGTGCTCTTTATAATGTAAACTGGTGATGTCATAATAGAAGGAAGTTTGTAACTAAGGAAACATGAAAGTAATGTTCTTAACAAGAAAAGCTACAAATTTTGACTTAATGAGTTGATTTATAAAATGGGTAAAATTTATGTGTATTGAGTGCAATGTATAGTTGAACCTGTATTTCTGTCGCCTACCTGAAATTGTGAAACACTTGGAGGATAGTAGCGTGTTCTAGTTGCTTAGTACTTCTTGTTCATAGATGTATGTGCCTTTCTTGTGGGATTTTTGGGTCATCATACCCTTGTTTCCTCATGGCTCAATGAGTGTGAGTTGTAGCCCTTTTGGAGAGGAACTTATCTCTCGTTTTGAGAAAAACAATCTCTTTGCACGTTGTCTTAGTCCTTGGTGACCTAAGTTGTAATTTTAAGGAAACATATGTTAAGGATATGAAATAACTTTGGGAAGTCTTCTTCTCTTCTTGTTTTTCTTGAGACACATTGTTGTAGTGCCTCTCTTTTCGTTGGGATGGAAAGTGCAAGATGCTGTTATTCACTTTTGATACGATGCACCCTTGGATTATAATTGGACCCTGTGTTACTTGTTCTCCTGCCTAGCGATCTTGAGTGGTCCTTGGTGTTTCTTGTGCTCTCTTTATAGTTATTTTGAGATTGAGTAGGAAATAAGATAAATAAATCCCATTGTGCTATAATGTATGGTACTTTTATTGATATGTTAGTTTCTCGGGGAGATATAAATATATACATATATTTTTCTTTTGCTAAATGGTTGACTTATTTATATTTGGTTGGTATGGTGTGTTCGATTCTTAAAACCAAAGTGTAAAAATCAGACTATAGGAAAACTTGTGGTCTTGACTTCACTTTTATTACCATGAAAATTTAATTGTACCCTCTCGAGTTATAAAAGTGCTTTCCTGGAATAGTTTCTTGATTTTAAATGTTTTGCTGATTTAAGCGTCCTTCCTTGTGGATTCACCTCACCCTGTGTGATCCTCAAATTGTGGGACCTTGAGTAGACTTGTTCCATCGTGCAAATTTGGTCATAGTTGATTTTTTTTTCTAGCCTTTTCTAGACATTGAACCTTGAAATCATGGATTAAACATGTAGAAACCTTAACTTTTATTAATGTAGTATGTTGTATTCCTTGGGAAACTATGTGGTCATTCTCAAACTCATGGAATTCTCCTTATTATTCCTCTACTTGGTGGTTACTCTTAAGACTCTTTTAGAACTCTTCATGTTATATTGTTATGTGTGGTATCTTGGTTGATAGCATAAATTTACTCTCTAGATTTAACTGTTCATAGCCTTGCATGCAGAAAGTTTAGAACCTCATCTCTTGTTAATCCCCCTTATTATTGTCTAAATTACATTGGACCAAACTTAGGATTCTGTAGACCCACACTTGTTTGAAGCAAGCAATCCCATAATGTGAGTGATCCCTTTTTCTATTACATTTTTTCCTATCTCTCTTTCCTAGTGACTTCCAAGAGGAAGTTCAAGTCTAAGAGGGAGGGGGATGTAGTGCCCACTTCCCTTTGACACCTTTTGATATTGATCATGATACTGCTGACTATATTATGGACATTATTATAGCTTTGATTTAGTATGAGTGTTAGATGTCAGATCATGGATTATTGTTGACTCTAATTCATTTATGATGCATGGTGATTATTGAGAGACATTTTATATAGATGTTGACATGTTTTTGGACATTGTTATATATATATATATATATATATATATATATATGTATGTATGTATGTATGGATGTTGTTAGGACATGTGATATTTGGATAAATTGAGTAGACCAAGAAAATTGAATTTAAAATTGATAATTATATAGTTATTGATATAAATTGTAATTGATTTTGTTGATTGCCTTGATGTCGTTGTGACTCATATGTATAGATGATTTTGTGATTATATTATAATATCATGTTGGATGTTCTGATATGGCCATGAGGCCGAAGGAGGTATTTGTGGTTTTGCAAGTTAAAATATCACAAAAAACATCGGTGGGATTGGAGACCAACCACATTGGAATTCTAGATGAATTTAACAAGGTCACCATGGCAAAATGTTTTGTTTGTGTGTGTGTTTGTTAGTGTTAGGGATTCCCATGGGGAGACCACCTTTGAATGTGACCAAGGGGCTTTGTGTATTTTATTGATGTGGTTCCTTTTTATTATTTTTTCCATGTGTTTATTTTGTGATGCATTTACCCATTTCTTTAATTCTTTTAAATTGTGGAAGATTAATGTGAGAAAACACTTGGTTAAAATTTAATTAATTAAATTGGGACATAAGAAAGTAATTATTAAATTTGTTGACCCTTTTGTTAAATGTTTTAAGGTTTGTGTAAGTAAGGTTGTAAGATATGTGTAAGTGGTGTAAGAGATGTGTAAGTTGATTTTGGAGTATGAAACACTCCACCTTCTTAGAAACTCTAATTTGTCCTTGGAGGCTGTTTTTGGAGGTTTGTGGGATAGGTAAAACTTGTCTCATTCCTTTTAACTCTTATTTACCAGCCATACCTATGGTTGGAGGGTTGATCTTAGACCTTCTTTAATGCATTTTGATATGATCATAGTTGCATGTTTTAATTACACTCTTCTTACATGATATTAAATTTGTAGTCCTTTGGGGTGTGGGACTTGCTTGGAGTGTGTAAGTATATTTGTGATATTATTCACCCACCTATTTACTATGCAATTAGGGGAATTAAGTTGAATTTATTGTGTTGGAGTTGAGGATGTGTGATGTGGCATCCTACGTGGATCCACCTCATCCTCTTCTCTTCCCTCTTCCTATAAAAATTTGAATTTTCTTGGCTTGTGGCCTACTTGCGTTACTTGATTTCACTTTTTGGCACTGCTTATTTGGGGGGTGAATTTTCATTAGCTGATTTGGATCTCTTGTTGATTTTGGAGGATAATTTTGGGAAGAATGTTACATGTTTGTGCATAGCTGTTTGGATTGATTGCATTGGGATAGAGATTGCTGATTTTTGGGACTGTATGTTGACATTGAAAACCTTGCTATATTGGAACAGAATCTACCATGGAGAGGTAGGATCTTACCTCTTCATATATGCTGTTATTTATTTTTATGTTGGTGTGAATGGTGAATGTTTTTGTGTGTTTGTTGGCTGGTTGGGTAGACTGCCATAGGAATGGTGTAGGAGAAGGCTATGGGGAATCATCAAGTTGGGGGACATAAGGGAATTCTAGTGACATCAGATTTATTGTGGAGGGAGTTTGGGATTGTAAGATCCACCATGGAAAAGAAATAGCTTACATTTCTTACTCTTAGTGGGGGACATAAGGAAATTTGTGGGGGGAATAAGGAGGGATATTGGGGGGCATGAGGATATGGGAGATGTTTTATACTGGCAGTTTATAATATGTGGATGCCCAATTCCCATTGGGAGTCATAAGTAAGCTTCCCCCATTATTCCTTTCTCCTTTGGCTTTCTTGATGGAGCCTTAGTATCTGTTTTAATGTTTCAATGTAGTTGTAAACTGTTGTTTTATGTTGAACTGTGTTTCTAATTTGAAATGTGCATGTTGAAAGAATGTTGTGTGTATGATTTTTGGAAGTTTGTTGTTGCCATGAGTTGAATCACACATTCTATTACGTTATGGTTGGGGCTCAGGGGCCAATGATGAAGGATGGATTCTCCTTTCATTGGATGTCTTGGTTGGGTGGAGAGCGTTGCCTTTCCCCCACTTTTGTTGTGATCAAGTTGGAAGAAAAGGGAATTTTGCATGTTGTTGTTCTGGAGCAGAGGAGAAAACATTGACTGCCCCTTATGAAACAAAATCCCATTGTAACCTTTCCCACTTTGAAGTGGATGAATTTGTAAAAGTTTTGAAATGGAAAGATGTTGTATTGATTATGGAAGTTGTAAAATTGAAGCGTGAAATTTATATCTACTATGTTCTGTACATTTGAAAGAAAGAAATTGAAATCTGCTAATTCCATTCAAGAAATTGGAAGGTGTAAAGTTGTATTTGAAATCAATAAAGGGTTTTAATACCTTTCTCTATTTGCATTATTGTATTTAAATCTGATTTTTAAATGTAATGAAATTTATATTTGAAAGAAAGGAATACGTATGAAGGAATTATATTACTTTGTCATTTTGAAACTATGTTAAAATTGGAAATCAGACTTTACATTTTAGCTATTAAATGGTTTGATTAAAACAACTGAATGCATTAGAATAGAATAGAAATTAATTTCCACACTTGAATGATGAAAAATTTAAATGGACCCTTCTTAATATGATCTCTGCTTTAAAATTTAAAACTGGCAAATACTTCTCTAAAATGCACAGTTCGAACCTATAAACAATAATATACATTGAAACATTAAAATTTAGCATGCTATGATATCAATGAACTCAATTTGACAAAAAGCACTTAAGGAAATAATTTAAAACATTGCAAAATCAGGCCCAAACCTTTTCACAGTATTTTTGCTGTCAGAAGTTGTAAAAATTCAAATTTGAAATCAATCAAGAAAAATTACCTTCCTAAAACATCCTTAATCCTTCTTAGAACAATCCTCCATGTCTGTTTGGCATGTTGAGTGAAGGAGAAGATCAAATTGAATAAAATTCATAAGTTAAAATTTACCAATTTTCTTTTAAAAATCCTGCAACCTATTTTCTTAAAATTGACCCTTTAAAACTTGTCAAAATCTAAAATTAAGGATTCTTATGCAAAGAGGGCATTGAGAGCTTTCTAGAAAGTCCTTGTTTTCCCAAAAATGAGCTTTCTATAGAAATTTATGGCCCTCTGAAGTTTTCCTTTCCTGGGCGGAAAATTTTGGGAACATTTTCCCTGGAAAGCCCGCGGCCCGAAACTTTCCCTTTGAAAACTTAGGAAAAAATTTAGAAATTTTTTTTTGGGAAAATTTTTAAAATTTTCCCCACCGCCCCACTGGCCCACAACCAATCAGAGGATACCATGTGGCATGGCAGAGGGGCATAACTTTTTCAACTTAATCCTTTTACGAAAATAAATTTTGGAAAAAAATAATATATTTCCCTGCCAACCCGCCGCCAATAGGATGCTGCCACGTGCCTCGGCAGAGGCGCGGGAGTATGTTTGTAACTTAACCTTTTTACCCCCTTTGGAATTTTTTCTTAAAGTTCTTCACCACCCTAGAGACCCACAGTGAATGGATGGCCACCACGTTGCTGCCTTGGGCGACGACGGAGCCGCGGGGTTGTTTATGCCTTTGAGCATTTTAACCAGGAAGTCAAAATTCAAATGTGTCCCCAGCGGTCTGTTTTACCCGCACCAACCAGAGCTTAACACATGTCCCTGGTGGTCTCACGTGGGCATGGGGGCAAAATTTATTTTTTTCCCCGCGCGGGAAAATTGCAAAAATCCTCCCCTAGGCCTGCCAACCTACACTTTGGGGAAAAGTTGACTCCCAAAGCCCGCCGACCCATAACTTGAGTTTTATAAGGAGTTAGGAGGAATTATTTATATCATTGGAAAGGTGAGAAAATTTCCTATCCAATGGGAATGATTTAGGGAAATTTTGAATGTATTAAGTGTGATAAAAAACAAGTTGAAAGTCTAAACCTGTTAGAGAGTGGGTATGGTGATAATTTACCCTCTGAACCTAATTAAAACTTCTAACCCTAAATTTTGGACCTTGTGACCTCTGATAATTGTTAATAAAAGAATATAATATTATAGTAGATCATAATTGTCCTGAAACTTGTTAGTGACAACTGTTGTCTCGTAACCTGGTTGTAGACACTCTTAACGGAGTTCTGGGAGTGGGTAAGTAAGAATTTACTCTGATGATTTTAAATATGTATTCCTTTCCCCACTGTAATTAAACCCTGCTCTTATCTTCAATCTTGTGTAATTAAATACCTTGGGTATTTAATTGTTTGGGTACCTTAACCCTAAAATTTTAATCAGGAAATTTTTAGCTAAAATGTCAATGTAATCAGTGATTAAATTAATCCCTAGGGAAAATTTGAACTAGGTGTGGACTTATTACACTTGTTGCTTTATAATGTGGAATTAGTAATTATTATAATGGGAAAAGTTATTAGTTTAATTTTAATTTTTCTTGAGACCTTGGTTGTAGACACTTTTAAGCAAAAAAAAATTACTCCATAATTTTGTAACTAAACCTAGGTTGTTCATGGTTCTCAAGTGGGTTTTTTTTGCGAGCATCACACTATAATTTTCCTCTCAGGTTAGAGACCTATCTCATGGATTGGTAAGAAGAAAGTTGTTGTTGTTCTCTCATCCAATGAGGTAGAGTATCATGCCGCACAAGGAGATATGTGTGAAATGATTTGGCTACATCGCATTTTGGCTGATATGGGAATTCTTGAATAAAACTCACCCATTATTCATTGTGAAAACCAAGGTGTGTTGAATATTTTGAAAAATATAGTTTTCCATGAGAGAAAAAAGCACATTGAGGTTGAATATCACTACATTCGAGAACAAGTCTTGAACCACCACATCTAGCTCCAGTACTACCTAAGAGATTCTCAAATAGCATATATACTCACCAACTCTCTTGGAAAGGTGAAATTTGAACTATTTTAGGGGTATATTTGTAAACACAATGTAATAAGGGAGAATGTTAGATTAATTTTATATTACATTATTTTTCTATCACTTATGTCTTCATGGCATATTGGTTTCTCTACATGCCCATTGCTTATCTACTCTTGTAACTAATTGTGGTTGTACAGACTTACATGCGTTGGTTTGAATTAGGGAAAACTTTAGTGGCAAATATTCATTAATTCATGAATATTCTGGTTTTTAAAATTTAAAATTGGAAAAAATTAATGGTAGGAATTAGGACCAGATCACCTAAATTTTCTGGGTACAAGTTAATTTTAGGGGTCAATTTGCTATTAGTGTGAAATTGAAATTCATGATATTCTCATTTATGTTTTCATTTGATAGCATTTTGTTATGATACCAGATGACAATATAATATATGTTGTCAGTCAGTAGCATAAAACATGCTACCGACCGACAACATATTTTATGCTACTGGCTAGTATCATACAAAAATGCTACTAGCCGGTAGCATATAAAAATGCTACTGGCCAGTAACATACAAAAATGTTACTGCACGGTATCATTTTTTAGTGATGTCATTAGATAGAAAGAAAGTATCGGATTTATTTTACTCATGCCATAGTTTGGGAGAAAAAATTCCTCATTAAGAGGATCATTTTAACTGCTAAAATAAAAAAATT
Organism: Taxus chinensis; assembly: GCA_019776745.2. NCBI lineage: Eukaryota > Viridiplantae > Streptophyta > Pinopsida > Cupressales > Taxaceae > Taxus > Taxus chinensis. The sequence goes on along the minus strand of CM034150.1, from coordinate 29,589,617 downwards.
TAAAAAAAAACATACAAAATTAGCAAAATCTGTGTTTTTTCACACAAAATCACTTTTTGGAATTTTTTTCATTGCGCCATATTTTGTGAGGATAGATTTCTCGTCAAGTCGGTCATTTTAACTATTATTGTCAAAAAATTATTTTTTAAATAATTACATATGATTTTGGCTAACATCATATAGTATCAGCCGACAACATATACTGTTGGTCAAAATTTTCTACCTACCAACACCATTATTAAATGATTTTCTAAACCATTTGAAACCCATTTTATTCATATTCACCATCATTTTGAAAGTCAATTTTCATAGATTTGCCAAAAATATACAAATTGTTTTTGGGCGGGAAATCTTAAAATTTACCCTGGTTTGAATAAACAATCAATTAATTTTTCTCTTCCTCTCTTCTATCAAATGTAACAAGTATTTCCTAGAGCATTACATTTCCATAAGAAAGAAGATTACAATAGAACTATGACTAATGAAATGCACATTGCAATGAGAAATTTGGGCTTGAAAACCATGAGCAAATACATTTTGAAACAAGTTAGGCAAAAAATAATTACTAACCTTCTAACCAATGTATAATTCCATACTTATGAAAATAACCAATCTGCACAACCCAAATGTATATACTAATGTCCAATGTGATAATTATTGAGAGAGAAAATATATATCAACATCAATTACATTTTATCTAAAACCACAAAATTATTGTCTTGAAATCATTGTAATATAAATATATAGCCTCCTATCTAGCTATTAAACAAAATGAACATAACAATTATTTCCCATAGGATTACATTTTCTTAAGAAAGAGGATTACTATATAACTATGAATAATGAGTTTAGATAATGGAATGTGTATAGCAATGAGAAACTTGGGATTGCAAACCATTGGCACACAAATTATTCAAAACAAGTGATGATAAACAATTCATAACCTTTTAGCCAAAATATACCATTTTGTCATACTTATGCAAATGACTAGTCTACAGATACCCAATTATATAATAATGTCCAATGTGATGGTTATTGAGAGAGAATATATATATATCAACATCAATTACCATTTTTCCAAAACCACAAAATTATTATCTGGAAATCATTATAATTATTTATATATCCTCCCATCTATATATTAAATAATAACACCATAACAAGTATTTTTTAGAGGCTTACAACAAATTTGAATAGTGGAAATAATATTTTCTCTGTCAACCATCTCACAACTGCACCAATAGTAAAAAAAAAAGAAATTTATTGTCTTACTAGTATGTTTAGATAAATTGAGCCTCTTGCAACAGTCAAAATTATGTAATTTTTGATATATATGTGCTCATCACATCCATGTTGATCGTACATATGATACCCAAAGATATAACTTTAATGTGTTGGTCATAAATGTGATACATAATTTTAATAGATTTTACTTACCAAATTCATGTGTTACATTAAGAATAAAGATAATCATATTCATGTACACCAAATGTTGAGATACTTAGGAGGAAGAAAAAAGAGAGAGAAGTTGAATCTTGAAATATATACCACATTAGGAATGTGAACATAGATACATATACCACAATAAAAATATACACTCATCAACATTGTTAGGAAATATAGCGTTCACATAGTTTATGGTTTGATATTTACCATATAGTAAGTATTATTTACTTAAGGTTATATGGTTCTTTATTTAATAGAATATATTGTTACAACAACAATATATTCGGATTTTTTTATTACACTTGTGTTTCTATACCATATTATTTTTTAAGTTCATTTCCTATTATTTAGGAATTTTTTTGGCTATATAATAACTGAATACAATATATGAAATATAATAGAGAAGTGTGAAGATTATTTTGTGAATAATAATTTTATTGTTGAGTATTTTAGTCTTGTTTTCCTGTACAAATCTCTAAATTTACACATATATATATATATATTTATATATAAATTATAAAAAAATATACAAATATATCTTCTAAATAATTAAATAAATATATACTAGATACTATAAATAACATTGTTCTGTATTCCAAGCGTTATAAGCCTATGGCTTATGCAAAATCTACCTCATCAGTTTGTTTTCATGAAGACATGGTGAAATCTGAATATTTATTCAAGGAATGGTTCGATCTACAAATTCAACAACTTTTGTCCAGGTCTATCAATACTTCATGCCTGGATATCAAGGCACTAGGGTCCCCTCATGGAAGGTAGGCCTGATATCTATCCTAGTGTTTGTATTTTTTTCATAGTTGCATTTGCTAAAACTTCAGATAGGGATCTTATTTTTGGGAAAGTTTGAGATTTTTAATCCCATATGCTATTCATGAAACCGTGGTTCTCTTTGTTTAACTCGGTATCTGATACTTTCCATGTTAATTCAGTGTGGATCTATCTACCTTATTTTCCCCTCTAATTTTTGTTTGAGAGTTGTTTAACTACTATAGGTAACACTTTAGGGAAATGTTTGGCTATTGACCCAAAAACTGAATATTTTGAGCACACAACATATGCTAGAATCTTGGTTAATATGGATACTTCTGTTGATTTCCCTACCACTATTGAACTCAAATTTGATGATAGAACTTGGATACAAAATTTGGACTATGAAGGGTTTTCCTTTAAGTGTATAACATGCTTTTCTCTTGGCCATTTAGCTTCTGATTATCACTTGGTAAGAAAACATGTTAAAGGCATAAGATCATGGTGGAATAATTCTAATCCTAGAAACCTGGTTGTGAATGATTCGTTAGATTGCGATTCTAACTTTGAATCTAAGAAATTGGTTGATCCAGAAAAGGAGGAAGTGCAACAAGTTAGAAAGAATGATGTGGATGCCCTATCAGGGTCCCGTAATCTCAATGATAAGATTAAAGTTATGATTCCAATCCATAATAATGAAAATGAAAATCCAAATATGGAAGGGGATTAGACAGTTGTGAGTCGGAAAAAGAAAGGGACTATCTCTCTCCTTAAGATGCAGTTAAGATCCAAAGGGAAGGGGTCATAATTTTGAGATAGTTGTTGGTTTTTGTTTGTTTCTGTTAGTTTTTGTTTCTCTGTGCTGCTATAAGAGGTTGATTTTTTTTATTCCTAAATGTATTATCTTTATCTCTACCTTTTGTATAGGGTAGGGTCCCCTCAACCCTCCTTTACCTATAATCCAAAAAAAATACCGTCATCGGAAAAATGTTCGACAGACATAGGTGGTCGTCAAATTTAACCCCTGAGTGTAGGTGTAGACATGTCAAATTTTTGAGGGAGTCCATGTGTTTTCATTCACATTTGTATTGATTCAACTTGGTTTGTGTCCTCCATTTAGCAACATATCAAACTTTGTTCTCTATTCACATGTTGAGGAATTAAGCAAAGATTCCATACTCGCAAATGACATACGAAGTGATTTCAATGTGCCTTAGTCTATCAATAGTATACATGCACTGATCTATCATCCATATATAGCCAATCTATCATCCATATATAGCCTGCATAAAATTCTATAAAATCCCTAATACAAGTCAAAGGGTTAGGTAGATTCGATCAAAGCCAAAGTCAAATATTTTTATAGGAATTCAAGATTGATTTTTTGACATTAATTTTTTTAATTCATGTTTTTAATATGATTAGATTAATATTCATAACTCAATTTGATCAATGTTTTTGCAATATATAGCTAACAGACGTATAAATATTAGTTTTGTTAGTTCATTGTGTCGAAAGGCCAATAATAAGAAAGTAAAAGTCATCATTTTGTGTCTATTATTCGAGCATTAGTAAAAAAATATTTTCATTGTATGTCATTTGTATCCCATCAAAATAAATAACAATATCATTAATGAGTCACTTTTTTGTTATATAAAGAATTTTTTTTAAAGTGTTGTCATCCATATCATTAAGATTTGTAGTAAAAAAAATTATCGTCATTGTGAATTAAATCCTATATCAAAATATTTACAGTTGTTAGTAGAGTCTTTGTATAAGTTTCATATTTTTTGTTTCAATATTTTGGCCAATTAGTTATTAAGTCCTGGTCCAAAGTGTGAGAAAATTAAAAAAATCTTTACGAATGCATTTTTTGTATAATCCGATGTCCTATGAAAAAAAAATTCACATTGAGGGGGGAAGAGTAAATAAATAATGTGCAAATTTGAGCATCATGTTCAAATATGTTGAGTAAGAAACACATCAACTAGAAGAAAGAGGCACATGAGGCTAGAGGACAATCAACGACCTCTCGTTAGTTGTCAATGACAATTCCACACTTTTGGTATGGTGACTTTTTTTATAATTATGTGGTGTGGATTTCAATTTTTTAGATTGTCAGTGTGGTGTGCAAAATGAGAATAAATGTTCACTCATGTTCACTTGTATATGTGGTTATTCCTTACACAGTCCCCTAATGTAAACATATAGTGGAAAAATGAAAACACAAAACATAAACAACAAGATACTTGAAGAGATTGAACAATCAGATGTGTTCCTATTCATACCTAGGTTTGTGGTAAACCTTTGTAAAACCATTGAAGACTATGTAGGTGGTTGATGCTTGAGTTCCCAGACTAATTAGGTAATATATGTTCCCTATAATGATTAGTTGATAAACAGATGGTTCTTTTATGTGTTCCTACCCTAACTCAGTCAGATGTGTTCCAAACATTGCATGGTCGATAAGAATTTTATGTCTTCCTTCTTTTAACTTCAGTTTGAGTTATGTATCAATATCATGAGTGAACAGAGGCAAGAAAGCTGCAAAAGAATTGTGAATTTTTTTCTACCATGTAAACACCATGAGGGATGTTAGGAAATCTAGTGTTCACATGGTTTATGGTTTGATATTTACCGTATAATTATTGTTATTTACTTACAGAATTTGTATGGCTCTTTAGTTAATAGAATATATTGTTATAACAAAAATATATTCATATTTATTTGTTATACGTGTGCTTCTATACTACCTGTTATTTGTTATGTTCACTTCCTCTTATTTAGGATTTTTTTTAGAAATATGGTTGTCTACATAATAGCCAAATACAATGTATGAAATATAATAAAGAATTATGAAGATTATTGTGTGAACATCAGTTTTATTGTTGAGTATTTTACTGTTGTTTTTATTAACATAGTACCTAATGCGTATTAGATTATAAGTGGTTTTATGTAAATATTTTCTCCCTATATTTATATGTCATTGTAATATATCATTCAATATTTAAGTATTTGTCTCCTTGATCCAACAGTGGTATTAGATATTTTGAATTAGGAGCGTGGGAATGTGCAGAGAAATGTTGGTATTTCATTGGTTTCATGGGCTGTTAAATATCTGATGGAAACTAATGCTTCCCCTCCTATGTGGAAATCTATTTGAGCACTGACATCCTTGCCTACAGACCTTTTTTAGCACATTTTATTTTTTGGTGTATAGTTGTTTTGGAGTGACTTGTAGATTACATTAGAAACATGAAAAAAATGAGAAGGCTACCTATTTTGGTAATCAAAGTGGCGCAGTAGAAGTGTGTAGGATGCAACAGGAGTGTAGATTGTTCCTGAACCTCCCACCATACTTCATCTAGTTAAGAGATATGTCACTCTCCACAAGTTTATGTGTTGCGCTTCCAACATATCAATAAGTCAACCAGGTGCTAACAACAATCAGACTAAAAAGAGCATTTGGAAAGTACCAACATATGCTAACAGACCTATGTGAAGACTAGAGATCAACTTGGTAGTATTAGTTCACAATGTTGGCATCCTTGGATGTGACATACATACTTTAAACAATTTGACATACCTATGTTTAGCGATAACTATTGATCAAAGTTTCCCACTCCTGTTTCAGATTAGTGGAATGGTGGCAAAGAAAATAAGCAACTCCAAATGATGAAAGGGTTTAAGACTACCTCTTGATAAGATGATGATGGTGAAGATAAGGGTGCAAAGGATATTCCTCATGGTGAACCAGGGTTCATTTTAAGAGACCTCTTGGAAATTAGAGGTGGAAAATACCTAGCGAATATCCCCAAAACCGATTTCACTAAAAGGTGAATTTTCCAGTTTTTTTACAAATAAATTTTCACCTACTATTTTTTTAAGGGAGACTGTAGACATTGACCCATAGTCGACATGCAACAGGGAATATTCGTGTCACACATCAATAAGTTTTCTTGATGCACGAAAGGTATATTCTCTATCACGCGTTAAGAAATCTTATTAACGCACGACAAGAAGATTCCCTATCACGTGTCAACAAGCTTTCATGACACGTGACAAGGAATCTTCCTATCGCGCATCAAGAAAGCTTATTGACGCATGATAGGGAATCTTCCTATCACACATCAAAAAGCTTTCTTGACACGTGATAGAGAATCTTCCTGTCGTGCGTCAAGAAAACTTGTTGATGCGTGACAGGAAGATTCCTTGTCATGTGTCAAGAAAGCTTGTTGATGCGCGACAGGAATATTTCCTGTCACGCGTCAACAAAGTTTCTTGACGTGCAATTTGAAAGCTCTCTGTCGCGCATCTTAGGCTTCAAAACCCTAATTTTTTCCTATAAATAGCCTTCCGCTGGTCATTTTCAAGTTTACACTTTCCGGCTCCGGAATTTTCTTGTTTATAGGAATCCAGGTCACGTAAAATCAAGCTCAAGGACAACTACAATAACGATTATGAGTGAAGCCCAAGCCCAAGACAAAAATCAAGAGGAAAATCTAGTCCAAGCCCTATCTAAGGCCAAAATAATCTATAGGAACCTTTTGTTTCCCCACATCTAGACAGTTGTACAAATGAATTCGGAATACAAGGATATGCTCGATGCATGTGACTTTGGTGGTCTCGTTAGGATGCCCCATTTCGAAATAGACCATGACATTATGAACTACCTTTTATCCTCGTACAATACATAGGATGATATGTTCACTATTACTATGGATGATGGTCGAATGTTTCAATTCGGTGTCAACCCAGCTGATATTCATCGGTTCATAGGCCTCCGATTAAAAAATTTACCCATTGTTACAATGAAGGAAAAACTCATCAAAGATGATAAGAAGCACCTGGAATTGAATTTTGGGTTCCATGTTGATTGTAAGTGTCAACTATTTTCAATTTCCATTTGGTATTCAGTTTCCGATTTTGATACAATTCAAATTGATAATAATTCCAACATTTTTTTGGCATTTGTAGCTCATGTCAATAAATCTAGACGTGGTGTGGATACGCAAGGAATTCCACACCACTTTCTTGTTGCTATGATTTCATTCTTTCAAGCTAGAATAGTTTTGTAGAGTCACCAAATGGATATACCAAACTGGCCTATTGCATACATTCTTGCTACTATCGGAAAACAAAAATTTGATTGGTACGTGTTTTTATCCAAAAAAATAAAAACTGACATTACAAATGCAATGCTTTCGTAAAAACTAGTCATTTACTCCACAAACTATCTCCTTGCATTTTATTACGAGGCTCTTCTAAATTTAAAATACAAACCAATTCCTACTTGCATGGATGAGGCATTGATGAATTTATCAATTCCATTTCAAGAACAACAGGTATAAATTATAAAGTTTGTATTTTGACATTAGAATAATAGGATGTTCATCTCAAATCTGATTAAATATTTACTATTTGTAGAGAATATTTTTGGAGGCCCTTCCTCGAAAAAAGGTGGCATCAAGAGGAAGAGGCCAACAACACGTTGAGGTGTCTGCAGATTCACAATCTGAAATGGAAGTGCACTCATCTCCAAACCACCAACCGTTTGAATTCGTTAAACGCCAGAGAAGTAATACCTTAACATTTATTATTTACAAATTCCCATTTTGTATTTTTAATTTACCATTTAAATTTTACCATATTGAATTGACATACAATCGACTATTGCTGACATTGCACGGAATTTGGACTATACGCATACTTCTCAAAGTCAACCATCTTCACCAACTCACTCTGTTCAGTCACATGCAATTGTCTCTTCTCAACAACCAACTCGGAAATCCCAGCAATAGATAGCTCAGAAACAACCAATTACTACTCCAACACGGCTACCTCAACCACTGCAACAAGTTACCCCTCAACAACAAGGTATTATTTTATTACTTTAGTATAAGTTTTGAATAGTACTTTGTATAATTTCGTAGTTTTTGCATAGTTATATGTATTTTTCATATGACTTTTCTTGATCTTTTTAGCACATTTTATTCCTTCGCCTTCAGTATAGATAGCGGAACCACCCACTCCTCCTCCAATAATATTCAAAATGCCAACCAGAGGATCAGGAAAAAAGAACATTGGTAAATGCATGACAATTCCTCTAGCCCCTAGTGGGACACTAAAAATTTCCTCATTTCAAATTCCAACCCTCTCTCGCAGTGGCTTGCCAACCCAATGGGCATATCAGTTTCAAATAATATAAATTTAGATGAAGATTACTTGGGCATTGATAACAATGACCCAACAAGATTTTTCAATACACGTGAGATGATTCAAGGCCAGCAGGTATACTTCTATTTCAACATAATTTATTCAACTTTCATTACATTTCACTTTAGAATATTGATTTATTTTATTGTAAATAGGATCAGGGCACACAAAGGAAGAAACAAGTAGCATTTGATCAACCTGAAATCCCCCATACCTCTCCAGTGAGATCATTTTCTTCAGATACAGATGGTGAATAGTTGCTACCATTTCCTTTAGAGAACTTAATTGGTTATGATTGTCAATCTCATGTCAATGAGTTTATTGTACCTCATATCATTCAGCTCATAGAATGGGAGAAAAGTTAAAAAGTACTAATCAATGAGAAAATAAGTCATTTTGAACATTATTGGCAAAGAGATAGTTTATATGTTGCAGTCTAGAATCAACCTGTGAAGATGGATTCCTTACTTACCCAAGTAAGAAGTGGGACTGTCATGTATAACAACTATAAAGATGACATTTTGGATAAAACATTAAACCAATTTGAAAATATTAGTTTTGAAGCCCAGACATATTTTAACAAATAGTTTAAGGACAAGGATCTGGTAGCGATTATAAATGCCAAAAGAGATAGAGTAGTTGTAAGTGTTATCACTTCAAAACAATATTTTTTGTTAATTTTCCCTTTTCTTATTTTAGTAATATGTTTAATCGATATCACTTTTTTTGCAATTGAAATATGAAATTTTTAAGAGTCAAGAAAATTTTTTCCAAGTTCACTTGGAAACCATGAAGAAAATTTTATCCGCAGCGAAGAATTTGAAGGAAAATATTGTTTTGGTTAACAAACAAAACAATACATTGAAGCGGATAATTAAAGAGCATGGCTTTGACCCTAAAATTTTATTCAAAACCAAGACAGCTGCAGATCCAAGTTTTTTATCCCATGGAGATGCAACAAAGGAGGAACAAAGAATTGTAAAGAATCTAGACAGTGCTATGGAAGATCTCATTAGTCCTGAGATTATTCAAGTCATTGGGGAAAGGGGTACACCGCGGAGAAGCCATTGGGGAAACTAAAAGGAGTACAAGAGTGGAATCCATTGAGGAAGGGGGTACAAAAAATTGAGGGTTAAAAAATTTCATTATTGAGGGTGGAAAGATTGAGGGTTTGAAATACTTTATAATCTATGTTTGAAAATTATTATCTGGATTTGGAATTTGAAACTTGAAATACTTTATAATCTTTAATTTTGTATCTTCCTTTATATTATGAATAGAATTTGAAATTTATTATCTAGATTTGGAATTTGAAACTTGAAATACTTTATAATCTTTAATTTTTACATCTTCCTTTATATTATGTATAGAATTTCTAGATTGTATATGGTGTTTATGTTTCATTTCAATGTGATGGTGTTATGATAATGGTTAACTATTTGTTTTAAGAAAATTTGGAATATGGTATGACACAAGCATCTTAATACTAAGATTTAAATCTTCTTCTCTCTACTTGTAATGATGATTACATTAGATGTGGATGATGACATTAGAATAGAATCATAGATATGGATTATCATGAATTGTATGTGGACTGTAGATTGAGCTTCAAGCACGATCATAGAATGTAGTACGATAGAGATTAGAATGGATATAGATGATGATGAATGATGATAATGGATAACTGTTTTTAAAAAAATTGAAATGTGTTAGGATTGTATTAAAATAAATAATTAATTGTTTTAATAATAATTGGAGTGTTAGTATTATGATAGTGATATGATGACATTAGATGTGGATGATGACATTAAAATATATATGGATGATGATGAATTTTATGTGGACGTAGATTTAGCTTCAAGTAGGATCATGGATGATGAATTGTATAAAATTTAGAATGTGTTATGAAATAAACATCTTAATATGGAAAAAGCTTCCTCTCTTTGTAAAATTCAATTGTGTAATTTTATCCCACAAATTTTAAACAATATATCAAAGAATTTCATAAATATAAAAATAAATTAAACATAATTGTAAAAAATCAAAAAATGTCATATGATAGGGTTTAATTTACCTCTTGTGTTTTAGATGGATGTGAAAAAGCATATGGAAGGAATATGAGAAATCATCCTTCGTAGTGTGCTAGATATTTGATTTAAGAAAGCTCAACACGAGAAATGGATTAGTAGATAGATGGGTGAGTTTCCTGAGATTGTGAGTCCCGAGAAGTGTGAGCTTCCTTGGATGGATGTCAACCCACATTTAAAAAAAAATGAAATAACTATATTTAAATAAATGTAAATATATATACCTATAAGATGAAATATCTTTAATGATAAAAAGAGCTGAAACAAAATTTGATAAAAAGCCTCCTCAGTCAATATTTGCATCTGTAGAGTTAATATGAAATTGAATAAATAACCACAGTTAAAATGTAAGGTGAAAAATAATAAAAGTAAGGTCAAGGAGATACCTATTTAAAGTTGAAACAATCCATTATCAATAGCTTCTTCAAACTCAATGTTTTCTTCTATAGAGTGTGATGATGTGCCAATTCCACTCTCATCATTGGGAATAGTTGTACTTGTAGCTGTATTATTCACACCTCTTCTTTCAGAAAGGGAATTCCAATGCACAATTTCTCTATCGAAAGGAAAGGTTTCCATGGAGTAGCGAGATACATAACACCTCATGCAACTTTCCATATTTTTATCCAACCTGTTTCTTAGTTTTGATTTTATAAATGATAAAACATTGAAAACCCTTTCATCCTCCACAGACCCCAAAATCATTGTTTGGCATAACTCATATAATCTGAAATATTCACTGATGTCTTCTTGTAAGATAGAATAACTTTGATAGATTCCTCACCACAGCCTTGTAATAGCGCCACTTTCAGAAGGTTCTTCTAAATTTTTATATTGGTTCCTCATTGTTGTTGCAAAATTTGTTGATTGAAACTTTAATAAATCAGCATTCAATATACCTTTGATTTCCATACCCTTGAACTCTTAAGTCTTTGTGCAATGTTCCATTATTTTACCCATGGATTTATGGAAATGCTTTCTTATAAATTCTGCATGACCACCTTCAATATTCCAAAAATTAGGATTCATCACACCCATTGCTTCAAGAATTTTATCTTTGGAGAAACGTTCCCTAATTTCTAATGATAAGGATTCTAAAAAAAAAATAGCTTTATTCTTGTTTCAACTATAACAGACTCAAAGAGATTATGTGTCACAAGAACATCTTCTCATTCCGATCTTGGAATAGCTTGATGTTTTTGTAAAATGTGCAGTGGTATATCCCTCCCATTAACATTGATGTAGAGGTGATCGTGGATATTAAATCTCAAATAGTTACTACGATTTTTAAGATCTATCAAAGATTTCCAATTCTCAAAAACAAATGTATCAAAACTATCTCAGGAACAGTACAAGACATCAAGACTTTGACATACCATTTTTCTCATCTGTATAAAATCCACAATATAAATTAATCTTCCATGTGCATGCTTCATCAGTGTATTGATCTCCTGCAACATTGGAAGAATACCAACCAATGTAAGCAATGTCTCCAAATCAGTTAAACAGAACAACATTTACCTCACCTTGTTAACTTCATGACGATATTTGTGCATGAAACCAACCAACGAAGGATACTCCTCACGAACTCTGCATGCAGGTTCATACAAAGAGATCCATATCATCTCAACATCCTTCAGAAGTTTTTTGCCATCTGTAATTCCAATTGTGAATTTTTGGAACTCAAGAAATCGTTTTGGGTTGCTTTCCACATAGGCATGAAGTTCTCTTATAAGGTCCTCTACTTTAGCAACATTTTTGTAGTTGCTTACCATTTTATACGCTAAATTCATTCTGTGAGCCATACAGTGAATTGGTAGCATATATGGGGCTACTGTTGTTTGTAATCTAACACATAGCCCTGTTCGGTGACCCTGCATGACTGATGCACCATTTTCTCCAATGCATATCAAATTCTTAGCGATTTCATAATCAGTCATTCCAGCAATATATTTCAAATGAGAAATAACTATTTTATGTAGGTTTTCAGCATTGCAATTTTCAACCATTTTCATAACACCCAACAGATGAGGTGTCCTTATATGATTTTCCAAAGTATAGACGTGGATACATACCCATGCAGTGTTGTCGATAGTTGCCACTTCATCAATTGAAAGAGAGATAAACTTTGATTTTTTTACATTCTCTTTCAAATCTTCCTTCTCTATCATCGAAAGGCATTTTTCTATTTCCCATGCACTACTTTCAGACCAATGAGACTGAGGTATGTTGGGCACTCCATTATATTGATACAAAACTTTCAAATCGAGGAAATCTGAAATCAGTCTTCCTTTCTTTAGTATGTGAAATAAAGTAGAGAACTGTATGATTTTTTCATGTAGATTTTTTTGATTCATCTTACCAATTTGCGATGTGATCGTTCCTCCCTTTTTAATGTAGCCAAATTCTAAACAAACTAGATATACTGCAAATAATATGATCTCCAAAAGAAAATTGATATCCTTCTTCGTTATCTAATAATCAATTAAAATGTTTCCTAAATAGGAAAACAACTCCCAACTCAAGTTTCCATGCAAAACCTAACTAAATTTGACTAAATCTACTCTAGGTGGCGGAATTTACTATTTTTAGTAGTTTACTAGAACTTTTTATTCTTAGTAAGTTCGCATGCTTATTCGTACGGGCACAAAAATTACCACGCATCTTCTACATTCCTAAATTAGAGTAATTTCCAAGTTTCTAACTCATAATGCAACTAATAGACTAAAATTAACTAATGCCCAAAAATAGGAAAAAAACTAAACTACAACTTAAATACTAATCTTCGGCCTCAAGATGGCAGACTTAGGGCCCAAAAATGTGCTGAAACTTTTCCCAATCAGTAGGGCTGGTTTCCGATGCATTTGTCTCATCAAAAAATGTGGTTTCAAAAAAAAATTGGACTCAAACAGACACCCGAAGCTCAAGTTATGACCTTGTCAAGTTCCTGCTAATTTTGGCGCATCACTTTTCCATGAGATGTTTGCATTTTTTCTTCTCCGCTTCATAATCCATTGTGTATTTAACATGCATGCATTCTTTTTCAGTTTTCCACCTATGTGTTTTGATTTTTTGGCCATCTACCCCCGTTACAGTCAAATATTGTTTTCCAGAGTGTTTTTCTATAGTGTCCAGCTTCATTTGTATTTTTTGTTACTTTCCCAATTTCCACATACATATTGTACATTTACATTCAGATGGGATCTATTCTGAATTAGATGGTTGTACAAGTTTGATAAATGGAAATTTGGAAGCCCAATAAAACTTATATGTCCTCCCAATAGTCCACATAATCTTGTTTGTTTTCAATGTTTTACTTTTTTTAGTAGAATTTTGAGCAATATCACAATCACCTAGTTTCCTCTTTCATGAACCAGAATTTGAAATTGATTTTTTTGTTCCATTTTTTTGATTATTTGTATGTGTTATATCTTGATTTACTCCTGGTTTCACCCCAACAGGAAGAATATCTTCAGGATCTGACATCTCAACGGGTATATCTTCAAGATCTAACATGGTATCATCATAGGTGTCATTTGGTTGATATTGTGCAGAATGCATGTCTTCCTTGATATTACCTTCCACACAGCTAGTATCCTGATTATTTCTAGTGGCATCTATATGGTTGCTGGTAGTTATGATATCTGTATCAGCAGAGTTTCCAAAATACTTGAACAGGGACTTCTGAGATTTCTTAGTTACTTTTTGGGTCTTCATATTATGAGGACTAGCACCTTCCATTATTCTGAATAGATTCATGAGTCAGAAAAAGAAGCAAGTCACGTGTCAAATAAAATTGGGGCATGCATCAGGTATAACACTAAAAAGGAAAAAAAGTTGCACATCAGAGAAAAATAAGTCACTTGTCATAGCAAACTGAGTTTCATGTCAGCAAATTCACTAAGTTGCGCATCTACACTACCTCCTTGTCACGCGTCACCAAATTCAATGAGTTGTGCATCTATAAATATTCATGTCACGTGTTAACAGGTAACCCCTTTGTCGCACGTCAGCAAATTCAATGAGTCGTGCATCTTCAGATTATGGTGTTAGTAAGTACTGGTGGTAGTATGGTGCCTGGTGGTAGTATACTACTCAGCGAATCACCTATGTTTTTATAGGAGATGTTTTCAAATGTAGGTGAAGTTGACCCCAAAAAACAATATACTGTAAATTTTAGGTGAACAGGACACAGACTTGCTCCAAAAATATAACCTTTTCAAATTTTTCTAAAATGAAAATTTTGCCATATTACGAATATTCACCACTAAAATTATCCATGTGGTGAACTCAATGACCTGCACAACAAAGAGAAACTGAACATGAAAATGATTAGTAGATAGGATGGTGGGTTTCTCAACAATGCCAATCTTGAGAAGTGATAACTTCCTAGGAATTGATGTCAACCCACTTTGATAAAAGATTAGATAAAACAATGGTGGATAAATGATAGTGAACATATTAGATGCAACAGATAACAAGGTAAAATATATATCTGAGACATATGATTTACAAATTCAAATACATATCTAATAAAAATAAATAATACTAAACCAAACCTAATTGGGTTGATGATAACCCAAGACTGGAAGATACAATCGACATCAACTGCAAGAGACTGGATCACAAAATATAGAAAATAGGTCTACAACAGGCTCTGAAACACTGAGAAGCTCTTGGATCTAATGTGGAAATGCTGGAGAAACATAAAGGATGCAATAAAATTAATAAATCTGATAAATATAGATAAATTCGATGGTGACTGAGTTGGATCAAAGGTGATTGGCGATGTTGAAGATGAGATCAGGGATGTTAGGTAAGCAGAACAAAAATATGAGGGTGTCTGAGATGTTAGAGAGAGTGGAAAGTTGCTGACATTAAGGGTAGAAGGCAAAAACTAGGGTAGATAAAAATTGGGTCGACGGTGACTAAGGATAGATTTATGGTTTTGGGGGAATGGATGAATGAAAAATAGTTGTGGATAAGGATCAATGATGGAAGATGAATGAAAATCCTCCAAGGTACCTAGAATACTTTAAGAACTAATGGAAAAGGGATGATGAAGCAATGATAAGGGCTCCAAGAAAGCAAAGGTGGGACACTAAGCAAGAAGAAGACTTCAAATTTCCCAAAATGGCACACAATATCTTCAAAGTATCTCCAAGTTGATGGTTGCAACTGCAAAGAAGAAATAAAAATGAAGCAAGAGTCACAAGAAATCTTGAATTCTCAAAATTACATCATGAGGAGAGGGGGGTATGGGCATACTTATAGGGCAGATGATGACCCACATAGGTCATCATAGAATTTGGCTGACCCTTGATTTGGGTGGTGGAGATGGTGATTAGTTCTATGTGAAGGGCCCTAAAGAGGTAGAATTAAGGTTGCAGGCTCTTTAGGTAGGTTAGGGTTGCATATGGAGGATAATAAGTGGTTTGAGGATAGGAATGCATTGCATGATGATAAAGGTTAACTTAGGGATGATAGATGGAGGGTTTACGAAAGATATTATGGAAATGGATGGGCTTAGGGATAATTACATATGATTAGGGGTATATTAGGGAAGATAAAATAATGATAAGATTAAAATGGAATAGTGGGAAATTAGGAGATAAATAGGATGTAGGAGGGAAAAAATAGGAATTCGAATAGGAAGGGAGGCATGTGTGTGTAAGATGATGATGAAGGAGAGAAAATACAGGTTGGGGGACAAGTGTAACAAAAAGTGGTGTCTACATTTTCCCCTTTTATCACAGTGGTTTTTGTTGTGTAAACTGCGACACAAAAACTAGAAGTGATAATGATGATGGTGGAGGTGCTCCCTCTCTGCTCCCTCTCAAACTAGAGATCGATGACACAAAGAATAATCGATCATGATTTTGAAAGATATAGAAAAAGGAGAAAGGAAAAATATGGAAATAATGAGAAATGATGCCCCAAGTGGAGAGTGAGATGACCATTGATAGAATAAAAATAAAAATAAAGGTATGAGAATAATATGGCGGTGACCTTGGAATCACTTCGGTAGGGACATAGAACGGCCTGCGATGGAGGTGACATTAATGGCTTATGGACCCTATGAGTTGGTAAATATCACTACGAGATGGAGGGAATTCAATGGGATTCCACTCAAATAGATGTACAAGCCGTGGTACTAACGATTCAAAGGAAGAAATCAAAAATATGTGCAAACAAATGCGAGGATGGTCAAGACAATGGTTTGACCAAAATGTCGAGGGCAAAAGAGGATGTGATATCCTTCATACACGAGGAATTGAAAATATGTGTCTGGGTGAGATGAAGATAAAATATGGCCACAATGTTGGGCTTGAGATGAAAAAAGGTTCCCCATGCGGTAGTTTGTTCTTCATTGTCTAGTGTGGTTTGGTCTTCATGAGATAAGTTTCTCAAAAATTCTCCAATTATAGTAAACGAAGAAGGTCTACCATTGGATCTTCATAACTATGATTATTATTCCTGTAGGAATCTAGAAACATATTGTAATCTTCCTCATATAAGTATACTTTAGGTTCATCATCCCTATCTTTGCAATGCAGATGATATGTTTCATAAAATTCTTTATCTAGCAGTTCAATCAATGAACATGTGAACAAACCTTGTTCACTTGAGATGAGGTCATAGCTTCTTCACTTCTTAATTTTTAGAAAGTTGTTGTGTATGATTAGGAGAAATCCATAGCAGATAAAATATATAGAAACGTATAGTTGTTGTGTATGATTACAAAAAACCCATAACGGATAAAATGGATAAATCATGTTAAATATAGATAAGTAACAACATTTTCTCTCATATGGAAATGAGAACACAAACAATAACTATATGGACATCAAATATCACCTCAAAGTACAAGGTCATTCTTACACCTAAATTGTGCATGTATGTAACACACAATCTATTTACAAATATTCACAAAAAAAAGTTTGTGTCATTAAAGTATTACATACAGTGGAGATATATTGAAGAGTAGATTGTATTACTCATTAATGAGCAACAAATCATGATTCAGAATTGAAGAGCACTAAAACCATAAAGTGAAATTTATCTCACTTACTGGTATTATTCACATTCATGAAACTAGAAAAACATATGTATGCACAAAGCTAGAACAAACCTTCTCTAAGACCGAGAGAAAAGAGATCACTTTCCATTTATATTCATGTCTCAAGTAATTACATAACTACCTTTTGACCTAAATCAAGTTAAGACAAGACTTGACTCAACCTGAGCCAAGTTCACTTGAGTGACTTTATGAGTTACACATTACAATGTTTGATTAGTTCACAAATGCGTTAATTTAATTTTACTTTATGACTTTAAATAGATTCAATTGATTGAAGTTAATTAAGATGGCTCAAAACACATTAATTCATTAAGTATTCAATGGGCCACCAGAAATGGGCCACTTTAATGCCAAGTGGGACCCATATAACCTAGTACAATGGGAAATAGATTTTATCGTCGTTTTGAATTTATCTTATGGATTGACCCTATGGTATAATTCATGGTATCCTTTTCTTTTGATGACACAGGTCCATAACTTGACCATTTGGATCAAATTACAAGTTGTACTTGATCGACTTCAATGTCCAGTTCACAATCTCCTAATTAACTATTATATATATAATTTATACATTTGACATTGTTTTGACTTGATGTGTAAGCATTGGAATGAACTCTTAGTTTTTTTCACAATATCTCCTTTGACTTGGATTTTCAGCTTGAATATTTGAGATTGATTTGGAACTTTATACAAATTCTAGAATCTTCATTTCATAATTTGAAATATTTGGTGTTAAATGTGTGACAAAAAAGTTAAATGTTCGATCCCTTTTATGACATAATTTGTAGCTCACTTCCTAAAGGGGGTGTGGGGAGCAACGCCCCCCACTATTGTTGTAGGGGTTCCAAGCAAGGAAGGGACATGTGACGGAGCCCCTAAAGAAAAAACTAAGAAGTCAATCCCCTATTTCTAGAAAGATGAATTCCACCATATTCCATTTTAGGAAGAAAAATCCTAATGGCATTTTTCCACTCTAATTTTAGGAGGAGGAATCCTAATTGCACTTTTCCAATTAGGTATATTTATCTTTCTGGAGAGCCAAAATAACTCACAACGAGTTCATATGTAATTTTTTCATCTTGAGTTAATAAAAAAAATTATATCTTGCATCGTGAATTTTTCCTTATATTTTCTAGGATTTTAGCATGTAAATATGGTGTTTCATCTCTTACATGTTTTGTTTTCTATTATTTTGTTTTATCTCCATCTCTATTAATATGATTATTGATTGTTGTGAAGTGTCTAGTTTCCTAACATTGGACCACTATTACGCCCTTGTGGGTCTTAAAACTTGAGCACTTTTGCACACATACTTCATGTTTGATTATGGATCCCTCCCATTAACCACTATGGCTCCATTCCAACTCCTACAAACTCTTTCTTGATGGCTTCAATGTAGCTAGCCAACTCTATCAACTTTATTGCACATGATCCATTCATCATATAGTGTGTCTCACAGAATAACTATCTCATAGTCTCATGATTTTTTCTCTCACATGTCTCGACACATTTTTCCTTTCACTTAGGAAATGGCTCGGGTTTTATCTAATTAGGATCGTTTCTCTCCAATGGCTCAACCAATTTTTCCTTTCACATAGGAAATGGCTCAGCTTTTGTGTCATTTGTGAAATCATGTTCTTCATTCGAATTGCTTTACAAACTCAATCCTCAAAGTTATTCCATGTCCTATTCACTTTATGACACACATCTGATATCTCAAATCTAGCCTACATGTTAGACGTATCTCAATTTCTACTATTACGCTTTTTTTATTTACTTTTATGTTTTTGACCTTCTTCATGAGTTGAGTTTGGTTTGATCTGGATTTGTAATTCAGCTGCATATTTTGCATGATTTTTCACTTCAAAATTTCATAGCATCATAATCACCACAGAAGGCCCCATAGGAGGGTATCTTGAAGGTATCACCCAAAGCATTCATGGTGGAATAAAAAGTTGAAAATATTTTGTATGAACCTAAAACTAGGATAAAATGAGAAAATGCATTGGTCATCCTTCATTATCTTACCACAAGTTATTAACTACGAAATAATTGACTTAATATTGGCTAATTTTGTTATATATGGTAATTTTCTAGGTAAAAGAGAGATAATTCAACATCTAATTGTAAAGCTCTAAATTCATTAATTTTCCAAAAAATGTACCAACTAGCAATCGCATGAGAAATGTGCGATGTGAATGCTGAAGGGAAAGTCCAATATGAGCTTGATTTTGAGGGAATAAAACATAAAAGAGGAAAATGGTTGTAGAAGAGGGGGTTAGAGGGAGGAGAAGCAATTGGGAGAGGATAATATTGGGTGGAACCATTATGTGGAAGTAGGGTTTTATGATACTTTGATATGTTATGAAAAACATTGAAAAACAAACACAATTAATGCCGAAAGAGTTTAAATATATAAAAATATAGTGTGAAAATCAAGATATTTCATAAACCATCCATGCTTCCAAATGAGAATTTTGACCAACAATTGAAATGGTGTTATGTAAAACATTTTTAAAATGACACTTTAAAGTAAAGAAATGTGGGTAGATATTGTTGGGAAATATACTTTGTTAGTGCTCCCATTTGTATGGATTGAATAATATTTGTAATATATTATTATTATATGAGTTTATAACTCAATAATAATAATATACATATAGTGTGTGAGTGAAATAGTATTGTTAGTATATTATCTTATATGGTTGTTATATAAAACAACATATAACAATTATTTGTTGGTGAGTTTTAACCACTCACGTATATAGAGTGTGGGAGATATTCGTGGGAGAAGTAGTTAAGGCTACCTCCTAAAATATAGGAATTATATGTCCTATATATATGTAAATGTATCTGAATATAATATATAGTGTGAAGAATATTATTTTGTGAAAAAATATATTGTGTTTTGCTCCTACAATTACTATCAGATATAACATGAAAAAAACCAACACTTATAAAGTAATGTCCATCTAGTAAAAGCGTAATAGTAACAACTATTAAAAAAACTTCCTAACCCTTTTGCAAACCATGTTTTAAGTGATACGTTATTGAAATAGATTTTCTCAGTTTGTGGAAAAGAATGTTGTCATAATAAATAAGGAAAATTAAAAAAGTAAATCTGCAAAGATTCAGGATCATGTCTAGAACAAACCAATATGGAATCCCCTATTTATTTATTTCTTTGGCACAAATCCTTTGGAATTGTTTTTAAGGGTAAGATATCAGCGATCAATGAAACAATTGAAGATTTCAGCGATCGATTAAATTTTTCACATGTCGTGTGTAAGGTTCAAAATTGTGCAAACATGTCTACAAGATCATTTGGAACAACAACATCTAACAAATATATTTTTATATGTATATGTAAAATATACTAATATATAATATCAATAGATAAATATAAAACACAATAAAATGATATATATATATATATATATATATATATATATATATATTATTAATAATATAAAAGTAATACTATTTAATATTTTTTAAAGGTAATATTTGAAAATAATTGCAAGCTGTAATGTCCATAAGTTTTATGGAAGTTAATTTTGAAATGTCAGATGAAATATCATATTTGGAGTAAAGATGAGAGATAATTCTTTCAATCCACTACTTTCTGACAAGGAGTGGAGAGTATTATGTGAAAAATCCAACACCCTGAGAGAGATAATTATTTTAATCACCTGTTGGGGATTTTTATGTAAAATATGGATTATTCTAGATTAACCAGGAGAAAATATAAGAAGATCCTAAAGTTTTTGGAACATCAGTTCAATTGTTAACGATCAATGAAATTTTGAGGTGTGTCGACCAGTCATCAACAGGAAACTCTTGTAAATCTTTGTACCCACGAAAGAAGCATTTCTCATCTTTCTCAGCAATTTTTTGTGCTACATCGACTAAAACATCATGCACCATGAAATATATCACACTTCCATCTAAATCCTTAAGAAGTGGCTATATAAGATAATGTTTTTATAATAGATTGACAAATATTTATACTGTTTGAAGAGGACCATGTCCGCTCACAACTGCTTCTACAAACCATAGGTTCCTCAAATTTGGAGTAAAGATGACTTCAAATTTGGGGAAGGTAGAGAGGTAGAGAAAACATAATTGCAAAGAAATGTAAAAGTCTGCTAGAGCATCATAGCTCAACCTGCACTTTTGCAAACTATTCAATGCAAATTTCCATTCATTTAAGTCTCTGACGTCTGTCATCGCCTTCCCTATCACTTTGAGAGCTAAAAGAAGGTCTACATACTCCCTACACACATGTCTCATTGCATCATGGCCGATGTTCATGGGTGAAATTCCATGTTAATTATGTGGCAAAGAATGGAAATAAAACAACTACCAGCTTTTATCCTCCCACAACTTTTGGAATTGGACGTTGGATGCATCTAGAAATCATAACTGTTTGAGCATGTTATTACTTCTATAAGTGGAAATGATGAGGTTTGAGTTGTGGTTTGGAGAGATCATAGATTTACATAGATATATGTCACTCATTCACACATACATGTCATGTAAACTACACATACCATACGATTTAGATGCACATAAATACACTATTCATAACACGTGAGGACATACACATTACAAATTTGATGTTCACTAACCATGTCCATGTCATGCTAATTTGATACACCTTAGCCATATATGCACAAATACACCATCCGACTCTTAAATGACACATGCCACCATATTGATACTTAGAATGCATGGATAGATGTCACTCATTCACATATACATGTTATGCAAACTATACATAACATGTGACTCAAATGCACATAAATAAACTATTCACAACCCATGTCATTTGATCCCATTACACACAATGAAACTCACCATACAACTTTTATGTTCATTAACCATGTGCATGCCATGCTAATTTGATATGCCTTAGTCGTACATGCATAAATACACCATGACCCACGATGCACCACCTTATTGTGTAACTTCAACACTCATCAGTGACGCATGTATGCTAACGGACAAAACACCTATTTCATGTTAATTAATGGCATACATTCAATTTAATCTCAATAAATATGAGCACGCACTATGTGTGAATTCAATGAACATTAGCTATATGTATGCCATTCAACCCTGATGTATATGTAATGTAATTGTTTCACCTTTTTCTTAGATTGTTTCTTTGAATGGTTGACGAAATAGATAGGGTAACAGGCGTAGGAGGAATACGTGTTCAAATGTCGGTTGATGGGTTGTTGCGCACGTATGACTTCTGAATCCATAGCTGACTGTGAGAGCTTCCTTTTGGCTAGGAGGAACTACCTGTAATGAAAACAAGACCACCGGAAAGCATTAAACCATATGGGCAATGAACCGCCTAGCATGAGCTAGATCTGGGAAGTGTGGTACTTCCTAGATGGTTATCAGTCCACTCTTTTTAAACAAATTAATGCTGAAAACAAATTAAATCCTATTGTTATTTTAAAATTATTTAGGTATCTCACTTAAAACACAATATGAAGTAGATCTAATCCAACAGGCTAAGCTAAAATAGAATTCACATGTCAAAGGGTTGGTTCTGAGTTTTTTAGGTCTGATGAAGGTGATGGGTAGGTCATAAGTGCGTGAAGGTGAGGTAAAATGGGGTAGATAGGTCTTTGTTTAAAGCTGTGTGTGCAAACACAAAGATCGGCGTCGGTCAGGGGTGACTGACCGCGGTTAGGTACAACCGGCGCCAGTTACTGTGAAATCTAGGAATGTCACAGAACGGGGTTTTGGGTCCCATTTGTGATTGCACAAAGGATTTAATTTCTTGGGAGGAGGTATTAGGTGACAAGGGTAAGTTTTTATGAGGTTTTAATGGGTCTATGAAGGTACAACACGTTGGAGATGGTCAATAAGGAGCAAGATGGACAATAGGTGGTAAAACAATGATGAAATGAATCAACCAGGGAAGTATGATATTATACTTACTTGGATATCATTTCTGAAAGTTTGTGTGTGAAGGGTGGAGGTGCTATTGATGATTTTTGGAGGCTGCAAGTGATCACCAACTGGAGAAAATATTCTGCATGGGCTGCATGCACACTCCTCTTTTGCTTGGGTAGATCCCAATGTGGCTGAGATGGTTGTGTAGGAGAAGATGTTCAATCTCCCTCTTTAGATGCAGGTTCTTGCTAGAATTGGCTCTCTGAAGATGCATTATCTTTTTGAGATCTTGTTCTTTCTCATCAACCTTATTTCTCCCAATGTTTTCCAGCCTTGAGAATAAGGTAGTTTAGGAGTTAAAAAGGGTGAACCGACGGTGGTCCAGCTTAACCGGCGATGGTTAGGGGTAACCGACGTCGGTCAAGGTGGGATTTTCTAGGTTTAACAAACTTGTGGGAGATCCTCCTTATTTCCTTGGATCTCAAGTCGTTATCCCATGGATTAAACTGGGAGCTTCTATGAGCATGCGGAAATGTGGTTAGAGGGAGTGTAGGCATTGATTTTTAGGGTTTGGGTAAGTCTTAGTTAGTTATGGTAACTTTCTAAGAATAGGTCTTAACGTGAATTAGCTTGATGAGGTGTTATGGTAACTATGTGTAGATATTATTTAAATAAGATATTTAAATAATAAATATAGTTAGGGTAAAGCATTAATTAAATTAAATTAATACTAGTGTGGTGAAGGCTTCCATGGCTAGGTGAAAGTGATGAAGGGTACTTACTAGTCGAGGTACGGAAGGGGAGTGTGACCTAATTTTAGTGTCTACATTTTTCCCCTTTTTGTTGCGTAGCTTGTATTGGTAAGCGATGCTAACAAAAATAAGGTGTGGTTGCCCCATGTGGGGGTGAAGGTGATCCCCTCAAACTAGGAACTAGCAAAGCAGTCGGCTGAAGTGGTGAGTGGTTTGATAAAAGGTAAATGTGAAGGAAAGGTAAATAGGTGTAGGGGAAGAGGGTGAAAGATCTACTCAGGCAATCTAGGTAATAGGTCAGGGTCAAAGGTAGTAACATTCAAATGCACGCACACGTATAAACTGTAGCACGCTACCAGGTTGAATATCAAGAAAACTCTACATCATCTAAGGTCGATAGATTTATCCAAACAAGGGTGAAGTGAATCCAGTATCCAAGGTATATGATAAGGTCAGGAAACACAATGTAGGTTAGGTGCAGGAACTTTTAGGTATGTTTCAATACACCAAAGGTAGGGTCAAGATAAATGGTCATGGCAATAGGCAAGGTAAGGTCATTAGGTCAACAACACAAGTAATAGTACCGCAAGGTATAGCGAACACAAGAGATCAAAGGTCACTAGCGATGGTCTAGGTCCAAATATCGAGATCACAGTGTGGGTAAGGCCGAGGTAGGGATAAAATAACAAGGCGTCAATAGCAAATGCGAGGAGGTTGAAGAGGGAGGAGGGCCAAAGGTGAAGGTAAAATGGTCAAGGTAGGTGTATGGGGGGAAAAATAAAAGGGAGGTAAGGAAAATGAGGTAAATGAGGGGGTAAATAGTTTGCAGGGTAACCGACATCGGTCGTAATGAACTGATGGCGGTGTAGGGTAACCAACGGCGGTAGTCGAGGGTAAAAGATCAGTAGTGGTCAATGATTTACTGACGTCGGTCAGGTTGGGTAGGGTATAACAGATAACCCGCATTTGAAAATTCTTTTGTGCATGTGGAAAAGTAGAAAAGGACAAGAAGAGAGAAAGAGGAAAAGGACAAGAGAGTGTAGCAGAGGAGCTTGGTTGGCAAGCCACATAGGAGAGAGTGGGTGATTGGGAGGTGGGGCCACGAGATCAGGTGGCACGATTCATGTGGCTGAGGACTGTTTGTCCATTGGAGGATGATAGAGGCTAGAGAGGGGTCGGGTGGTTCACCCATATAGTGGCCGGATATACCGCCACAATGTCGGTAGAAGGATGAGGTAAGTTGTACACCATTGCTTAATGATTTGATTAATTAAGTAGGGTACAATATGGGTTGTAAGAAAAATGTTGGGGGAAGATTTGAATTTAGGATTGGGAAATAAATTGGATATAATTGGGGTGGGGGAGGTTGGAATGTAGGTCAATAGGAGTGGGAAGGAAATTAGGGAAGGTGTAAATAGTTTTGGATGGGTAGTGGGGTGGATTTGATCAAAATGGAAAAAATATAGTCGAGGGTTTTGGTGTTGTTTGCTATCACAGTGACCAGCGATGGTCCCTGTAGGCTGACGTTGGTCATGTAGAAGTGGGATCGGTCAAGACACAGGTGACCGATAGCGGTTAAAGGCCACTAGTGATGGTTATGGGTAATTGAGGTCGGTGTGAAAATAAGGAAATGGGGCCAGAAATAGGCAAAAATGGGTTAGGTAGTGGAAATGGATGGTCAATGGGTAGGGTAAGATATGGAAAGGTGTGGTTTAAGAGAGAGAGGATGGGTTTTGGTTGGTTTGGTTAAGGAGTAGGGTAGAGGGGGGGGGCTCGAGAAGAATAGGTGGTTGGGGGGTGAACATAAGGTAATGGAACAAACATACTAATATATAGTGTTGGTTAGATGCAGGTGCAGGATGAGGGATCGGGAGCCGCTTATATTGCTAGAGCTGCATGGACAGGTGACTTTCAAGGAGTGGAGCCACATTGATGATGTCGGCCTAATTGGGATCCACCATTATGGGCGGGTTGTGAGAGAGAAGAGTCTGATGGTCACACTCATCGAGAGATGGGATTTGGTAACTAACACCTTCCACTTGCTGACAGGGGAGATGACCATCACCCTGGAGGATATATATAGGATATTGAGACTATCGATTACTAGAGACCAGGTGTACTCAATGACATCTGAGGTTGTGGCGGGGTGTATAGATGAGGTATTTGGAGAGAGAGCAGGTGAGTTGTGTTACCATAGTGCTAGCCTGAGTTATAGAGAGGTATATGTTTCCCATCCTGAGGAGATGCGGTTGATAGTGTTGATGATGGAGGCGATCGGATGCTACACATTTCCAGATTCAGAGGGTGGGAGATTCCCACAGTCATTGATGGGTATCCTTCGGGACATGATGTTTGATCATACCATTTTTTCTTGGGCACCGACTTTCTTGGTGCAGTTATATAGAGAGTTGTGGGCTTACAAACAATTGCGGAGATATAGTATGTGTTGTACTTTCCTTCTACATTGTTGGGCTTATGAGAACATTGCGTGTATGTGACTGACAGGCCTGCCCCAGGTAGATGCATTTGAGTCGAGATTCATTTGAGTTGGTTGTAGGCGATGGGCACCGAAGGGTAGTTTACAGAGAGCCCGGGCTACATATGCCGTAGCATATTATAGACAGAGACTAGAGAGCCTGTCCATTGTGGATATAGTCTGGAGACCCTATGTGACCTATCCCTCTTACAAAGGGATGTATATAGAGTTGGAGGGACTACAGTTATAGATGTGGATAGAGGGATTCCATGTTGGGGAGCACGAGATGATACCTGTCGACCGAGTGAGGTGACAATTTGGTTTAGTGCAGGATGTGCCCCCGCCCTTCCCATGGTATAGGAGAGATGAGGTGGAGATACCCTTGTCTCCACCCCATCTAGCAGAGTCAACAGGGGAGGAGGAGGAGCCCGTGGGCCATAGCACAGATGATGCAAGGGTGATAGTATCATACAGCTAGTGGTGGGCCATACAGAGGCAGGGTCAGGTAGGGACAGTTGGGGGGCAGGGGCCATAGGTATAGGCTGAAAGGCCAGAGCCGCATATACAGGTGGAGAAGTGAGAGCCTCAAGTACAGGTACAAGAGGAGGAGCCCAAGCTGTAGATACTAGTAGATGGTGTGATGAGACCACTACAGACAGTCTCTAGTGAGCAAACACAGTCGCACATGTATAGTGCTGAGAGTGTAGGTGGCCGGCGAGCCCAAAGGAGAGAGAAGAGGACATCGAGCAGTGCACAGGGGTCAACATCAGATGTCATTCCATATAGTGGTAGATGAGGGATAGTATGTCACCTATTTTTGTATTTTTGGATTTTGGATGTATACCGGCCTGCAAGCCGAAGAGATATTTGTATTGATTATAGTGTTGTACATGATACCAGCCTGCGAGTTGATGATGATTATTTATAGCATATCGGCCTACGTACCAATATTTTTGAGATGATAGCCATGATGAGAAATGCATGTTTAATGAGATACACATTTATGTGATACGGGTTTACATTGTATGGAGACACACATGTATAAATGAGGAGATAGATAATATTCAGGTGAGGCTGTTGTGATATGTATGAATTTTACTGTGCTACTATAGGGTAGAGTCAGGTCATAGGCATGGATCGAGTCAGGTCGGTTGAGGCATGGATTAAGTCAGGTTGGTTGAGGCATGGATCGAGTCAGGTCGGTTTAGGCATGGATCAAGTCAGGTTGGTTTAGGCATGGATTGAGTTAGGTCGGTTTAGGCATGGATCGAGTCAGGTTGTTAGGCATGGATCGAGTCAGGTTGTTAGGCATGGACCGAGTCAGGTTGTTAGGCATGGATGAGTTATTTTGGTATTTTGATAACAAATGGTAATATAAATGTATGAGATAGTGTAAAATGTAGACACTAAAATTAGGTCACACTCCCCTTCCGTACCTTAACCAATAAGTACCCTTCATCACTTTCACCTAGCCATGGCCCCCTTCACCACACTAGTATTACTTTAATTAATTTAATTAAATTAATGCTTTACCCTCACTATATTTATTATTTAAATATCTTATGTAAATAATATCTACACATATAGTTACCATAACACCTCATCAAGCTAATTCACCTTAAGACCTATTCTTAGCAAGTTACCATAACTAACTAAGACTTACCCAAACCCTAAAAATCAATGCCTACACTCCCTCTAACCACATTCCTGCATGCTCATAGAAGCTCCTAGTTTAATCCATGGGATGATGACACAAGATCCAAGGAAATCAGGAGGATCTCCCCCAAGTTTGGTAAACCTAGAAAATCATGCCTTGACCGATGTCGGCTACCCCTAACCGCCGCCAGTTAAGCCGGACCACCATTGGTTCCCCCTTTTAACTCCTACATTACCTTATTCTCAAGGTTAGAAAACATTAGGAGTAAGAAGGTTGACGAGCAAGAATGAGATCTCAAAAATATAACACATCTTCAGAGATCCAATTCCAGCAAGAACCCACATCCAAAGAGGGAGATTGAACATCTTCTCCTGCATAGCCATCCCAGCCACATTGGGATCTACCCAAGCAAAAGAGGAGTGTGAATGCAGCCCATGAAAAAGCTTTTCTCTAGTTGGTGATCACTTGCAGCCTCCAAAACTCATCATCAACACCTCCATCCTTCACACACAGACTTTCAGAAATGATATCCAAGTAAGTATAATATCATACTTCCCTGGTTAATTCATTTCATCATTGTTTTACCACCTATTGTCCATCTTGCTCCTTATTGACCATCTCCAATGTGTTGTACCTTCATAGACCCATCAAAACCTCATAAAAACCTACCCTTGTCACCTAATACCTCCTCCCAACTAACTAAATCCTTTGTGAAATCACAAAGGGGACCCAGAACCCCATTCTGTGACATTCCCAGATTTCACAGTAACCGGTGCCAGTTGTACCTAACAGCGGTTGGTCACCCCTGACTGACGCCAGTCTCTATGTTTTCCCACACAACTTTAAACAAAGAGCTATCCACCCCATTTTAACTCACCTTCACTCACTTGTGACCTACCCAGCACCTTCATCATACCTGCAGAACTCAAAATCAACCCTTTAACCTGTGGATTCTATTCTAGCTTAGCCT
Source organism: Taxus chinensis (assembly GCA_019776745.2). Lineage (NCBI taxonomy): Eukaryota > Viridiplantae > Streptophyta > Pinopsida > Cupressales > Taxaceae > Taxus > Taxus chinensis. The sequence continues at coordinate 29,560,248 of CM034150.1, read as the reverse complement.
GTTAGATTAGATTTGTTTCTTATTGTGTTTTAAGTGAGATACCTAAATCATTTTAAAATAACAATAGGATTTACTTTTTTATCAGCATTAATTTTTTTTAAATAATGGACTGACAGCCATCTAGGAAGTACCACACTTCCCGGATCTAGCTCACGCTAGGCAGTTCACTGCCCATATGGTTTAATGATTTCTAGTGGTCTTGTTTTCATTATAGGTAGTTCCTCCTAGCCAAAAGGAAGCTCTCATGGTCAGTTGTGGATTTAGAAGTCATACGCGTGCAACAACCCATCAACTGACATTTGAACAGGTATTCCTCCTACGCACGTTACCCTATCTGTTTCGTCAACCGTTCAAAGAAACAATCTAAGAAAAAGGTGAAACATTTTGGCACACTTGGTGAGACCCATCCAGGGTTCCTTGCATTTCATTCATTCCTAGGAAAAAGTTGTGTTTTTTCCCTTCTAAAAATCATACACACTAATTTTCTCCCCTAATAATCCACTCCTTCTTTCTATTTGTTCTAAAGAAAACTTTTCTTTCGGTGTATTTCAAAAGAATCATTCCTTCATGTTTTCAGCATTTTAGTGAAAGAGCATCCCTCTTCCTTTTCATCTTATTGTGTCATCTAATGTCATATTTTTGATTTGGGTTTAAAAACAATTGCATCTCATTCTGATTTTTTGCATTAGCTCACATTAATTGAGGGAAACCTATACGTTGGATGTCATTACCAGCTAATGGTTTGACAAATGAATTGTAGAAAAAGCATTTCTATCCTTTTCTCTTTCCTTTGAAACCTTACCAAACCACACAAAAATTCAAATACATACATTCTTAAACAACATCTTACCTAGAAGAAGTTGTAGCTGATCAACACGATCACGACACAGTGGGCACCCAGCTCGCTTCTCTGTCGAATTCATACTTCAAAGCATAGCCCACCCCCACCGTAACAAACCTAAAACCTCACCCTTTATATCTCCTTATTTGTAGGAAGCCATCCTAACCAAAAACTCTACTTCACAATTCAAGTGTCAGTCCCTAAATAGCATAAGCTAAACAAACGTAATAGAATAGGCACTCTAGGAACGTTCTTTCTTAGTGTTCTGTTTGATTTGCATGTTTTGAGGTGAGAGGCTTTCGATCATTATTTTTGTATTTCCTTGGCAACACTCCCCATCATAGTCTGGTGTAATTCCGGCTCCACCTAAGTGTGTCTTGGGCCATATCTACCATCATTCCCATAATTCTTGGGTTTGATTCCACATCAAATTCTAATTCACAACCACTTTTTCTCATCACTATATCAATTTCACAGTGACCGTCATTGGTTACCTCTAACCGTTATCAGTTAAACACCACCGGCATCGGTTCCAAGTCCTTTGGCTAACCTACCCCAAAGGACATTCTCACTTCAATTTTCTCCACTTCCACAATCTCTGTCACTGTTACTTTTCCCATTAATGTTTTACACATCGCCAGATTTGGCATACTTGTCATATTTTTCCTTCTGCTTCACTGTTTTCTCACTGTCTATTTTCACACAGTAACCATCAGCAGTTACCCTTGACTGATGTCATTTATCCCTAATCGGAATCGGTTACCCTGCTTCACATTCCACTCACCATTTTCTACTTCATCCATTTTTGTTTATCATCAGATTCACTTGTTCTTGCTATTCTTTGTATTATTTACAGAGAAACAGCATCACCTGATCAATACTGGTTCACATGGTACTGACCCAAATAAAAGCGAACACCATCATGTTCCACGCCAGTCACCAACCACTCCCACCTAGTCCTTCACCACCCTCTATTCTATCACCATCCATATATTCCATCCAGCCTACCAATATCGCTACCAAAGATGAGGAGTTCGCACGACTCCTTGACCAGAACCCTGTCACCTTACAGTTTTACCTCTCCCATTCATCCACTCGAGATGCCTTGGATCAGTTGATATACGACATGCCTATATCTATCCCCCTGACACTCACACCCACTTCTACCTCAGCCCCATCTGGCTCCGTGCTACCCGCTTTCACTTTACCCCCATTCATTTCGTAGTTAGGTTCTATACCTGCCATGACTGTCGTGTTTTTTACCCCTGTAGCACCCATTACATCAACCATACCCTCGGCGGCTACCCCAAACACGACCTCATCTACCCCTAACATCTCATACATACCTGTAGCTACGTTCCCACCTCCAGTATCGGTGACCTCTACCCCATTTCAGAACATAGTTCTTTCCATTCCACAATCATTAGCCCCTATTACCACTAGGGTTACCACAACCCTTCCTCCCCCATATACATACTACCAACAACCGTCTATTTCATCTATTGTTCATTCCGAGTACGTACCCCCTATTTCATTTCCTTTGTCTCTGCCACCTTATATGGCAGCTTCACATACTGGAATGTCACACCCACTATACACCCAAAGCCAACCTCCTCACGCTATAGGATGTATCCAATCATCAAAACCCACCAATTACCTAATTATATTGATGATGGATAAGGTGCAAACACTAGAGGCATCGGTTTCCAACTCCTGCAACACTCTCACTTATGATGAGATTTGCAATGAGCCTATTCACCCATCCATTCCCATCCATTCATACCCTGTGCATTGCGAAATGCCTAAATTCAACCGCTTCAATAGTAAGGAAGACCCAAAATAGCATTTGCGCTCATTTAACCATGGATGTTATTTGATTGCTCATGATGATGCCTTACTTTTGAGAACTTTTCCCATGTCCCTCACTTGACCAGCATTAGATTGGTATAGCGGGTTACCCAAACACTCCATATTTTCATTCAATCAGGTAGCCCAAGCTTTCTTGGATCATTTTTCTATCAACATCACCAAGAAAGTTACCATGATCGATCTATATTCCACACGTCAATACGAGGATGAATATATCACATATTTTGTCGCTCGATGGCGTAGCCTAATCAACTAACTTACCTTTCAACTGCCACAAACTGAACTCATCGAGCTCTTCACTCGATCTTGTGCCAGACATATCTCCCTGACCTTACAGGGCCAAAATTTCAGAACAATCAATGACACATTTACTATGCCATGAAAGTTAGAAATTTAGGCTATTAAAGAGAAGAAAATCCAATTACGAAATAAGAATTCGTCATTCAAGTCGACTGAAACCTCTTCTTCTTCTAAACCACCTACCAATTATTCAAAGGCTAAAGGTACTGCTAACGCAGTGGTACTTAAGGCCATCCCATCTCATCCATCTAATCAATCCACGCCATCATCTAATCTATCACCCGTATAGGCTTTTCGATTCAGACAGCAACATCGAAAATATACCCCAATTGGGGAACCTTACTCTTCTGTTTTAGAAAAGTTGATCAAAGCTGGTGCTACCATCCTTCCACCCATAAAACCACACACTGGTTTTGACCATGCTCGCCCCATGCCCACGTGGTATAAGGAAAAATATTTATGTAACTACCACTGAGTGAAGGGTGACAGCAACTGCATTACTTTTAAGAATATTGTCTAGGAAATTCTCGAGAAGGGCGAGTTGACAATGGATAATCCCAACACCAGCCCTAACCAAAATCTATAAATCTTTAAAAAACCATTTCCCAATCATGCCCCTTCATCCAATCAAATAGGTGATACATCCACTCACGTTACCCATACTCGTGAGGTTCATGTGATCTTTAACGAGGTACATGTTGCATCTCAATTACCTCACATCCCTTCCATAGCATAAATCCTAGCCTGAAACCATCCTTTCACATCTGACCTAACCATCATTGTTCCTTCACCAATAGAGGAACATCCCTCATCTCCTGCAGAGGAGTCTTTTGTTGACATTGAGACCCTCTCACCCCTGGCTTCTCCACTCAGCAAACCATTCCCTACCGTAATTCCTCCACCCATAGAGGAACAACCATTACCTCCTCCACCCGCAGAGGATCACCTATTACCTCCTCCACCCACAAAGGAGAACCTATCAGTTTCTCCACTCATAAAAGATCTCCCATCATCTCCTCCACCCATCATAGACCCAGTGGAGATACCTTTACCTCATGGAGAAACACTCTCCATCCACTTCCTAACATCCAACATACCTACTTTCAACTCTCTTACCCACAGAAGCTGAGGCTGGCCAATTCCCTGTCTCTAAGATTAATTTTATGGGAATTCCCATTAGGTCTTCACCATCTCCACCCACAAATGTGCCATTCTCACACTTGGCTGATCACTTAGAGTATGTGGATAGGGATTTGTTATGGGGACACCTCTTACTCCCTTTCTCAACACAAATGCAGATATCCCTCGATGACACCTCCACTATCCACCCAAGCACATTTCCACTAATTAAACCACATACAACCACTGCTGTTACAACCCCTTCCATGATACCCATTAGCACTCACACCACACCCTTACCCATAACCCGACCTATGCCTAAACCCAAACCCATACCCATAATATTTACCTCCACCAAACCTATTACCACTTTAGGGGTTACCCCAACCACCAGTCTTACTAATCCATTTCTATTAAACTAGATTTAACTATATCCTCCAACGTTAAAACCACACCTACCCCAAGCACCCAAACTAAAAAAACAAACTCATAAACCTCATACTCCTTACCACACCAATCATACCCGCACATTTCCCATCTGCCTTAAGACCTCAGCCACCCAATAGGGTCAAGCATCCCTCACCCTCTCATAACCCAATAGCTCAACCACCAATTCTTACCTTCACAAGTATCTATAACCTACCCAAACCCACAACATGACTCATACCTGCACCTGCAGTCTCTTTACCACCAATGCCTCCAATACATTTAGCCATTACTTCACTACCTACTACACTTTAGCCTTTATCCCTCACACCCCAAGCATGACCTGCATGTCATCTACCTTCATAGCACCCCCATTATCCCCATGGGTAACTCACTCTCTTCCTCCATCTGCTTTCCCACATAAACCTCGTATACACCCACATCACCTTTACCCAAGAAGGTGCAACCCAAAAATAAAACCCCACTACCCCATAACAAGGTATTCAAAACAAAACCATACTCTCCTACCCATCCATCTACTATACCCATACCTAAACAAACCCAGCCAATACCTCAAACCACACCAGAACCTAAGCCCATAGCTCGACCTTGTTCCTACTCTTCCAAACACAATTCCTAGATAACCGACCACCCCTACACCCATACCCACATTTACTTCCCATTGTGATCCATTTGCAGGGTCTTATGCCAAAATTTTAACCAACCTCCTTGAGACTTTTGTTATCACATTACCGCCACTCTGACCTTACGACCCCCTCAAACCCAAGCCAAAAGGGTTTGATGATACCAAAAATTTGTGCATACCATAATGTGTCTAGGGCACGATGTGGATAATTGTAAGGCTTTGAAAACCGTCCTTATCCAATTGTGTCCACCCGACACCAAATTTGATGACGATGACCTTCTTGACAAGGATCTTTCTTCACCTACAACCATTCCCACACTACCCACTCAACAACCACAACCTCCACCCTCACATCTCCCAAAACCACACACAAAATTTGAAATTAACATGGTTCGCATCAGAGAACTTGCCACACCACCACCCAAATGTCATTGCGCCCAACTGACCTCACAGGGATTTTCTCCTCCCGTAGGTTTTTTCCCTTCATGTCATTATACCACTTACCCTACACCCTCTCCCTTTGACAAATTCCCTCAAATCAACATGTTACACATTACTATATGTGCGTAGAAGGGTAAAGAAAAGGTAAGCTGACCCATTAACCAATCCTATACCTAACATACCATCTGCACCCATAGCTAAGATAACTATCCACGGCCCCACATACCCCATTTCTAATGGTGTCACGCATCACACCATGCTCAAACAATTACACCAATCACCCCTCAAAATGTCCTTATATGACCTCATCCAAACCTCAAAATCCCATCGGCAATCCCTCATGGAGGTTCTTCAATATATCGAGGTTTTACCCAATGACCCTACACCTGTAGCCTCCATTATCACACCCCTTCATGTAGCTTCCCTCACCAAATTACCACCTTTATCTTCACCTAACCTTTGGTTCACCAAGTGGCCTCCCTTAGCTTCTCAGAGGAGGAGATCACGTCATACCAAAATGATGACCCAGACCCAACCCTCTTCATCTCTGTACACACTGATGACATATAGGTATGCCATGTGATGATTGATGGAGGCATTAGCATTAAAATCATTTCATCCCATGCATTTTCTCAAATGTGCATACCTGACAATTGCATGTAAAAACATCTGGTCATGTTGCGTTCATTCAATGACGCTATCAATTCCACACTAGGCACTTTCATCCTTCACGTTCGTGTGGGCCCCCGCACTGTTCCAAAATTGTTTTATGTTTTGGAGGGGGAATTCCAATATAACTTGTTGCTTGGTAGACCCTAGATCCATGTAATGGGTTGCATTCCTTCCACTTTGTAATGTTGTGTAAAGTTTGAACAAAAAAGACACACTTATACCATTCCAGCTGACCCATCACCTTTCAAAACATGCAACATGCTTTACCAACTCAACGATGTGCTCATACCTATTACATCCATCTACCTCTACACGTACTACCACTTCACCTACACCACCACCTAACAGTATAGTCACTACCTCAACCACACCTACCTCCTTCTATTCCTATAGCCCCATTAGCTCCCTAATCCGTTAACACCACCTCCGCATCGACCTTCAACACAGCATCCATACCAGCTTCCCACATACCAACCACTGATCCCTTGGAAGGTGTTTTTCAATGCCTCACTCTGGGGGAGTACCACCTATATAGTGTCAACACATTCCTTACTCCGCATGAGTATGGAATCCTTCACCAACACCCTCGTTATGATCACCGTATCAGAAAAATCCTCCTTTATGGTCCTCCTCATCTTCTGTACTAGTCTCACCTATGGGGGACTTGATATTACTACCTACACACTTGAACCGCCATCACAACCCTGCCCATTTTCTGTTGACTTCCAATCACTTACCAATCACCATTTCACCCACACCTTCCTACACTGCTGTGCATGGAAGGGTTTTGGTTTTGGCTTCTATGAGCAAGGTTGCCATACCGTTATTCCATGTACCACCCGCAAACACAATGACCATAGTGGTATTGGCTTCCCTAAACATCCTACCATACAGGCCCATATCAAACTCATTGTAGACCCTAGCCCTTCTACACCTTCATCACCACTCATCACCAACGGAGTTGATAGATCTTGAATCTATCCCTCATAACTTTTTTTTTTCATAAACACCATTTCCTTGGGGCCTTTGACTTATCAACGTGAAGGCGATGACCCCTTCCACTCTCCCATTCCTATATCCTAAGATGATCAACGATGAGACACCAACCATTAACATTGTTCAATGTCAGGATGATGAATCCATACTCAGCTACCTTAGTGCAGAAGACTCATATATTCATCATTCATTACCATCTGAGACACAAACCATGTTGAATGAATCGACTATTGAAATCAACATTCATACTCAGGACGACCCGCACATCCTAAAGATCGGACAATCTTTAGATGCTGCTGAACAGGAAGCCATCACTTCTTTTCTCCCAAAGCATAAACACACTTTTGCTTGGTCTTACGCATACATGCCTGGTATTGTGCCCACCATAGTGGTCCATAATATCGTAACCGTTCCCGATGCCAAATCTATCAAAACAAAAGCTAAGGAAGATGCACCCTTACATTTCCCTTCTCGTCAAAGAAGAACTTCAGCATCTTCTTTCTGTTTCTTTCATCTTACCCATTGATTATCCCCAATGGATTTCTAACATTGTCCCTGTCACTAAGGCGATAGGGGGACTCTGCATTTGCACGTAATTCCATGTGACCTCAACCTCGCCTACCCAAAAGATGACTTTCCCTTGCCCGGTATTGATCAACTGGTAGACCTTACCGTGGGTCATGAAATGCTCTCGCTCATGGATGGTTTTTCGGGTTATAACCAAATTTTTCTTGCCCTAGAAGATCAGCACAAGACCACATTCATTACCCCTTGGGGGACCTTCTGCTATAGAGTCATGCCTTTTGGCCTTAAAAACGCTGGTGCTACATATAAGCATGCTATGACTTACATCTTCCATGATATCATGCATCGTATATTGGAAGATTACGTGGATGATCTCTTGACTAAATCTAAATGTCGTGCTAGGAACCTCACTGTCCTCAAAACCATCTTTGATCACCTTATTAAATATTGCGTCTGCCTGTAGCCTAAAAAGTGTGTCTTCACGGTTCTCTCAGGAAAGCTCTTGGGATTTATCATTTCCTTACATGGTATAGAAGTTGACCCAGCTAAATTCAAGGCCATTTTGGAAATTCCTCCACCCACAAACCTCAAACAACTCCATAGCCTGCAAGGTAAATTGCAGTCCATTCACTGATTTATTTCCCAATTATCGGATCGGTGTCAACCATTTCATCATCTGCTTAGGAAGGATGTCTCCTTTAAATGGGATGATGACTGCCACAAAGCTTTTAAGGCCTTAAAAAATACCTTCTCCAACCACCTGTACTTATCCCACCGAAAGACGACCAACCTTTTTACCTATACATATCAGCTACCGATCACTCCTTAGGGAGCCATGCTCGCTCATCATGATGAACAACATAGGGAGAAGGTGGTTTATTATATAAGCCATACCCTTCTAGACTACGAAACCCAATACACTCACCCTGAAAAACTTTTCTTAGCCTTAGTTTTCATTTCCACCAAACTCCGCCATTACCTACTCAACCACAAAACCTATGTTGTGACCAACACCGACCCTTTACACATCATGTACGCCAAACCTTATCAAAATCAGTGCACCGCGTGATGGCTTATGATTTTAGCTGATCTTGACCTTGAATTCATCCACCAAAAGTCCATTAAGGGCCAGGCTATTACTGACCAACTGGCTGACACACCTATTGTCCAGGGACCAACCCTCAAACTTTGATTTCCCTGACGAATCCATTACTAACCTCTCTTTGGATGACGACCCTTACCAAATGACCTTATTCTCTGATGATTCCAAATGTCAGCGTGGGGGTGGTGTAGGAATTATCCTCATTCCTCTTGAGGGTGAACCCATGCCCTTATCATTTAAACTCAACTTCGAATGCACCAAAAATATCGTTGAATACGAAGCGCTCGTATTGGGTCTCATGACTACCTATGCCTTAGACGTTAAGTCCATTAATATCTTTGGTGATTCTCAACTGGTAGTAAACCAAGTCAATGGTGTTTATCAGTGTCATAATGAAATACTTCAAGAATACAAATGCTACGTTGGCATCATGTTGACTACCTTTGACCGCTATAAAATTCAAACCATTCCACGATCCACCAATAAATTCGTAGATACCATGGCCTGCCTCGCTTCTCAAATACCCACTTCACCTGATGATTCAGACATCTTTGTTACCATAAAACATATACTGAGACCTTCTTATAAATCTTGTTGTATTAACCTCATCCAAACTACCTCACTGAACACACATGATCTTTGGTATAAGCAGCTTACGGACTACCTTTTCCTTTCTATATTGCCTCCTGATCTCACACGTAATGGACAATGCACCTTTCTCAAAAAGGCCTCTCATTATGTTGTCATGGGTGGCCTTCTCTATAAATGAGGATTTGATGGTATTCTCTTACACTGCCTCACCAGCCCTGAAATTCCCTACACTATTAAAGAAGTTCATGATGGCATATGTGGAGGCCACTTTAGTGGCCTTGCTGTTGCTAAGTGTATTCTTCTCCTAGGCTATTACTGGTTGACCCTTAATCATGATTATTGTGACTATGTCAAATGCTGCGTGAAATGTCAACAACATTCCAACCTTCATCATACACCCAGTCATGCCTTACAGGTCGCTCATGACCTTTGGCCCTTCTCTCAATGGGGTTTGGATCTTGTCAGAGAAATCAATCCTCATTCTTCCCAACGCCATCAATGGATCATAACTGTTACCGAATACTACACAAAATGGGTAGAAGCCATACCACTTATCTCCACGAAATCTGAGAAAATATGTGAGTTTATTAACCATCACATCATTTGTCGCTTCATTGTCCCTCATCGCCTCATCACTGACAATGGAAAACAATTCAAAAACAAAACACTACAAAAACTTTGTGACGCCTTCGACATTCAGCTTAGTTTCTCCTCACCTTATTACCCACAAACTAATGGCCAGGTCGAATCCACTAACAAAACCCTCAACAAAATTCTCATGAAAGTGGTTGACGATACTGGGAAGGATTGGCATACGCATATTCCTTTTGCTCCTATGGGCATACCGCACTAGTATTCACACCTCCACTGCGGCCACACCCTTTTCTCTGGTCTATGGTACAGAGGTTGTTCTACCTCTCGAAGGTCAGATCCCCTCACTCTGCATTTCTCTCCATGACATGCTTACTGATGATGACTTTCGTCAGGACCGTTTAACACAACTGGAGTTATTAGATGAATTTCATCTTAATGCTCTGGATCACCTTCAAGTTTATCAACAACGTATCAAACATGCTTATGAAAAACATGTTCATGAACGAACCTTCCAAGTTGGTTACCTTGTTTTGAAAGAGAATCAACATGTAACCAAAGCAAAGAAAAGCAAGCGGGGTAAATTTGCTCCTAATTGGCTTGGACCATACATTATACCTCATACCTATGGATCAGGTGCCTATCGTTTGTCCTCACTTGAGGGTAAACTCAAACCTGAGCCCCTTAACGCATTACATCTTTGACCATTCTACTGTTGACTTCTAGTCCTACATCACTATTTATCTAGTTCATGCTCATCCCTTGAGCACCATTTACCCTCTTCCACACCTCCTTTCCAACGATTAAACAAGGATCATGTGATTACCCATCACCCTTTTGCCTTATCTTAAATATGTGCACCACGGCTCTGCACATGACATGATTCTCATGGATACTTTTTGTCTTCTTTTTAGATGAGATCCCATGGTTGTTCACCTTTTCCTTCTCAACAACAACCAAATGCTTTGTTATAGTCTCATCCATGACTTAAAAGCCAAAAAAAAAAACCAAAATAAACAAGATGAATCCCTCAGACAGACATCTTCTAAAATAAGGGATCCACTCCTTGAGTCACACTTCCAATATAAAAGATGAATCCCTCAAAAGGACATCTTCCATCCTCAATTGTCGCTATAAGTAGATTTCTCCCTCAAAGGACAGCTATAAACATCTCACAACTCTCTACATAGTTTTTCCAAAAAGAAGACTATTGACTCTCAAAAATCAAAATTCAGAAGCTTCCCACATCGATCAGCTTTACGAAGACCTGAAGGAGCCATGTATTCATCCTATATAGACTTCCCATATCGATTAGTCTATCTACAAAAAAAAAATATAAGATTTTTCATCATGGACTTACCTATTGTGATCTTGGCTCTATTGCCCAAGGAATTCTACTTCCCATTTTATGACCCAATAAGCTACACCTCATTTCCCATTGTCTTTTCACGTCATACCTCAAAGGACCTGCTGAACCTATGACATTTGGTGATCATATGACTATTAGTCACTCTTAGAATAATCAATCATGTAATGTCTTTAGGGTCTTACATTCATCAGCCTATCTAAAGGATGTGTTTTGTACATTATGATCCTTGCCAATCGGGTGGCTTACTTGCCCCCTCTTATCTCACTTCCCTCAACCTACCTAGACCATTTTACCTTCACCTTTGGCCCTCCACCCTCTTCAACCTCCTCATGTCTGCTATTGACACCTTATTATTTTACCCCTACCTCAGCCTTACCCATGTTGTGATCTCGATATTTGGACCTGGACCATCGCTAGTGACCTTTGATCTCATGTGTTCGCTATACCTTACGGCACTATTACCTGTGTTGTTGACCTAATGACCTTACCTAGCCTATTTCCATGACCGTTTATCCTGACCCTACCTTTGGTGTACCAGAACATACCTAAATGTTCCTTCACCTAACCTACGTTGTGTTTCCTGACCTTATCCTATACCTTGGATACTAGATTCACTTCACCCTTGTTTGGATAAACCTATCAACCTTAGACGATGTAGAGTTTGCCTGCTCTTCAGCCTGGTAGCGTGCTGCAGTTTATACATGTGCGTGTGTTTGACTGTTACTACCTTTGACCCTGACCCATTACCTAGATTTCCTAAGTAGACCTTTCACCCTCTTCCCCTACACCTGTTTACCTTTCTTTCACATTTACCTTTTATCAAACCACTCACTGCTTCAGCCGACTGCTTTGTTAGTTCCTAGTTTGAGGGGGATCACCTTCACCCCCACATGGGGCAACCACACCTTATTTTTGTTAGCATCGCTTACCAATACAAGCTACAAAAAAAAAAGAGGCAAAATGTAGACACTAAAATTAGGTCACACTCCCCTTCCGTACCTCGACCAATAAGTACCCTTCATCACTTTCACCTAGCCATGTAAGCCTTCACCACACTAGTATTAATTTAGTTAAATTAATGCTTTACCCTCACTATATTTATTATTTAAATAATATCTACACATATAGTTACCATAACACCTCATCAAGCTAATTCACCTTAAGACCTATTCTTAGCAAGTTACCATAACTAACTAAGACTTACCCAAACCCTAAAAATCAATGCCTACACTCCCTCTAACCACATTCCCACATGCTCACAGAAGCTCCTAGTTTAATCCATAGGATAACGACGCGAGATCCAAGGAAATCAGGAGGATCTCCCCCAAGTTTGGTAAACCTAGAAAATCCCACCTTGACCGACATCGGTTACCCCTAACCACCACCGGTTAAGCCGGACCACTGTCGGTTCCCCCTTTTTAACTCCTAAACTACCTTATTCTCAAGGTTGGAAAACATTGGGAGCAAGAAGGTTGAAAAGCAAGAATGAGATCTCAAAAATATAATGCATCTTCAGAGAGCCAATTCCAACAAGAACCTGCATCCAAAGAGGGAGATTGAACATCTTCTCCTACACAACCATCCCAGCCACATTGGGATCTACCCAAACAAAAGAGGAGCATGCATGCAGCCCATGCAGAAGCTTTTCTCCATTTGGTGATCACTTGCAGCCTCTAAAACTCATCATCATCACCTCCATACTTCACACACAGACTTTCAAAAACGATATCCAAGTAAATATAATATCATATTTCCCTGGTTAATTCATTTCATCATTGTTTTACCACCTATTGTCCATCTTGCTCCTTATTGACCATCTCCAACATGTTGTACCTTCATAGACCCATCAAAACCTCATTAAAACCTACCCTTTTCACCTAATACCTCCTCCCAACCAACTAAATCCTTTGTGAAATCACAAAGGGGACCCAAAACCTCGTTCTATGACATTCCCAGATTTCACAGTAACCGGCGCCGGTTGTATCTAACCATAGTCGGTCACCCCTGACCAATGCCGGTCTCTGTGTTTGCCCACACAGCTTTAAAAAAATACCTATCCACCTCATTTTACCTCACCTTCTCTCACTTGTGACCTACCCAACACCTTCATCAAACCTGTAGAACTCATAACCAACCCTTTGACCTGTGGATTCTATTCTAGCTTAGCCTGTTAGATTAGATCTGTTTCTTATTGTGTTTTAAGTGAGATACCTAAATCATTTTAAAATAACAATCAGATTTACTTTGTTTTTCAGGATTAATTTGTTTAAAATAGTGGACTGATAGCCATCTAGGAAGTACCACACTTCCCGGATCTAGCTCACGCTAGGCAGTTCACTGCCCATATGGTTTAATGCTTTCTGGTGGTCTTGTTTTCATTACAGGGAGTTCCTCCTAGCTAAAAGGAAGCTCTCATGGTCAGCTATGGATTCAGAAGTCATACGCGCGTAGCAACCCATCAACCGACATTTGAACAGGTATTACTCCTACGCTCGTTACCCTATTTGTTTCGTCAACCGTTCAAAGAAACAATCTAAGAAAAAGGTGAAACAATAGTACACAATGACAATATACAAAGTAGAAAAAAACAAATAAATACTTAAATACATAAATATCATACTAAAGAATTCAAATTCATAACAATTAAATAATATGATAATTCTAAAATAAAGAACAATTAACAAATACACAAAAATAAAAAAATTGAAATAGTAATAATAAAAAGTATTTCTATTCTATTTGTTTTTGAAAACAAAAAAAGTCATAATGTATAACCAATCTTATATTATTTTAAAACAAACACATCCAATCAAAACATATTTCAAATAAAAGTATTATTGATTAATATCACATCAACATATTTTGTTAAGAGGTCATAGGTATCTGTTCCTCATAGGAATTGAGATTTGTCAGGGAAATTCAAAACGGGATTCCTCCTAAGCCATATTTTTTCATACTAAACTTTGACAATATGGCAGGTGGAAACCTTGGTATCTCAAGTGTTGGTTGAGTAATTAGGGATTGCCCCATGTCTTTAATTCAGACATTATCTTGCAATCTTATCATGTTATAAAAATAAATTATAGGTGAAACTGTTTAATTTATGATTAACAAGTTAAGATAATTAATTTATTAAACATCCATTTGACAAACATATTATGAAAAATAAATATAATAATTTTACTTTTAATTTTTGATTAGTAAGTTGATCATTACTTCAACCTTATCTAGATTGATCTACTATTAAAAAGTGTCTCTTCTGTTATGATGGAGAATATAAATCTAATGTAGTTGAATCCCCCCACTTAGACTTATTTTCTCTTTGATTACAATGTATCTTGTATCTCGATCATTTAATTACGTAAATTAGTTTTCATTAATTGTCACTCAAGTGTAGACACCAAATTTGGGTCACACTCCCCTTGGTCCCTTTTTATTAACTAAGCGCACCATGACCAAATTATTAATCATTATTAATTATTCACCTTCACATTATTAATTAATTTAATTATTTTAATTAAATTAATTTCACCCTCACATCTCCACCTCACCTTGGACCCATTTTAGGGGCATTTAACTCGCAGTGATTGATTCATCACCCTCAACACTGAGTCATCGTTGAGTTATAACTCCTAGTGTTGAGTCACTAACTTGACCTAACTAACTAAGACTTCTTCCTAAACCTAAATGGACCTTTTTCTAAGTTCTTCTTGCCTTCTCTCAAGTGAAATCCACTTTCCTAAGCGGACTTAAGGAGAAAGCACGCCAAATCTAGGAAGATCTACCCATTTTTGGTAAACCTAAGCTTTCCCGCCTTAACCAACGTCGGTTATTCCTCAACCGATGCCAGTCACCTAACCGTCATCAGTTCCTTTATATACAACTTTGCAACCTTTTACCTGGGTTGGTCATTTTTCATTTTGGAGAGTTCTATTACATTTAAGCACAAATCAAAGACTTCTCAGCATCCAGATGACAGGATATACTCAACTCTATGCCCAAGCAAACATTTGATGCTCATCTCAAGGCATTAGAATATTCACTGGGACACTCTGAGAGTATTTTCGTGGCACTAACCACAAAAGTTCTTCATGGATCAGCTATAGTCCTCCTTCACCTACCAAATTTTCAAATGCAAGTGAGTATACGTGATTTTCATCATTTTGTAGTTGCTTAAAGTGTAGATTCATTACCTCTTTCATTGTACTTTACTTCTTCCTATATTCTTTTATCTCCACCTCCTCACCAATCCATCAATCCAATCACCTATGGGATTTTGGCTCTTCTTACCTGCCCCCTATGCATTCCTAAGTCTTCTTGGCATTATTACAAACCCAACCAATTTTCCTTCATTCTCTGTGCAATTATAGAGAAACTTAAAATTGCTTTTATTTAATTACTATCAAATTTCCCCTACCGACGTTAGTCACCTTAACTGCCATCAGTCTCACCTCTGTACCGACATCGGTCACCAGACCGACATCGATCATTGTGTTTTTTTTTCAAACCTCCACCAAAAAACTCATAACTCCACCAAACCCCATCCAAACCTTACCAGATACCCCAGTGACCTTACAAAACACCTCTATGACCTTCCCCAATCAGAAACATATCTTTTCTAATGTTATATTAGTTTGTATTTTAATATTTTTCTTAATCTAGTGTTAGCAATCAAAGTGTTAGCAATAGAAAATTTATTTCGTGTATTTACTTTCATTAATTTGACAAAAACAATGGATTGACAACCATCTAGGAAGTATCACACTTCTCGGAACTAGCAACCGCTATGTAGTCCACTGTCATTTGCTATTTAATATCATTTGGTGGTCTTGTTTTGTTTCTTATACAGGTCGTTCCCCCTAGCCAAAGGGAAACTCTCACATTCACTCTGATCAACTTCTACAACATGTGCATACCATCTACATAACCACATGTATTCCTCCTTGACCGTTACCTTATCTGTTTTACGCATACTTTGAGGTGAAACATCAAGTTTTGTTTATTGACATATTGTTGAAGATTCTCTAATCAGCCTGATAATAGAAACATCTAACATCAAATTAATGAGGGTTGTTAAAGCATCAATTGTAATGATGTATGACTTCATGAAAGGAAAATTCAATCAACATAACGTCAGAATAACGGAAAAAAAATGATCTCCTTGATAATGATTTTAAGCATAGTAAAATAGTGTTTATGAAAACAAAAACATTTAGCAGCTGATCAACTAGGGGGATTGAAGTATTATTCAACATGATGAAAAAATTAATGTATGGAACTTTAGTAGAAGTAAAATTTGAAGAATAAAATGAATTTGATATCCTTCATAATGATTTCAAACATGCTACGAGAAGAGCTTAGAGTTCAACCATCTAACTTACTTAATAAGAACTATTAGACAAGAAATATCTATTTTCTCAATTCCTAGCTATAAATATGAACCACGTGGATCTTGAGTTATATTAAATCCAATTATGATAAAGAAGTTTCCAATGAATCCCCCCCAATAATCAAATAGATATACTAATCTCATATTTAGTGGTATTTTTATATTCTATTGTACAAACGTTGATAGTTTTCTAGCTTTAATTTTTATCCTCAATACATATTAACTATAATTACAACTTTTCATTAGTTCTTGTCCTAGTTACTGCTCAAAAAATAGTATTTGGTAGTTGAGATCACTTTTAAGCTCTTAATTAATTTATATGTTGATAATATGTAATGTCCTTTTTCGAATTGATTCATTTTCGAAGAATAAAATGAAGTTGATATCTTTGATAATGATTTTAAACATGCTAAAAGAATAGCTTAGAGTCCAACCATCTATCTTACTTAATAAGAACTGTTAGACAACAAATAATTATTTTCTCAATTCCTGGTTATAATTATGAACCATGTGGATCTTGAGTGATATTAAATCCAAATATGATATAGAAGTTTCCAATGAACCCCGATAATAATCAAACAGTTATACTATTCTCATATTTTAGTGGTATTTTTATACTAGATTGTACAAATGATGATAGCTTTCGGCTGGCCCTATCCCTCACGTAAGTTCGCAGGGGGTAGTGAGTTGGCTGCTGACTGGGCACTGTCCAGTGTTTCACGGAGCTAAAAAAAAGTTAACGGAACATGTCTTTTCAGCGCCTCCACTGACTGCTCAACCAACCCAAGTCATTTCAACGCCTCCCCTGACTGCTCAACCATACCTATTCACATTTATTGTTTTGAATATGCTGCGCCATTTCAAAGTATCTTTCAAATATATATTGAATGCTACCATTAATTGGTGCCTAAATTATATTCATTAAACTATTTACTCAACTTTTTGGCGCCACTTTTCTGTTTTTTTTTTTTTACATAAATGATTTATTTAAGTATTGCAAAAAAGAACAGTCATATTTCATTCAGTTTTATGGAAGTTGAAGGAGATTTCTTAAGGCTGGCTATGAGAAAAGAACATTGCTCATGACAGGGAAAATTTGGAAATAATCTGTACATTGCAAATCAGGTAAGAACATTATATTTCCATCAAATCCTAAGTTTTCCTCGTTGTAACAAAACTACTTGCTGAAATTGACACAATCAAGTCCTTCCATGCATGGATGATACATTTTCCAAACATGGAAGATTTTGCTTTCATTCTTTATTTAGCATTTCAATCAAATTATATTAATGTGAGGGATTAATATATAACCTTTTTCTACCTGTTATATTCACACTATCAAAGGTATATTTCATCTAAAATTGTGCAAGACTTTGTGATCGGATCTTAACTGTAGGCAATTACTAGCAAAGCCTTTTGGTTTAACTCTGGTAAATTTAAAGAGACATATAATTTCTTTCCAGGTTGAAAGACAAATCTAACATTTGATTTGAATTTTAGCAATGGAGCTTGAACCCATAGAGTCTATAAGTATAATGGATACACTAATGAAATCAAGGCATCCTGATTTTGTACTGCAATAGCAACATTCTTGGCTTGGTGTGCTTGCATGGAAGCTAACATATATTTTCTTCTTTCTGATGATACTGTTGGATAGAAACTTAGTATTACATATTTTTGTATCATGACACGATCATACACGTGGAGGTGCACAGTGACCTTGTTCCTAATAAGAGAGTTTTGACTTAATGAAACTTCCCAGTATCACCTTGTTTCTCAATGTTCTATGAATCACATTACAGCATTGGCTTGCTTTTATTGTGTAATTGTGAATCCTTGGATAGATATTATAAGGCCCAAAGAATTTTCTCCTTTGCTTGATGACCTCCTCAAACCATAATGCTTGAGGTCAGAACTTCCCCTTGAATTAGCATCCAAGAAAACTTTCCAGGTGCATTCTCAAATACTCAGCTAGTTTCTTTTTTTAACATTATCTTTCTCTTAGATGCCAATACACCAGTTTAGCTCATTTTGCGAGTCCTGTAGATTTTATTTCAATAAATTTAAAGTCTAGTGTATACCGAGCTTGCTGTAAGAATTCTAATGTCTGTGGAACTCTGAGTGAAGCTAGCCTAAATATTTTGAAACAAGGATAATTGAAAACAAAGAAATTATAAGTTGAATGGTAATTCAGATTCTTATATTCTAATATTCAAGGTAAGATTTTTCCTGAGAGAGTTTTTGTTACAACAATACAACAACATATTACATTGTCACCCAATCTAAATGATGGAATACGTTATATTTACAGGCTATGGTCATTATAGTGTATAAAACTATGATGCCACATTCTTATGTGCCTACGGGATCTATATAAAAGTAGGTTGTTTTCCCACGTAATACATTGTTGCGTCAACGACATGAAGTTCCAAAGTTTTTTTGCACATCATAGTATTATGAAACTATTCAAATTTGTTTAATTATATTACTTTAAAATAATTTCAAATCCTTTCCCTCCTACTACGAGTACATCAATTTAACAACACATTACGTTGTTGCCCGCAATAACGATGACCTGAATCGTTACTAGGCTACATAAGGGACATGGTGTACTATATAAAACTATAATTTAAGATCTTCGTGCGCCTACAGGATCTTTAGCTAAGAAGGTGGTTTCTCAACGTAATACGTTGTTTCTTTGAAAACCTACATTTTTAAAGTTTTTCTAGCGCTGAATAATCTATTAAAAGTTGTTTGATTCAATTAAAATGGAAAACTTTCCAATTCATCCTCTCACAATTTAATTTCGACACGACAACAACGTAGTACGTTGTCACCCGGACTAAACGGTGGAACACGATATTTTTACAAGCTATATTCATTATAGTTGGTGTGCCTCTTAGCTCAGTAGATCCTCCTCAAGGAGCATGTCTCGTTCTCATATTCATGTTGTTGTTCTTCTCTACAACCGTGCCCTCAATATTTCTTTGTATGCATACACCTATCTTTTCGAACAATCAGCATTGAAGTCTGACTTCCAAGCATATAGCCAATGACAAGTACTTTGAGTAAGGTTACCGACTGCCCTAACTGTCCACATTTACCTTTTAACTCCTAGCTACTAGTCCATTTATCCAACCTCAACACTCCATTTCTTCTCGAGTTCTAAAAAGAACACTATCTCTTTGTCTCCATGCAAACTGTCTTGACTCAACAACACTCTTTTATGAACCTTAAATATCCTTGAATGCATATACAAAACTTCATCTTTGTTCTCCCTTGCAGAGGTAATCCTTTACGAGAATGTTATGCACCCGATTTATCATCAAACAAGGTCTTCAAATGATACCATTCAATGATCAATTATGCCCTTCACAGGTTTTGGCCCATGTGTGTGCAATGAAGGATCAAATCCTATTATTAGGTTGTCACCCATACTAAATGATGGAGCGCACTATTTTTACAAGATATAGTAATTATAGTGTATACAACTGCAATGCACCATTCTTATGTGCCTAAAGGATCTAAATCCTTTCCCTCCTACTACGAGTATAGCAATTTAACAACACATTACGTTGTTGCCCGCGATAACGATGACCTGACTCGTTACTAGGCTACATAAGGGGACATGGTGTACTATATAAAAACTATAATTTAAGATCTTCGTGCGCCTACAGGATCTTTAGCTAAGAAGGTGGTTTCTCAACGTAATACGTTGTTTCTTTGATGACCTGCATTTTTAAAGTTTTTCTAGTGCTGAATAATCTATTAAAATTTGTTTGATTCAATTAAAAATGGAATACTTTCCAATTCATCCTCTCACAATTTAATTTCGACATGACGACAACGTACTACGTTGTCACCCAGACGAAACGGTGGAACACGTTATTTGTACAAGCTATATTAATTATAGTTGGTGTGCCTCTTAGCTCAGTAGATCCTCCTCAAGGAGCATGTCACATTCTCATATTCATGTTGTTGTTCTTCTCTACAACTGTGCCCTCAATCTTTCTTTGTATGCATACACCTATCTTTTCGAACAATCAACATTGAAGTCTGACTTCCAAGCATATAGCCAATGACAAGTACTTTGAGTAAGGTTGTCAACTGCCCTAACTATCCACATTTACCTTTTAACTCCTAGCTACTAGTCCATTTATCCAACCTCAACACTCCATTTCTTCTCAAGTTCTAAAAAGAACACTCTCTCTTTGTCTCCATGCAAACTGTCTTGACTCAACAACACTCTTTTCTGAACCTTAAATATCCTTGAATGCATATACAAAACTTCATCTTTGTTCTCCCTTGCGGAGGTAATCCTTTACGAGACTGTTATGCACCCGATTTATCATCAAACAAGGTATTCAAATGATACCATTCAATGATCAATTCTGCCCTTCACAGGTTTTGGCCCACGTGTGTGCAATGAAGGATCAAATCCTATTATTAGGTTGTCACCCATACTAAATGATGGGAGCGCACTAATTTTTACAAGATATAGTAATTATAGTGTATACAACTGCAATGCACCATTCTTATGTGCCTAAAGGATCTAAATCCTTTCCCTCCTACTACGAGTACAGCAATTTAACAACACATTACGTTGTTGCCCATGATAACGATGACCTGACTCGTTACTAGGCTGCATAAGGGACATGGTGTACTGTATAAAACTATAATTTAAGATCTTCGTGCACCTACAGGATCTTTAGCTAAGAAGGCGGTTTCTCAACGTAATACGTTGTTTCTTTGACGACCTGCATTTTTAAAGTTTTTCTAGCGCTCAATAATCTATTAAAAGTTGTTTGATTCAATTAAAATGGAATACTTTCCAATACATCCTCTCATAATTTAATTTCGACACGACGACAACGTACTATGTTGTCACCCGGACGAAACAGTGGAACACGTTATTTGTATAAGCTATATTCATTATAGTTGGTGTGCCTCTTAGCTCAGTAGATCCTCCTCAAGGAGCATGTCACGTTCTCATATTCATGTTGTTGTTCTTCTCTACAACCGTGCCCTCAATCTTTCTTTGTATGCATACAAATATCTTTTCGAACAATCAGCATTGAAATCTCACTTCCAAGCATATAGCCAATGAGGGGTACTTTGAGTAAGGTTGCCGACTGCCCTAACTGTCCACATTTACCTTTTAACTCCTAGCTACTACTCCATTTATCCAACCTCAACACTCCATTTCTTCTCGAGTTCTAAAAATAACACTCTCTCTTTGTCTCCATGCAAACTGTCTTGACTCAACAACACTCTTTTATGAACCTTAAATATCCTTGAATGCATATACAAAACATCATCTTTGTTCTCCCTTGCGGAGGTAATCCTTTACGAGACTGTTATGCACCCGATTTATCATCAAACAAGGTATTCAAATGATACCATTCAATGATCAATTCTTCCCTTCACAGGTTTTGGCCCACGTGTGTGCAATGAAGGATCAAATCCTATTATTAGGTTGTCACCCATACTAAATGATGGAGCGCACTATTTTTACAAGATATAGTAATTAAAGTGTATACAACTGCAATGCACCATTCTTATGTGCCTAAAGGATCTAAATCCTTTCCCTCCTACTACGAGTATAGCAATTTAACAACACATTACGTTGTTGCCCGCGATAACGATGACCTGACTCATTACTAGGCTGCATAAGGGACATGGTGTACTGTATAAAACTATAATTTAAGATCTTCGTGCGCCTACAGGATCTTTAGCTAAGAAGGTGGTTTCTCAATGTAATACGTTGTTTCTTTGACGACCTCCATTTTTAAAGTTTTTCTAGCGCTGAATAATCTATTAAAAGTTGTTTGATTCAATTAAAATGGAATACTTTCCAATTCATCCTCTCACAATTTAATTTCGACACGATGACAACGTAGTACGTTGTCACCCGGACTAAACGGTGGAACACGATATTTATACAAGATATATTCATTATAGTTGGTGTGCCTCTTAGCTCAGTAGATCCTCCTCAAGGAGCATGTCACGTTCTCATATTCATGTTGTTGTTCTTCTCTACAACCGTGCCCTCAATCTTTCTTTGTATGCATACACCTATCTTTTCGAACAATCAGCATTGAAGTCTGACTTCCAAGCATATAGCCAATGACAAGTACTTTGAGTAAGGTTGTCGACTGCCCTAACTGTCCACATTTACCTTTTAACTCCTAGCTACTAGTCCATTTATCCAACCTCAACACTCCATTTCTTCTCGAGTTCTAAAAATAACACTCTCTCTTTGTCTCCATGCAAACTGTCTTGACTCAACAACACTCTTTTATGAACCTTAAATATCCTTGAATGCATATTGTTGGTCGTCAAATAGGACTTTTTAGAAGAGCAACAGTCAGGGGACAAGAAGTCCCTCCTCTTTAATGGGAGAGGTTCCCTTATTCAGAAACAAACTTATTTACAAATGTACAGAACATTGTTTTATGGTCAAACTTGGATATTACGAAAGTGTTTTCCACAAGGATCATCAGTTACACAAGGACTGAGGAAAGGGAATAAGAAGATGAGAAGAATAGCAACATTCAGAATTATAGATAACAGAATAATTCTTCATGTATGCGAAGCTTCAAAGAATTTAAGATGAGATCATTTGCATTGGCTGAATGAGATTAAATTTAAAGACACAAAGTTCCGTAAATAACCTTCTTCAGATTCATTCATCAAGGACACAAAGTTCCTTCTTGGTCATACAAGATCAATGTATTTGCAAAACTGAACAGTATGCAATCAGAGAGACTAACGAATCAGGAACAAAATGATCTTCACAATATTAAAGGAAAACACAAAGATAACAAGAATTAGATAGACAAAGAATGGAAAGCCCTTTTGTATTGATTTCTTTAAGATCTATTTACACTTTCAGCAAATATCCAAGTTCTTCCTCCTTTCTCGAATGGCGTAGGAAAAACCATTATATAGATTACAATTCGATTACTCCTCGTAACCGTTTCTTTTAACTAAAGAAGAGTTAAGGAATGCTAATCGCAATACCTTAACTAATTACAAGGAATACGAAAGGAATAGAAAAGAATGGGGAGGGAGACAGGTGTCTAGTTCTGAGAAGAACCCACTGTCTTCAGAAACTGCCGCTTGAGTTTTCCTCCACGTCTCAGCCACGTCTTTGCCACGAGGGACACACCAGACGTTTCATCTTGAAGATGTCAATGGATATCTTTGAAAACTGATGTAACCGACGTCTTGAAAGTTTCGTCCTTCGTAACTGCTTCTTGAAATTTGATCTTCGGATTGATAACATCAGAGCCGTAACTTAAATTCAAATTTAGCACATTCGGGTTGAGCGGGAAAAACTAAGTATGAATTTCATTAGGTTCACTTGGGATGTGTGAGACGCGAATGCGCGAAACACGAGGCTCGGCCGATTCGAGCGAAACAGGGAGAAGACGCACAAATGCATTTTGGGACATTTGGGACGAAAATGCGCGAAGGACGCGGTCCGGGCGAACCGGCCGAAAATGGAACAGTTTGCATTTTTGGCTTCGGGACACTTGGGACAAAAATGTGTGAAGTGCACGACTCGGGCGTTTCGGCTGAAAATGGAACAGTTAGCAATTCGGAACTCGGGACAGTTGGAACAAAATCGGGCGAATCGGCCGAAAATGGAACAATAGGTCCGTTCGAACTTGGGACATTTGGGACAAAAAGTTCCGGAGTACGCGGTTCGGCCGGCTTGGGCGAAAATGGAACGACTCGCACTTTTTTGACTTGGGCTATTTGGGGCATGCAAGAGCGAAGTGCGCGACTCGGGCGTTTCGGCTGAAAATGGGACAACTCGCACTTTTAACTTCGGGACAGTTGGGACGAAAACTTCCAAAGTACGCGGTTCGGGTGGTTCGGCCGATCGGGGAACAGAGTGCACTTTGAGTTTTGGGACACTTGGGACAAAATCGGGCGAATCGGCCGAAAAAGGAATAACTCGCACAATAAGTTCGGGACACTTGGGACAAAAACTTCCGACGGGCCCGAAAATGGGACAAATTCGGAGGTTTCGGCCGATCGGAGAACAGAAGACCCATTTGCACTTGGGACAATTGGGACAAAAGGTTCCGACAGCCCCGAAAATCACACAAAATGACCCAAAACACAGATTTTTTCAATTTCACGACTTAGGCACTTCAGAGAAAAACACTTAAACTCAAAATTTTAAAATTTTTCCTCTTATCAGAGCAGGGAGTTTTGAGAGGACAACAGCTGGCTCCTTCTGGGGATGACTTGGCATAATTCAAGGAATGAGGCAAGGCAAGAACTTAGAAAAACTCAGGGGAAGCAGACCAGTGCCTTATCCATTGGGCCACGAAGTCAAACAGAACACCAATACAGAGGGCAACACACCAAAACAACGAAAGGAAAAAACACCAAAAGCAGAGAAGCAAAAACACTGTACAGGATATACAAAGGACTCCCTAGTCACCTAGGATTTGAACAACTTGAGATACTGCCCACTATAAGGAAGTGGGAGAGAAGAACCATCCATGTAATAAAGATAGAAAGAGTTCTTACCAGCAAAGTGTCTTATCTTGAAAGGTCCGAGCCACAGGGAATCAAATTTTCCATGGCTGCCATGAGGTTCATGTCTTTTGTCCCATAACAGCACGATATCTCCAACTTGGAACTCTCTGAACCTAGCTTTCTTGTCAAAAAGAACCTTTACCTTCTGCTGGTGAGCAGATATCCTATCAGCAACCTCCAATCTGTCCTCGTTCAGTTTGTGCAGGTACATGATTCTTTTATCCAGAGCATCACTGAAACTAGTATCTTCGATGGCCTTCATCAGGTGCAAGGCTGGCAGTTCCACTGTCATTGGCAATTGAGCTTCTACTCCATACACCACTTGAAAAGGAGACATTCCAATGGCTCTTTTAGGTGTGATCCTGTCTGCCCAAAGAGCATCATAAAGCTTCTTATGCCAGTTTCGCTGAGACTTATTGACCAACTTCCTTATGATAGTCACCAGATTTTTGTTGGTGGATTCTGCTTGACCATTTCCCTGGGGATAATAATCTGAAGAATGAGCCAGAGAGATGCCATAACCGTAGCAGAAATCCATTATCTCAGTTGAGGAGAAGTTCGAAGCATTATCTGTTACAATCTTGTTAGGTACACCATACCTTACCAAGATGTTCTCTTTGATGAAATTGCATACCACTTCAGAAGTGGTGCTCTTGACTGGAATAGCTTCCACCCACTTGGTGAAGTAGTCAGTGGCAGTTAGCACATGAGTGTGACCAGCACTAGAAACAGGGTTGAGTGCACCAATGAAGTCCAGACCCCACTGTTGAAATGGTTCCTCAATCACAACTGGCTTGAGAGGCAAAGAGGCCAATTTAGGTCTTCCCACAAAGGTCTGACAAGCCTTGCATTTATCCACCCACTTGGATGCATCTCTGAACAAAGAAGGCCAGTAGTATCCTCCTCGGAGTATCTTATGAGCTGTGACTGTTGATGAATAGTGCCCTCCACATGCCTGATCATGAAAAGTTGAGAGCAACTTTTTCTGTTGTTCCTTGTCCACACACTTCAGAAATCTCCCATCTAAACCACGCTTGAACAAGGAATTTTACCACAGTACATATTGCACTGACCTCAATTTAACAGTCCTCTTTTCTTTGGTAGTTAAATGAGAGGGGCATTCCCCATAGGTGAGAAAATGGGTGATGTCAGCATACCATTCATCAACTGAACTAAGGAATAAAACAGTAGGAATGTCAGCTTTCTCCTCCAGCAACTCATGTTTGGCTCCTTCAGCAATGAGCTCACAAAGACCTTTTCCACGAACCAGCTTGGTCGGTTTGATATCAATGTCATACTCCTGGACTTTAGCCACCCAGTTTCCTCTCTTGGACCCAAATTCTTTCTGTGTAAGAATTGACTTAACAGTTGTATCTGGAACCAGCACCATAGAGTGAGAGTTGAGGATATAGAAACGGAACTGCTTGACAGCTTTGACTACTGCAAAAGCATGCTTCTCCATCATGGTGTATTTTAGCTCATGATTCTTCAGGATATAGCTCATGAAGGCAATAGGTAGCTCATGTTTATCAGAGTCTTCTTGGGTTAAGACAGCAGCCAGGGTATTATCTGTAGCATAGCAATAGATGATGAAATCTTTGCTGAAATCAGGACAGGCCAAAACTGGAGTTTTAGCAATAGCTTTCTTGATTCCCTCGAAGGATTCCTTTCCTTTAGAAGACCAACCAAATGTTTTCTTCCCTTTCATCATCTGGGAAATATTCAAAGTTAGTTCAGCAAAATCAGGGATGAATCTTCTTAAAAAGTTGATCTTACCGAAGAAGGAGTGCACGCCCTTTTTACTGGTTGGGAGAGGAATTTGCTGGATGGCTTGAACTCGTTCAAGATCAATCTTAATACCACCCTTGGAGACGATGTGCCCTAATAGTTTTCCTTCTGTAACACAGAAGACAAACTTTTTAGGATTTAAAGAAATCCCATGCTCTCGGCATCTCAGCAGAACCGTCTCCAGGTGGTCGAAGTGATCCGCTCTTGTCTTTGAAAACACTATCAGGTCATCAAGGTATATGACAATACATTTCCCTTTCAAGCTTCCAAAAGCCAGATCCATAGCTCTCTGGAAAGTGGCGCCAGCATTAATCAGCCCAAAAGGCATTCTCCTATAGGCAAAGGTACCCCAAGGAGTAGTGAAGGCTGTCTTGTGTTGATCTGCAGTATCAACCTCTACCTGATTGTATCCCGAGAATCCATCAAGCATAGATAACATTTCAGATCCTGTTACTGCTTGCAATATTTGATCCATCATAGGCAAAGGGTAGTTATCTTTCAAAGAAGCCTGATTCAGGTTCCTGAAATCAACACAGATGCGGATCTCACCATTTTTCTTCCTAACAGGCACTATATTTGCGATCCACGTCGAATGGTGAATGGGAAAAATAATTTTAGCCTTCAACAGCTTCTGGATCTCTTGAAAGATGGTGTCAGCTATTTTTGGATTGTACTGCCTCTGCTTCTGTTTGAAAGGCTTAATTCCTGGTTTGAGGGGAATAGAATAATGCATATCTTTTGGCTTGAAGGATTTTAGATCTTCATAAGAATACACAAGAACATCCTTATATCTCCTTAGAAGATCAATTGCTTTTCTCCTCTCGTCGGTTGTGCAACATTTTCCAATATTTACTAGCTTGGGGTTAGTAGAACTCCCTATATCAATCTTATCATACTCAGCTGATTGCTGAGGTCCAGAAGAAGCTCTAGATTTCACATACCTGTCGTGCTTATCAAATAATTCCTCCAAACTTACCAACCCTTTAGGAATATTTTTTCCTTTGAGATTGATGCACCCTTCCTGATCTGCTTCTTCTTCTTGGGGGACAGCTTGGCCAAAGGACACACTTTCACGAGGCAGGTTGTCACTTCCCTCAAAATACAGTTGTTCGAAATTACCTTTGAGTTCCAGGAAGGAAAGCAAATGTTGATCATCATTGAAAACCTGCCAGTTATGGGCATTATCAGGTACACTAGGCCTATGGACCATCTCGATGGTGAACTTATCCTGAGAGAAATCAGGATGAGGAATCAGTAGAGATCCCGAGACAGCTAGTGAGTCAGCTCTGCTGTTCTTCTCTCTAGGTACTGCTTCAATAGAGAAAGCATCAAGGAATTCAATGGAATCCCAAACTTGATTCCGGTAATGCTTCAGCCTTCCATTTTTCACTTGATAGAGGCTCCTGACTTGCTTCACAATCAACTCTGCATCGCCATGAGCCAGAAGATTCTTTATACCTCGTTCTTTGGCCACCTGTAATCCGAGGATGAGAGCCTCGTATTCTGCTGTGTTGTTAGTATTCTCAAACTGCAACTTAAATGAAAAAGGATGAAGGCATCCTTCAGGTGATACTAGCAAGACACCAGCTCCAGAACCAGCTGAGGAACAGCTTCCATCAAACTCTAAAATCCAAATCCCGTTGGGATCTTTAGGTGATATCCTGGGAAGTTGAATTTCATCAGGGGACATAATCATGTAGTTGCCATGACCCATATCCTCATAGAGTATTTGTGCCTTAGGATCATCTGTTTTCTGCACAATATACTCAGACTACTTCTCAGGCAGCAACTTCTTCATTTTTCCATTGACAGGCATGAGAGCATGCGACCAGTCCATTTGAATCTCTCCACCCACATCTTTACAGAAGTTCCTACTTAGCAACATTCCATAAGAAGGAGGAATGTCTGCTACTAGGATGGTAGCCAAGACTTTCTTTTCAGGTAAAGCAGCAAAATCCACTTTTGCATCTTTAATCCTTCCAACCCAAGGCACTTCCTTACTTTCCATGGAGTAGCAAGATCCATAAGTACGAGTGAGGGTCAAGCCTAAAGCATGAGCTACTTTAGCAGGCATCACGTTATCTGAGGCTCCGGAATCTATGACACAGTTACTGAGCCTATGGCCAGCTATAAGAAGTGTTACATAAAAAGGCTTGATTTTATCACCAGGCGAGGTGACAGCAGCTACCAGACTAGGCTGTGGTGCAGAAGGAGGAGTGGGCAAAAGGCCTTTAGAGGTGGTCTTGGAATGGGAATTAACAAATTGGATCATCTTGGCAAAAGCCTTGGGATGAGTTTGGTAGTACTCAGCTTCTGAGATTTGGACCTTGGTCTTTTTTAGGTGATCAACAATATCAAAGGATCCAGAGGTGGATGGACCATCATCATTTGGAATTCTAGGTCTATCAACTTTAGGAGAAAAAGAAGGAACTTTGCTAGTAGGATTTACAGGACTTACCTTTGGTGCAGATGAGGTAGGGATAGGATATCCTCTTTTGGCAATTACAGGAATAGTTGCCGGCTGCTCCTTAGATTTCTTCATGGGCTGTGTTACCTTCTCCTTCTGGTGTGTCTGCTCTCGAGTCATGACAGCAAATGATTCACTATTCATTTCTGCTACCACTTCATCATAATCATCAATGCCCTCAGTGGTAAAGAAATTCACTCGAGATCCCTCAAGTTCCTCTGCCTCATCATCAAATTCCTCCACAAACTCTTCGCAAGCTTCATCATCATCTGGCTCTTCAACTTCACAGGTTACGTTCACGGGAACCCTAACAGGAGGTCCTTCAAGTGCTAATCTTGTTTGAGGAGCAGGCAAACGATTCCTGGGCTGGAAATTTCTTCTTGGAACATCTGCATAAGGAGCGTGCTGAGCCAGTTGTTTCTTTATAGCAAGAAGATCATTTGCAAGTTTCTGAACTAATGGATCAGTGTTAGGTCTAGGAGTGGAGGAGGAAGAAGCAGTAGACTTAGATTTGGAAGTGTCTCTTCTCAACTTCCCTGACATGATCAAGTCATCCTCGACACTAACAGCCAGTTCTTGATCCAGAACCAACGTTCCGAGATTAGCCCTTCTTAGTGCATAACTAACTTTGTGCGTTTGAGCATTTAGAAAGAAACATTTTTGAATTTGATCAACAGGCTGAGTATTTGCAGGAATTTTGTTGATCAGTCTGTTGAATCGGGCCACAAACTCTCTCATAGGTTCTTGCGAATCTTTCTTTATTTGATAAATTTGGGCAAGCAAAGCATGCACATCTTCTGCCGGCTTAAAATGGTTTTCGAACTGAGTTCTCATTGTGGTCCAGTCGGTTATAGCACCAGCCGGAAGGTGAAAGAACCAATCAGCAGCGTTGTCTTGTAACGTCTCAACGAACAGCCTCACGGAGACGTCTTCATGCTCAACTCCCAAAACTCCACATGCAACTATGAAGGCTGCAATATGTTCGTCAGGATGCACCTTTCCGTCACCTCTAAATTTGGGGAAGTTCTTTCGGTTACCTCTAGGTAACTCATGCAAAGGCTGTGTAAGGGCTAGGGGCCCGACACGTTGACCCCATGGCAATTGTGCCGCCATGCTTGGAAATACAGCTTGGAGGGGAACTGTAACACCAGCAAGGATCAAAGCTCGTAGATTGGGACTAGCAGGCTCTGAAGGAATACCACCTGTAGGACTTCTATCTCGAACAGGTGGAGTGCTCGTCGAACGAGTTCTTCTATTTGAAGGGAAAGGAAAACCCTGTTGCTCCAAAAGCTAAAACTGAGAATCTTCGATACCAAGGGCCCTTCTCCCTCGAGTGAAACGTGGAGTTGCCAGATCAAAGGATGATCGAAAAAATTGCAGCACTGGAATGCGATTTTCCCCAGTGGAGTCGCCAAAAACTGTTGGTCGTCAAATAGGACTTTTTAGAAGAGCAACAGTCAGGGGACAAGAAGTCCCTCCTCTTTAATGGGAGAGGTTCCCTTATTCAGAAACGAACTTATTTACAAATGTACAGAACATTGTTTTATGGTCGAACTTGGATATTACGAAAGTGTTTTCCACAAGGATCATCAGTTACACAAGGACTGAGGAAAGGGAATAAGAAGATGAGCAGAATAGCAACATTCAGAATTATAGATAAAAGAATAATTCTTCATGTATGCGAAGCTTCAAAGAATTTAAGATGAGATCATTTGCATTGGCTGAATGAGATTAAATTTAAAGACACAAAGTTCCGTAAATAACCTTCTTCAGATTCATTCATCAAGGACACAAAGTTCCTTCTTGGTCATACAAGATCAATGTATTTGCAAAACTGAACAGTATGCAATCAGAGAGACTAACGAATCAGGAACAAAATGATCTTCACAATATTAAAGGAAAACACAAAGATAACAAGAATTAGATAGACAAAGAATGGAAAGCCCTTTTGTATTGATTTCTTTAAGATCTATTTACACTTTCAGCAAATATCCAAGTTCTTCCTCCTTTCTCGAATGGCGTAGGAAAAACCATTATATAGATTACAATTCGGTTACTCCTCGTAACCGTTTCTTTTAACTAAAGAAGAGTTAAGGAATGCTAATCGCAATACCTTAACTAATTACAAGGAATACGAAAGGAATAGAAAAGAATGGGGAGGGAGACAGGTGTCCAGTTTTGAGAAGAACCCACTGTCTTCAGAAAACGCCGCTTGAGTTTTCCTCCACGTCTCAGCCACGTCTTTGCCACGAGGGACACACCAGACGTTTCATCTTGAAGATGTCAATGGATATCTTTGAAAACTGATGTAACCGACGTCTTGAAAGTTTCGTCCTTCGTAACTGCTTCTTGAAATTTGATCTTCGGATTGATAACATCAGAGCCGTAACTTAAATTCAAATTTAGCACATTCGGGTTGAGTGGGAAAAACTAAGTATGAATTTCATTAGGTTCACTTGGGACGTGTGAGACGCGAATGCGCGAAACACGAGGCTCGGCCGATTCGGGCGAAACAGGGAGAAGACACACAAATGCATTTTGGGACATTTGGGACGAAAATGCGCGAAGGACGCGGTCCGGGCGAACCGGCCGAAAATGGAACAGTTTGCATTTTTGGCTTCGGGACACTTGGGACAAAAATGTGTGAAGTGCACGACTCGGGCGTTTCGGCCGAAAGTGGAACAGTTAGCAATTTGGAACTCGGGACAGTTGGAACAAAATCGGGTGAATCGGCCGAAAATGGAACAACAGGTCTGTTCGAACTTGGGACATTTGGGACAAAAAGTTCCGGAGTACGCGGTTCGGCCAGCTTGGGCGAAAATGGAACGACTCGCACTTTTTTGACTTGGGCTATTTGGGGCATGCAAGAGCGAAGTGCGCGACTCGGGCGTTTCGGCCGAAAATGGGACAGCTCGCACTTTTGACTTCGGGACAGTTGGGACGAAAACTTCTGAAGTACGCGGTTCGGGTGGTTCGGCCGATCGGGGAACAGAGTGCACTTTGAGTTTTGGGACACTTGGGACAAAATCGGGTGAATCGGCCGGAAAAGGAATAACTCGCACAATAAGTTCGGGACACTTGGGACAAAAACTTCCGACGGGCCCGAAAATGGGACAAATTCGGAGGTTTCGGCCGATCGGAGAACAGAAGACCCGTTTGCACTTGGGACAATTGGGAAAAAAGGTTCCGACAGGCCCGAAAATCACACAAAATGACCCAAAACACAGATTTTTTCAATTTCACGACTTAGGCACTTCAGAGAAAAACACTTAAACTCAAAATTTTAAAAATTTTCCTCTTATCAGAGCAGGGAGTTTTGAGAGGACAACACATATACAAAACTTCATCTTTGTTCTCCCTTGCGGAGGTAATCCTTTACGAGACTGTTATGCACCCGATTTATCATCAAACAAGGTATTCAAATGATACCATTCAATGATCAATTCTGCCCTTCACAGGTTTTGGCCCATGTGTGTGCAATGAAGGATCAAATCCTATTATTAGGTTGTCACCCATACTAAATGATGGAGCGCACTATTTTTACAAGATATAGTAATTATAGTGTATACAACTGCAATGCACCATTCTTATGTTCCTAAAGGATCTAAATCCTTTCCCTCCTACTACAAGTACAGCAATTTAACAACACATTACATTGTTGCTCACGATAACGATGACCTGACTCGTTACTAGGCTGCATAAGGGACATGGTGTACTGTATAAAACTATAATTTAAGATCTTCGTGCGCCTACAGGATCTTTAGCTAAGAAGGTGGTTTCTCAACGTAATACGTTGTTTCTTTGACGACCTACATTTTTAAAGTTTTTCTAGCGCTGAATAATCTATTAAAAGTTGTTTGATTCAATTAAAATGGAATACTTTCCAATTCATCCTCTCACAATTTAATGTCGACACGACGACAACGTACTACGTTGTCACCCAGACGAAACGGTGGAACACGTTATTTGTACAAGCTATATTCATTATAGTTGGTGTGCCTCTTAGCTCAATAGATCCTCCTCAAGGAGCATGTCACATTCTCATATTCATGTTGTTGTTCTTCTCTACAACCGTGCCCTCAATCTTTCTTTGTATGCATACACCTATCTTTTCGAACAATCAGCATTGAAGTCTGACTTCCAAGAATATAGCCAATGACAAGTACTTTGAGTAAGGTTGCCGACTGCCCTAACTGTCCACATTTACCTTTTAACTCCTAGCTACTAGTCCATTTATCCAACCTCAACACTCCATTTCTTCTCGAGTTCTAAAAAGAACACTCTCTCTTTTTCTCCATGCAAACTGTCTTGACTCAACAACACTCTTTTATGAACCTTAAATACCCTTGAATGCATATACAAAACTTCATCTTTGTTCTCCCTTGCGGAGGTAATCCTTTACGAGACTGTTATGCACCCGATTTATCATCAAACAAGGTCTTCAAATGATACCATTCAATGATCAATTCTGCCCTTCACAGGTTTTGGCCCACGTGTGTGCAATGAAGGATCAAATCCTATTATTAGGTTGTCACCCATACTAAATGATGGAGCGCACTATTTTTACAAGATATAGTAATTATAGTGTATACAACTGCAATGCACCATTCTTATGTGCCTAAAGGATTTAAATCCTTTCCCTCCTACTACGAGTACAGCAATTTAACAACACATTACGTTGTTGCCCGCGATAACGATGACCTGACTCGTTACTAGGCTGCATAAGGGACATGGTGTACTGTATAAAACTATAATTTAAGATCTTCATGCGCCTACAGGATCTTTAGCTAAGAAGGCGGTTTCTCAACGTAATACGTTGTTTCTTTGACGACCTGCATTTTTAAAGTTTTTCTAGCGCTGAATAATCTATTAAAAGTTGTTTGATTCAATTAATATGGAATACTTTCCAATTCATCCTCTCACAATTTAATTTCGACACGACGACAACGTACTACGTTGTCACACAGACTAAACGGTGGAACACGATATTTTTACAAGCTATATTCATTATAGTTGGTGTGCCTCTTAGCTCAGTAGATCCTCCTCAAGGAGCATGTCACGTTATCATATTCATGTTGTTGTTCTTCTCTACAACCGTGCCCTCAATCTTTCTTTGTATGCATACACCTATCTTTTCGAACAATCAACATTGAAGTCTCACTTCCAAGCATATAGCCAATGACAAGTACTTTGAGTAAGGTTTCCGACTGCCCTAACTGTCCACATTTACCTTTTAACTCCTAGCTACTAGTCCATTTATCCAACCTCAACACTCCATTTCTTCTCGAGTTCTAAAAAGAACACTCTCTCTTTGTCTCCATGCAAACTGTCTTGACTCAACAACACTCTTTTATGAACCTTAAATATCCTTGAATGCATATACAAAACTTCATCTTTGTTCTCCCTTGCGGAGGTAATCCTTTACGAGACTGTTATGCACCCGATTTATCATCAAACAAGGTCTTCAAATGATACCATTCAATGATCAATTCTGCCCTTCACAGGTTTTGGCCCACGTGTGTGCAATGAAGGATCAAATCCTATTATTAGGTTGTCACCCATACTAAATGATGGAGCGCACTATTTTTACAAGATATAGTATTTATAGTGTATACAACTGCAATGCACCATTCTTATGTGCCTAAAGGATCTAAATCCTTTCCCTCCTACTACGAGTACAGCAATTTAACAACACATTACGTTGTTGCCCGCGATAACGATGACCTGACTCGTTACTAGGCTGCATAAGGGACATGGTGTACTGTATAAAACTATAATTTAAGATCTTCATGCGCCTACAGGATCTTTAGCTAAGAAGGTGGTTTCTCAATGTAATACGTTGTTTCTTTGACAACCTGCATTTTTAAAGTTTTTCGAGTGCTGAATAATCTATTAAAAGTTGTTTGATTCAATTAAAATGGAATACTTTCCAATTCATCCTCTCACAATTTAATGTCG
This sequence comes from Taxus chinensis, assembly GCA_019776745.2. Taxonomy (NCBI): domain Eukaryota; kingdom Viridiplantae; phylum Streptophyta; class Pinopsida; order Cupressales; family Taxaceae; genus Taxus; species Taxus chinensis. The sequence goes on along the minus strand of CM034150.1, from coordinate 29,524,599 downwards.
ACACGATGACAACGTACTACGTTGTCACCCAGACGAAACGGTGGAACACGTTATTTGTACAAGCTATATTCATTATAGTTGGTGTGCCTCTTAGCTCAGTAGATCCTCCTCAAGGAGCATGTCACGTCCTCATATTCATGTTGTTGTTCTTCTGTACAACCGTGCCCTCAATCTTTCTTTGTATGCATACAAATATCTTTTCGAACAATCAGCATTGAAGTCTGACTTCCAAGCATATAGCCAATGACAAGTACTTTGAGTAAGGTTGCCGACTGCCCTAACTGTCCACATTTATCTTTTAACTCCTAGCTACTAGTCCATTTATATTGATGCTAGTGATGATTTGTGATACCCTTGAGAGCTATTTTTGGGTTAATTCTCTTCTATACGGCAGCAGCTGATTTTAAACATTTCTCAACCTTTAATTACTTAGAAAAGATACTCTATTGTCTAATCTTATATACGTATGATGTCGTTTTTATGAGATTATTGATGTCGTTTTTACTTTTTTTGTTGACCTGAATTTTTTTAATAATGATCCTCAATTTCTTTAACATATTGAACATTTGTGAATGCAGGCAGGTCCTATCATTTTAGCATCAACTATAATATAAATATCAAATGGTTAGTGTTATTGTCTAATTGTATAGTGTGTTAGCTTGAGCATTTTTTTTCCAAATTTTAATAATTTGTAGTGTTATTAACATCAATGTATAATCAGAAAGACTCAAAGTGGAAGCACTTGTTAGAAATTCCTATCCAATGTCCTCCGGAAGGACTGTTCTCTGCATTAGATGTAGTTTGGAGCAAAGTTAAAGATAACCGTGGAGTGGAAGGGGATTTTGTTGCATGGATAGAAGTTGGACGAGTAGATGATTTTATTAAAGGGGAATGTCATCAGACATCATTTCCAACAAGTTATTACAAACGTTGGAGTCATTCATCACCCATAAGGGAAAGTACGCACCGGGTTCGAATTGATAGCACCATCAGTTATATAATGTATGATGTGGCAATGTTCGGTGATGTTTTTAATGCAGTTTTAAAATTGTTGTTTATTTTATTATGACTCACTTTTAGTGACATTTTGTAGATATTGGTGTAGCTATGGGCCTGAAGACTTTAAAGAAGAGGATGCTTTGCCATATGATAAGTCCAAGGTTCCAACTAGAGGGACGGGGAGTAGACCTGGACGGAAACATATAAAATGTGGTTGCCAATGCAATTTTAATGTGCAAATTCTTATGAAAAGAAGTGAATATGCACTTATCACATATCCTCAGATGGATCATGTGGATAACAACAATCATATATGCCATGGCCAAAAAAATCACAAATTTGAAGGGACACGAGCTTATTATGCGCCACATATTAGTAAGGAATTGCAAGAATGGGTAGAAAAGTTATTGTTATTAGGAATGCCAGCTGATATTGTGTTGCAAAAGCACCGTGAAATGGTTCATGAGAAGCTAGCCTTGTTTGATGGGCAAACAAAACGTGATGATTTCTTGTCTTCACATGATGTTCAAAATATTGATACAAAAATAAAAGCAGCAAAGTACATGTATGACAGAAATGATGCCCAAAGTGTGAGAGTATGGCAAGATCAAAATCCAAATATATGTTTTGAATACCAAGAGTATGAAGGAAATGTTGAGGAAGATGGTCACGTGCCGTTTATCATGGGCATTCAAATGCCGCAACAACTTGAGTGGATGTTAAAATATGGCCATAACAACATACTTGCAATGGACGCCACTTTTGGGACCAATGGAATGAAGGTATTCTCTTTTACATAATCTTATCAATAAAAAAATTATGCAAAAAATATGTTACATTTTCTTACCAATAATCTACTAATTCACATTGTTATTGCATTGCCAACTCTCCATAGTTCAAACTCTATACCATCCTCGCATTCGATTCCAAACACATGGGCCTACCAGTTGCATGGGTCATAATGTCAAGAGCTACAACTAGCGACTTAACCCAATGGATGAAAAAGCTGGTGAATAGAGCACATGCTCATATGCTTGAGTGGAAACTAAATGCTTTCATGGTAGATGATGCTACAGCTGAAATCAATGCTATTAGGTTGTAAATTACTCTTTGTGTATATTGTTAGAATATATAAATTTAAATTATAGATATTAAGTTTGCTATCAAATTTTAAAAATTCTAATACAATTCATTTTCAAATACAAAGAAGTTTTTGGGTGTGAAGTATACTTATGCAGCTGGCATGTAAGGAGGGCATGGTTGAAGAATCTTGTTGCCAAGGTTAAGGAAGATAAAAAAAGACGTGTAATGTTTAATAGGTTGGGGGAAATCATGCACCATTCAAATAATGAGGAGAGTGCTATTCAAATGGCACAAGATTTTGTTACAGAATTTGCGGACGAGATAAAATTTATTAAATATTGGCAGGAACACTGGCTTCTAAGAATTGGAATGTGGGTGAGACATCTACGGACTTTAAAGCATGCTGGGCAAGAAACAAATGCTGCAATAGAGGCATACCACTCTATACTTAAGAGTAAGTGGTTATCCTCCATTCGAAAAGCATCTCATCGCAGGGTTGACTGGCTGATACATCAGTTAATCACAGTTGTTTTTATATATTATTGGTGGAGTCAATGTTGTAAGGAAAGTGGGTTCTACCGTAACTTCAAAGTGGAGAAACTAGAAAATAACCAATGGCTGCATGCACAATCCATTCCTGATTATTATGTCACCTTCCATACCTCTGACCCACGGTTAGCATGGGTTTGTAGCCAGACGGATGATACTTGTCACTATGAAGTATGGTATCAAACCCCACATTTGGCAATGTGTGGATGTGGAGTGTCAAAGAATGGGTACTTATGTAAGCACGTAATTAAAGTGAATATGATGAAAAAGAATTCAGCGAGAGAAAACTTTAATGTTCAGGTATTCTAGGCAAAATGTTTTTCAAGATTTTCCAACATAGTAATTTATTGTATCTAAATTCTATTAATTTTGGTTTTTATTCAAATCTTTGATTTATTATACTAATTTGTAATGTTCTCCAGGGTTTATTTTGTGCTCCAAATGTTGCATGTGGAGATGAACATGTGGTTGATGATCCTTTTGGTCAAGCATGGAATCCTCCAAACACCTGTGAAGACTCTATGCATGTTTTGCAACAAGATAAACATGTTATAAATGAAGAAGATGAACACTTGAGCCCACAAGTGAGAAGGATCAGAAAAATAGTAGATAACAGTCTTGTTGGTCCTCTAAACAAGTCATTTCTTACTTTATTAGAGAATACACTTGTGGAAACAACAAACCGATTGAGGGGAAGCCAAATATCTTCTATATTAGGTGTGCAACATCCTGAGGCACAACCGTTTAAACCTGTAGATGATGGATTCAACAATACACTTCATCGAGAGAGATATTTTATAGAGAAGATGTTGAATCGAAGGCGCCCATGTCCAACAAATAGGAAAGCTAGTTTCCCTATTGTAAAAAAGAGTCGTGTATCACGTCGACTAACATGGGAGGATGAATTAAAAAGAGCTGCAGAACAAGATAGGGAAAGGGGGCTTGTTGAAGAACTTGAAGATGAGACCAACACAAATGGAATTTAAGGGTAATTTTAGATTGCAGCAGTTCAACAACATATTATGTTGATACCCTTGAGAAATGATGAACAAACACATTATTAGTTTACAAGATATGCTCATTATAATATCTAAAACTGTGATACCATCTTTTTATGCTCCTACATGATCTATACCAAAGTAGGATATTTCTCAATGTAATACGTTGTTGCCTCAACAAAATGGATTTTTAATGTTTATTTTGCATTTTATAATGTTATGTATCTATTCAAGGTTGTTTAATTCAATCACTTTGTAATAATTTCCCACTTATGCCCTTCTACTTTAATTAAAATAGTTCAGCAACGTATTGTGTTGTCATCCGTAATAAATGATGCAAGTTTCAATATTTATACAAATTTGTCACTTTTTAACAAAGGATATCTGTTTATCTCTTTACAAAAGTTACCCTAATCATGTGTATACAATGTTCTTATAGATTTGTTCTATCATGTAGTCGGCGACACTAAACATCTAAGGTAGCAGTGTTGTCTGTTGGTGCAAGAGAATTGGATTAGATGAATAAACAACAAGCTTTTGAAGGGTTCGCTATCATTTTTTTTGCAAATGCAAGAACATTAACCCACACTTAGATAGTTTCCTATTGGTATGTCCCTTTCTTGGTATCATTTTTCATCAATCTCAAAACCATCGTTAGTAACTATCTTTGGGTATTGAGCCAAAAATATGAGCGTAACAAAAATATTGTCCATATCGGTAAACAAAAATAATTTTTTTAATGAAAACTTCATTTTCAACAATCTAAGTGCAATACATGAATGTGAATACATGAAAAAGAGATCATGTTCAGAGATTGAAGGCAGAAAATAAAATAGAAAACATATTATCAATTGATTACTGCATTATCAATGATTACTACCTTTGTCAAGATGTTGGGAGGATGCTGTCAAAGTTTGTGGAGCTTGGCCACCATCATACAATTTCAGAAACCTTGATTCACAACCTTACCAACTTTTCTGAGTTGTCTTTATCCAATTGTGTGCTGAATATTAGCTCAACTTGGATTCCTTTATTCCAATTAGAATACTTGCATTTGACAGCATGCAATCTTGATGGTCAAATTCCGCCATGGATTTCAACTCAATACTCATTGAGCCATCTGAAATTGGCTAACAACAATCTTTATGGAGAAATTCCATCTTGGCTATGGCATTTCAGTCCTCATTTGAGATTCTTAAATCTCTCACAAAATTATTTGCAAGGCAATATTTTCCCAAATGCTTTAAATAATTTGACAGTCTTTGATGTTTCTAAGAATGCATTATTGGGATCCATGCCGTCTGTATGACCTTATACTCTAGAAGTATTGATGCTAAATGACAATTCCCTGATTGGAAATATTCCTCCAAGTTTGAGCAACTTGACTGGTCTTGTAAAGTTAAATTTGGCAAACAACAAATTAAACGGAGTCATTCCACCAAGCTTGGCTGATATTCTTCAACTTCTAGTATTGAATTTGGGAGATAATGGTCTGGAAGGAAGCATACCTTGTGGGCTATGCCCCTTGTCCTTGATTGTACACAATAATAAGCTAAGTGGAAGATTCCCTTCCCCAATAGTAAATTGTACAAAACTACAAACACTTGATATTGGGCACAATTCATTCACAGGGCATATTTCAAATTCAATCGGAAATCTTTCATACCTTCAAGTGCTAGTGATGATGAAAAATCATTTCCGAGGTAGCATTCCTTCTAAAATTGGCAAGTTGAAGCAACTCCATATCTTAGATCTCTCCACCAATAGTTTGTCAGGGTGTATTCCTCATAGCATTGTATCTCTGAAAGCAATGACTGTGGTAGAAAGTGGACATAGGATGAAAAGAAGGTATCCACTTGGTCCTCTTAATGAACCATATGCTTATCATGATGAGTTGAATATGACTTCCAAAGGCATAGAGCAACACTATTCATATATTCTATCCACTCTATCATGCATAGATCTCTCAAGAAATCATTTAATGGAGTTCTTCCTTATGATTTTGGAAAGTTGAAAGGGTTGAAGTCTCTCAATCTATCCATGAACAATTTCAGCGGGACGCTTCCAAGTAGTTTGGGAGAAATGAGTGATCTGGAATCACTGGACCTTTCTAGAAACATGTTTTCTGGATATATTCCAAAGGAGCTCACATCTCTAGACTATTTGGGATTTTTAAATCTGTCCAGCAACAATCTCTCTGGTATCATACCACAAGGAGGACACATGTTCCCATTTACACAATCATCATATTTACAAAATCTGAATTTATGCGGATGTCCACTTCCAAAGAATTGCTCTTGGCCACAATTTGCACCACCTCCTCCTGCTTCTAATGAAGAAGAAGACAACAATGAAGAGAGCAGAAAACAAATACCGTGGTATGAGGTAGGAATGGGGTTGTCATATGGGGTAGGTTTTGGTGGTGTATTGTTATTTATTGTGTTGAGAGAGAGCTGGAAAAATAAGTATTTCAAAAGGGTTGATATAATTCTGAAGCTTTTGTTTCCTTTTGTTCGCAAGAGAAGGCTATGAAAGGTTTTTTCTCCAGCAAAACCATGCCTTAAGGTCTCATCAGCAACTTAATCATCTTTCATATTGATCAGTTTATAAATCTCTATTCCTAACTTAATTCTGAACTTGTTTCTCCACCAGAGGGAGCTGAGACTATGCATGAAAAGACATCAAATTCCTATCAATTCATTTGTTACCATATAACACATATGGGTTGGAAAGATAGTAACAATAATGATATATGTTGTTGACGTGGAAAGATAGTAACAATAATGAAGTATGCTTTCCTTGTTGGCAACAATATATGGGAAAATTTTCAGCTGAGATAGTATTGATTGAAATTCCAGCATTCTCTGTCTGTTCTCTGCTCAAGGAATTCTAGCAATTATTATATAGAGGTTCAACATATTCTCGATCATGGCCTGCTAAGTGTGTAAGTCATAGCTGTATTGTTTTTTTGTTGTTCTGCTTTCAATTTGGAGTCAATTTCTATGGAATTTGTTGCTATATTTAAGAACCATATTTATAAGGACACTACACGGGAATATGGTCCATAAACTGTTGCTCCCATCCACTTTGTTGTTGTTGAATATACTGAAACAAGAGGATCTTCAGTGGACTTGTTTATGACCAATTTATGATGGATATCACCGTACTCTGTATTTTTATTTATTTTTAAAAGATGACCTGACCTCTCTTGTGGCCCTGTGGGCATGCAATGCACAACGAAAGTCTTTATCTGGCACCTGAGTCGAGGTTGAAACATTGACCGCAGGAAAATTTGTAGCAAATTTTATTGTGCTATTTTTTAAAATGGGGGTAAATGTTTAATTCCAATACATGGTATTCAGGGTCAGCTAATAACATGTTCACTTCAGAAGAGTTAATTATACAAGCATAAACAATTCTGGGTTAACATTGTTCACAGTACTAGTCATGACTTCATTAACAAGTAATGGGTACTTATTCTCCATAGGTAAAAGGTTGGTAGAGAATGAGAAACTCAGAGATTGACAGTGAGAATATATTTTGGAAAGAGAGTGTTGGTCAAAAAGAGACCAAAATTATAAAATAAAAATAAAAATGTATACAATAACTTCATATTAAAAATGTACATAATAATTTCTATATAAAATTGCATTTACAAAATATCATTACATTTGCATCATTTCGACATCCCTTGAAACTCATATACAATCATTAGTTATGTTTGTGGTACTATTTTAGCTTAAATGTGACATGTTTGTTGTGAAAATTTCTGAGGCAAACTTCGCAGCGGGGTAAGTGTTTTATTTCAATTTTATTTTTTTGAGCATTTTTCCATGTTATTTTTCAGACTTTCCTGGGGTGCGCTTCAGTTGCACATCTGTTGTATCCAATACATCTCCTGGCTGTACTTGAGATATATCCGAATAGAAATGTTATTTGGTCTTGTTCAGACCACATCTGAAGAGTACTAATATGATGAATTTGCTCATTAAAAATGTGATATTTGAATAAGTACAGCCAGTGAAAGATATGCAACTCCAATCTAGTGACTGCAAAGTGATGCCTAGCTTGCCTTGGCTTGGCAGATGAGCAAGGAAGAAACATCAGACACATCCAAAGCAATGAATATGGGTCTTCCATTAGTGTTCTATAGCCATTGCCACTCTAGTGAACACTTGAAACAAATATATGATATTCAGACACTGTACCATTCAAATGAACTTTAATTTTTTCATGATTATCTAAAATTTCAACATATTGCAAAGGTCATAGCAAACTCGATAACTTTAAATACTATTAATAAGATACACGTGTATAGAGAAGGTATGCATAATCCCATTCATCTAATATGGACAGGAAAAACAGCAATAATAAATAAATAGTCTCAACAGCAATAATAAATGCTATCAATAAATTTGACAGGAAAAACTCATTACATTTTACAAGTCATGTCAGAAGAAGAGCCAAAAGAGGATTTTGGCATAAAATTGGCACTACATATGGATCTTACATTATTTTCTCGTTCAAGGAGAAAAACCATAACATTAAACTTGATTTTTTCTTTCACATAACTGAGTATCTTCGCAATTATTTTACAAATAATGATACAATTGATTGTAATATCAAAACTTCAACAGATTAAATCTGAGAGCTCTTCAAATTTCTCCGTTTCTTGTTAACAGTAATGGAGTTTCGCTCTTCCATCCATCCTCGAATTTTTCTTTTATTTCCTTTCATCTCATCAGGCGTAAGGTGTGTGTACACTGATGCAGCACTCTTGATACCCTTTAATCTTTTTCCCTGAAATGTTTACAAACAATGGGCATATCAGTAAATAAAACTATGCAAACGTAAATGATAAAATAATTTTATCAAAATTATAAATAAGATATTGTGTGGTCACCTATTGTTGGGAAGAATGGATCCTTTCTGAAAGTTGCATCTCAGTATCACCTTCACTATTACGTTGCTACAAAAATGAAGGATTATTGATGCAAATTATTTCCTACATTAACTCGAAGAAAAAAACACAAATATTTTAAATGTTTTTATATTTGACTCCTAGAAGTAATTAGCAATGTAAATGTAACACCCTGAACTGTTGTTACTTCCTCCTAAGCATACAAGTGTTGATATGTGATTTCTTTATAAAAGGATGTGTTCCTTGATTGAGAAGTCATGCTTGATATGTACTGTATTTTCTTTGCAGATTGCAGATCTTTGACTGAGTCAGATTATGATTGGACTCTTTTATTTATTTCATTTTACATCTGAGTTTAATCTGATCTCGGAACGAATTATGAATTTATTCATCTATAAGACCTAGCCTTGGATCAGTAATACCCAAGTGGTGCTTTAAGTTATTCGTGATGAATTAAAAATTATAAACCTTTCACAGGTTGCAAGGTTTGAATTCGTTGAATAAAGCCAATCCCGAGTCTAACTCAGGTTGATCGTGTGAAATGGAATGGTTCCCGATATCGAAGTATATCTGGAAGGTCTTGGTCGTGGACCAGGTAATAATTCTATTGCATATAATTCTGTAGCCTAATGGCAGTACAGGAGTGAACCCTATTCAAGAATGCATGTTGTAGGTCTTTTTCTGAGTATATGAAATGTTAGACCTAACTGGAATTATTAATGTTAGTAACCTAAAACTAAACTTAACCTAGGGGTTAGATTAGTGTTAATCTAACCTAGACCTAGGCTAAGAGCTAATGTTCTAAGTTAGTATCTATGTGCTAAGTGGTTAGACTAGGTTTTATCCTAAATCCTAACCTAAGTTACTAACCTAACTATTGAGAAAAGAATAAGGGGACCTATGGAAGGGGTGCGAACCATGGGCGGCAGTTTCTATGTTATTAAATGCGTGGATAAGTATGAAAGACAGGTAATTTGGTGGAGGTTTTTTAACGGCTATCTTGAGCCGACGTGGCAGGTCGCCAAAGTTAGAAATGATCTTTGACGTGCATTTGTCCATCACCAACTATGGCGGTCGGTGGCAGTGGAGTTTGAGCGGGAAACTGGGAATTAATGCAATCAATGCACTCGGGCTTCGAGCTCAGATTTCTTGGGGAAGCATGCAAAATGGAAAGTTGATTGTTTGTTTGGTTTTGCATGCGCTCCGGTTTTCCTTCTGTCTGTTCACTGGTTCTTCGCACCAGTCTTCTTGGTGTTGCATGGCAAGTATGAGTGTAATTAGTTCTTTCCTCTGGCAAGGAAAATATATAATTCATGGAAATAGTAAATTTCTGTTGGTGGATCTAACTTGGAAAAGAAGGAGAAGGTTTGAGCTCTTTCAGTGGTCTGCTTCGAAATTTTAAGCAAATATCCAGGCATGTTAGGCCCTAACCTTTAAAAATATTGTTGTCTTTCAAGTGATTTCGTTAGAACAACTCTGTTCAAATGATTTATGGGTTTAGATGATTTTATGGCAGTTACGGGTGATTTTGTTACTGTATCTTCTTGCTGTTCGATTTTCAAATTTAGCCCTTGAAGGGTGTGTGTTGTATTTCAAACTGTTATTCTGTTTTATTGCGTTTTACATTCCGGCGTAAGCCTGTGAAACGTATGCTTGAAGGGTACTTAACCTGCTCTGTGAGAACCCGTGCATGATTCCCTTGCTGGGTTCAGGCTACTGTGATGCTTGTTGATTGATTCTCGTAGTCGATGCTTGTTGTTGATACTTGCCGTCAATGCTGGTTGTGGTTACTCGTAGAAAGGAATACTGATGGACTTTTGTTTGATTGCTCAGTTTTATTGAACTATTTGTAAGCTCTGTCGTGGTAAATGTTGGTTGTGGTTATAGATTCTTGTTGGGTTTCGTTTGAAATTTAAAGTTATTTGTTAATAAATAACTTGCTGTGTTACTGTATCTCATCGCGACCCTGTTGAGGTTGTTTTTCCTTGCGTTGTGGTTATGGGTTTCAACCCGTTGACAGTATGCAATATGTATATATTTATGTTTGTTGTAATCGAAACGACTCTGTGGAGTCGATTGAATGATTCATATATTTGGACCACTGTTGAAGCTAAATATAATTGAATATTGGTAATTGATGTGCCAGAGACTTGAAGGAATAACATGTATTACGACCTCTGTTATTTTGTAAGAATACCTTCGTGTTGCAAGGATTTTGTGGTACAGACTCTTTGGGTGTATTTTTACGTTTACATTCTGTGCAAACTTGTGCGAAAAATTGATAAGGGTTCAGTCGGATTCCTTGTTTTGAAATCAGTATTTAGATTTACTTTTTCCTTATTTTTAAATGTGTACCATTGATTGGCACAGATGGAATCATTTAATTTATTTATCTTGTTACTGTTGTTCGGATTCAGTTGAATCTTGGAAGGTAACCTGTATTTTTGCCTCAAATTAAACCTGATTTGGTACACTGTTGTTTTTGTCACTGTGGAAGTTCCTTGAGTATGGATAGTTATCATGTGTCCTGGCTCTGTTGAAGTGAGACGTGAATACCATACTTTAAACTCTGAATGCGTCCAGATGAGAATAGACATGTTATGTTTACTTTTTGTATATTCCAGTCAGTTTGAGGCTGTGCATGTTGCGGGAATTCTGTGTGATTACCTCGGCATTGTCTTAGGGAAACATCAATTGCTCAATGCTAGGGAGTCTATTGTTGACTGCGAATAATTGAAGCTCTTTGATTTCAACCTTGGGTCCGAAAGCCTTGTAGTGTTTATTATGAACTAGAAGGGGACTGTAGGTTAATGTATGGGATTGTAGTCATGTTTACGTATTCTGTTGCATGACTATCCTGCCTTGAGCTTGACTGAACTATGAGCCGTCGACTGCACCTCGACGGGCGATGTGGGGAATATCTTCTTGTTGGTTGTTTCATGTGGAAGGTCATGTGGAGTCTGTTTGGTAGATAGTCATCACTGTTGGCGTGATAGCTACTGTACAGAAGTTTTGTTATATTTGATGTTAACAAAACAGTGATTCTTCTTGTGACTCGTCTGACTTTTTCGTATGCATGTAAGGTGAATGTTTTCCATTTGAGGAAATGGTACAGTCATGAGCTTGTTGAAGGGAAATTTGAATGACTTGTTTTCTTTCTCTTCTGTTATGAAAATATATGATGATATTTTTTATCTAACCGTTGGAACTGTTTTGAACCTATGTACGGAATCATGATTTATTATGATATTCCTTTTACTGTTGAATGAAATGATTTGTCTGAAGTTTGCTATTTTTGGAATTCAGATGGATAGATGATATGGATACTTTCGTTCTTCTTGATTTCTAATATTGTGATGAAATATTTGGGAAGTATTTAGGACTATTCTGTAACGATAATAAAGTTACACGTTGTAGTCATTTTTGTATTACATCAGCATAGTCTGAAATATGTATACTTGTTTGGTGAAATGATCTCATTTAAACATGTTGTTTAATGAAAACAGTTGGTGGATTGCAATTGTTTTAAGAGTTAGTGCTTATCATGCTCAGTTCATCGAACTAACCCATGTTGACTATTTTTGCAGATGGTTGCCGTAAGTGGTAAAAGCATGCAGATCTGATAGGATGATCAGATTGTTTAGATTTGATTTTAAGTAGAATTTCAGTTTGATCTTCTTTAAATGTACTATAAGAGGAAAGATTTTCTTCTTCCGTTGAGTATTGTATCAAGTATGCTGAATGCATAAAATTTATTTGATTAATTCTGAAAGGAATAGAAATAAGTATTTGCTACTTATGTGTTGTATTCTTATTTTGATAAATTTACCTTCTTCGGTTTATATACCGGAGGGGAATTGTTATCATTGTATAATTTGGAGACTTTTGTGATTATCAATGTAAGCTTTGCAAGAATATAAGACTAAATTCTTATGATTGTTTAGCAGTTCCAGTATGTTCTATCAGAAGCTAAATTGAAATTTAGGTAACTGCCTTTTTGGAAGATAGGGTTAAAATATACCTAAGCAGAACGCTAAACAAGCTGAATTAAATTATTAATCCCTAGTCCTGATTATGACAGGACAACATTTAATTGGATTCTTAATCATTATATCTAATACTAGTAAGTACGATATAAATTCAGTTATGAGAACTGATATAACCTAAATGGGGTTCAGATGGAAATCTCATGTGAAGTTTATGAGCTATTGTCCCATTTCGTTGAATTAGAATTATGTATACTCTATGAACTCCTTGAAGAGACCATAGTCTTAATAACTCCTCTGTGTAATGGGTTTTATTGCGAAAGGTCATTCTATGAAGAAGAATCTAGGGATCGGGAAAGGCTAACCTTAGGGGAACGTCTTTTAATATAATTTAACTCTATGTGCGTAACGCTTATTAATACGTAGATCTTTTCGAGGCGGATTTAAAGGTTGATAGCATAAGACAACTGCAGGGTTGTACCTTCGAAAAGATTAGGATCTTCTCGAAGATACCACAATGCAGGTGACTTATGATGACACCCTTTGCATTGATCGTTAAGATTTACACCTTTAACTTGTACAAGTTACTTTGGGACCGATTAGGTATGGGGTCACATTATATGGCTTCCTAGGAGACTCGGGGTATCTTGACACACTGGTTTAATTAGGATTGACCCAGTATGTCGTCTTATCCCTAGTCCTCGGGAGCATCCATATAACGTGGTCACCTTACTAATCCGTTCCCGAGTGATTAACTTGGGATAATAGGGACTGACAGAAGTCGGTATAAGACATTCTACATAACATAGGAATGGGGTGAAGGACGTATTCCAGATTGACGAGTATGCTGTTAAGGAATATGAGACATAAGCAGTATGTTTCAAATCTTTGGCCAAAGTATCGCAAGCTGCTGATTGTGTTGTCCTGAGTCACCTGGTCTAAGGGATGAGATGCCGATGAATAATGGTAACAGTTATTCAGTTAGGTTCCTTGGACAGAGCATTTTGAATCCCAGAATAGGGAAGAGAACCGCAAGAGTGATGTGTTAAATAAAAACGCCAACTCTTATTACTCATGAATAGATCGGTAGATTACCGAGTCATGGAATGAATAGATCGGAGGTACTCCGAGTCATTACAGCTGCATATGGTTATCTGTTATATGAATGGTTATTCGATTTGTGAGTTCTAAATTATGTATTTAGAACCAAGAAGCATTTATCCAAAAAAAAAAAATTGACTTGTTCTATTGTCTAAAATGAGGATGTTACAGTAAATCTTAAGTTTACGTAACTTACCAAATCAGATGAAGCACGACCCATTTTATGTATAATTTGCATGGAATCAACAAAACTGGATAACATTTTTACGTTTCTTACCAAAAGCTTATTTGGTTGTTCCTCTTCATTCTACAAACAATCAATTCATATAAATACTATATAATACAATTAAAGAACATGATTGTTAGAAAGAAATAAAATTATAAGTAAAATGATATTGGGGTAAGGGAAGCTCCTGTAACAGCTGCAACAGTCAAGTAAGGGAAGCCACGTTGGTATGAAAAGTACATAGTTTCATCGTGAATAATATGTTTCCATCGTATAAAATATTATAGTGAAAATGCAAACCAGTTTTGAAAGATAAATACATAGAGGAATACTGCATAAGAATGTAATGGAAGGAAATGTATAGGGAAGTAGGAAAAAATTTAAACATTAGACTAGAAAGGAAAATCCTACAGTATCCATTTCCTTGTGTCACCAATGCATGGTAAAATCTGAATATGAGCTCTCAAAATTCTATTGAATACTGAAATAAATAATGCGTCATTGATATAGTCAATCAATTAGAAAAAAATAATGTACATCAAAACATAGTTTTACCTCAATTGCAACATTGTCATCTGAATATTCATTCACTCGCTGCAAACATGACAAAATGGATAAGTATACTTATACTGGATATAAAATCAATCAAATGTGCTAAAAACACAATAACATCAATAAGAATACAAATTAACACACCTTTGTCTCTTTTCCATCCTCTTTCTGGTTAATTGCCTTCAAGCAATCTTTAAACCAGATGCAATATGTCTTCTTCGATTCACCAACAGTATCTGCTCCAATATGTGGAAAATGCAATGGAGCGTCATCTACATATGATTCTTCTATGCATATGACAATGCAGTCCCTTTCTAAAGATCGTCTATGGCATTTTGTTCCTGGTTTAGTTGCATGAATTTTAGCAATGCCAGCCTTTTTTGCATGGTCAGGCTCTAGGAACATAAAAAAAAATTCTCCTATTGTGAATTCATAGGCAGCCATGTCCCTCGCCTCATTCTTTGGTTTGCCCGGTTCCACCTCAACAAATTTTGAAAAATCAGTCACCTCAATCAATGGATCGGCCATATTTTTTTCCTTATGATCCTCTGTGCTGATTTTTTCTTTATCATTCATATCGTTTCCCTCACTTTCTTTTGTTCTAATGGAAATAGGTGTTGTTTGCATTGGTGGTTCATGTACCCATGCACTTGAAGTGTATGCTTCAACGGTATTCTCTTCCTCAACACTCTGAAGCGGTAAAACCCAATTTTTCAAGTGCAACAACATAATAATTAATTGTATATAAAAGATGTAGGTATAAATGCCAAATTAGCAATATGATTAAGATTTAAGCACTTAAAATATATAGAAAACACAAATATTTATATTTGTAATTTACAACTGTACCTTGTTTTCCATTGCATTGTTGTTTACATTCTTTTTTTGTATCGGATTTTCTCCATCAACATCAGTTGAGTCCTATTCATGCATTCAAGTCATGAAAAGTGTGAGAATCACATTTACACAAGATTTCAACATGTTAATGAATGAAAAATGACACTTTATTATTCCAACAATGCTACTAATGTTTTTAATGAAAGCATGTTTCCTTACATGATCAACATTAATGGATTCTTCTTGGATAATATCCTGTACAAATGAAACGTTAATTTAAAATAACATAAAAAAATGTGAATAAACAAAACTAAAATAATTTTAAATTTAAATTATAATAAAAATGGTAAATACCTTATCCTTTTGTCCATTTAGTTCTGAATTTGTACAATCGGTTTTCATCAAATCCTTTTTATATTGCAGCGTTGAAACGGTTTTTTTCCTTCTTTCCTCCCTCTTTTCCACACTATCATACTCCTCTACAAGCTTGGAAATCAGATCTTTAGCTTGTTGGCTAAAGGGCCATGAAAAATATTGCACATTTTCTTCCTGACAATAACGCTCAATTAACCTAGATTTGTACATATATTTAGAATTTTTCAAGTGCCAGTCAACACTTCGCTTTGCAACCATATTTTGTACTTTTTTTTTGTTTTCCTTTTATACTTCCCAGTCGCACATTTACCCGGCTTATGCCTATGTAATGGAGGGAGACCATTGTGATCATGGAGGCGGTGATAGTTGATGTCTTTCAAATGCCATTTTATTCCTTGCATTTCATAGTTGCAGCAAGGAAAGACCATGCACTTAAATCTATCCCTCTTTCCAATTTCTTTTATAATTTTACACTGCTGCAAATACTACAATTCACAGCCAATAATTAAATAGTTTATGAGTAACAATTGATGTGTAGGGAAATCCTATAACTCTTTAGTTGAAATTATTATGCAAATGTAAAAATATATGGACACTAAAAGAACACGAAATTGGAAAATCCTAATAAATCTAAGACATACTAACATAAGTTGAATACTTGAATAAAAGTGTTTTATTCATGCAAAACAAAAATTATAAATAACACTACTTACTGATCTTTGATGTTTGCACTCATTGGATGCTTTATGGCTTGGACTAGGCACCCAATCTTCATCTTCATCATCCTCCTTTACCTCATAATCTTCGTCATTTTGATCACTACTTTCATCTATGTTTAGTTCCGTGTCAAATTCTTCTTCAAAATCTGAATTCTCTTTTGTTTGATCAACAAATGCTTTTTCTTCTTCAAATTTTTCATCGTTAATCTATGTTTATGTTACAAAAACAAAAACTATGTTGTCAGAAATAAGCATTTCATAACACATAATCCACTACAAAAATTATATTTCAATAAAAAACAAACAGTCACATTTCCTTACCCGTTTCAGAAAGGCCATTGCAGCACGTGTTGTCATCCTATTTTTTTGTGGTTGATTTTTTCCACAACCGCTATTTTCTTTCATTTGATTTGATTTCTTTGTGGTTAAAAAAATGCAGTTTTAAAATTAATACATAATATATGGTCATGCATAATCAAAATAAACAATATTGATGAAAAAACATTGTTAAAAGTTTCATCAATACCTTTAAACACAAATGAAGATGTCGCTTTTGATGATTGCTTCTTTGCCAGCAATAAGATTAGAAAGGACTGCTGAAATCCAAAAATATAGAAAGGAACTTCAAATCATCTGCCAGCAATAAGATTATATCAAAAAATAGAACACAATATAATCCTGATATAATATCTACAATGTGTAACCTGTGGAAATCCTGAAGAATTGAAGATTATATCTACCAAGCAAACATGATGGAAACAGGTCCGTAGCTTTCAGAAAAGTGATGAGAAATATAAGATGAAGACAATTTATTTATGGATTATATCAGCTCAGAAATGCCATTTTTAGATATCGTTCAAAAAATCAAAAGATATACAGTAAATAATCACTACTCACAAAGTCCAACAATAGGAGGAAGATTGGCTAGCTTGGCGTAGCTTATACCCTGCATAAGCATAGCACATTAACATAGACCTTGTATAAGCTTTATCAAACCCTTTCTAAACAAATTTTCTTTAAGACTATAATCTAATTTTTTAAATAGGCATAAAGTTAGTTTTCACGCCTTAAAACAAATTCTCTTTTAAGACTATAATCTAAATTTGTAAATAGACATGAAGTTAGTTTCCTTTCCTGTGGTATGGCAAGAATGGCTATAGTTATACCAGTGATAAGATCAGACTTGAAGAACTTAAAGGAATATCTGGGTGCCCATTCAAGAATAGGAAATATATACCGGACTCCCAACAAAAGCTTCCTTTTTCTTGGCTGGTTCTTAAATTGCTTGAAGGGATCATCAGGAAAAAATATCTCCTTCACAGAATCTTTAATAGAGTGCATCATGCTCTCTGGAGGCCTAACGCTAACTTTGTGAAGAGATGACATCTCTAAATCATTTTGAACAATGTCAGAAAGCCCATTGACATGCCCACTGACATTGGTGGTATTCATTTTTGCGTTCTTTCTCTGTCCAAATCTCAACTACACAAGCTCAGACCTTGATGTGACTCATTGCATGGGTAATCAGAAATGCGGAGAAGTATAGGCTCTTATATTCACTGTGCTCCAATACTTTCTTCTTTTCACTCATGAGAAGGCTTTCATCATGTTGGAGCAGTGAAAAATAGAAGCTATTCTGATCTCAAATTCAAATATAGTTCTCACCATTTACCTTTTCTGTCTAGTTCCCACAAGACAAACTGATAGGGGACATGTTAAAATTTCTTGGGTTCAAACAAACCAAGTCATTGCCAGAAACTTTCTTGATTCCATAGTTTTTCCTCTGATATGTGTGGTTGTTAGACTGTAAACCTTGAAGTCCTCCTGCACATAAATGTGGTGATTGGGCTATAAACATTCCCAATTCGGCCTTTTGTGTTACAAATTTTTATTCTGTTGGACTGTCTAGCATTTTTTTTCGGATAGAGAGCTATATTTGTCCATTCTGTTGAACTGAGGTGACCGGGTTAAGAACATAAATTCCTACTCTCGCTCCTATTTCTTCTCCACCTCTATCTCCTACTCCTTATCCATTTTGTTCTGTTGGGGGACAGATGAAGAGGGGACTGGTCAAACCTCCTATTTGCTTGGGTTGGGGAGTAGAAATCATATTTAGTAACTTCAAAGATATGCATCTATTATTTAAATTTCAGTACTTGAATTTATTTTTAAGAAAAATCAAAGAAGTGGCATATTTGAGCCGTCCCTTCAGATCAGCAGCATGACAGGATTTTCTTTCTAATTTCATAGAAGAAACCTATCTTTATGTTCTTATCTTATCATCATACATTAAACTTTATCCTTTTCCATAGATAGCCGTCTCTCGTGTCAAGAATCCTCCTTCTAGTGTAGCTTATTGGACTCATTACAAGTCCATCCCTCCTTTGTTGGTCCCCAACCGAGAGTAGGAAAAATAGTATTTAGAGTATGCACATGGGAAATTTAAGGCACAAAGTCTAACAATTTTTCTATGTATTTTATCCTTGAAAAAGAACTCTTACGTGTCTTCTTAGTTTTCTTCTTTACAAAGAAACGTTGTCAAAGTCCATAAAATGCTTTTAATACTCTTATTTATACTGTCGTGGCTAGATATAAAAATTGGTAACGATTCTCACAACCTAGTGTAAATAGAGTTGTTATACTAGCAATTGCATACGAGTTTCAACTTACGCTGGATCCCTGTTCTAAATCTTCCATTTGACAAAAGTTGGGAGGATGCTGAAAAAGGTTGTGGAGTTTGCAACATGCTTACAAAACACGATCCAACCTCACACATGCATGTTTTATTTGTTGACAAACATCCATGACATAAATTTGAGGCAATTTCTGAAACAAGATTAGGGCTTCATCATTATGCCCATTCTGAGCATACTCAGTAATCATTTCCTTCCAATAGACCACATTCTCTTTAGCCATTTTCTTAAAAAGATTATGAGCCCTGTCGAAGCACCCATCTCATGCATACCCAACAATCATAGTTGTCTAGGAGGTGACATCTCAATGATGTATTTTGTTAAACAGTTAGCGTGCCTTATCTACACCACCGCATTTCGAATACATAACCAAAAGAACACTTCCCGTATCGTCATGCCCTGCTACAAATTTACCAAGTAAATGGATCGATATACTTGTAAACATAAAACCACATGCCATTTATGGGATTTTAATTGCAATCTGAACCATTGTGTTGTATTCCTATCCCTGGTTTTTCTTCAAACTATTTCAATGTATCCTTACCATTCCCACCCTACACTACAATCATCACTGACCATGAGACTTTTATGCCCCGTTCAAGCATTTCAAAAAGCACTTTGGGAGTATCAACCAAAATTTTGCGTTAAACATAAATATTCAAAAGGGATTTCCAAACAAATCTCTTCAAATACATACTCATTCATGTGGGTATGAATTAGATTTACTATGATTAAATACTCTCTATTTGTATTTTATACATTTTCCTTAAATATAACGATTTTTTTTTGTATATGGAAAGAACAGTTATGCTATAAAGGGATTCCAATTTTTATGGAATGATATTCTACACTTTTACTGGATTTTGTCCCTCCTTTTAGCACTAAAATCCATCCAACTCTATTATCGATCGCCACTTCTCAAACGGCCTCAAACAAAATTCCCCCTTCAAAGCTGCAGTAACTCTAAATATTTTCTGGAAACAAGAGGGAATATGGACAGTGATTCAGATTAGCATGGCCGCTTGATGTATACATTTAAGTTTATAGTTAACGCTCGCTTTTCATTGTAGGCTTACCATGGAAATAGGCAACAATAATGCTCTTCTCGAAGCCTGACAGAGCTTTCAAAATTTTGGACAATGTCTAGTAGCTATTTTCATATGACAGACCTCTGGGTTTATTGTGACAAATTTAATTTGTTGGTAGCCATTAGAAAGATAAAGTAGATTTTTTTGATCGCTACCAAAAAGGCCTCAAGTCAGCTATTTGTGTGAATTGAATTGATTCCATCATTTTAAAATCCTCATTTATTTATTAACTAACGGCGTATCCTTGCCCCCCCCCTGGAGAAGCAACTGCTAGTTATGCTACGCAGGTGAATGCTTTCACAAACACTTCCGTATTTTTAATATTCGTGAAATGTTATTTATGCTTGTTAAATCATCACTGGCAGGGGCATAAATTGATTTCTTTGCTTTCCCCAACTCCATCGAGACCAACAATGACATCCAGAAGGAATGTTGCCTGCCCTGAAAATGAAACCCTTGCCAAATTTGTGTTCGAAAAATGGGAAGAAATGGCCGTCAAAGAGACTTTCACCGATCGTTTGAATGCTACTTTCTCCAAGGCCTATAAAAATCTCTATGACCACAAGGATCCCATCTTCGACCTCAAAGGAGCCAGCAAAATCAAGTATGTATTCACATTTGATTAATTAGCCTTGTTGCCCAGGGTTTAGGGTTTTGCAGTAAGCATAATAATGCACAATATTTTATTTAGTCTGATTATTTAGAAATTCAAAGTCAAGTGAATGTGCATATTCGTTTGGATTTATTTACTTAGTTTCAGGGTTTAGTGTTTTTTTAGGGTACGAGAGTTCTTTACATTTGTATTTCAGGGTAACCTTGGGCTTTGATATGTGATCAAATTCACACGGGATTTACACCAGGTTTTTTTCGTTGAGTTACACTGTGATACCCAGCCATCAAGATGTATGCAGTATTTTATATGTATGCAGTGTTATACCTAGCCATCAAGATGTATGCAGTGTTATATGTATGCAGTGTTATACCTAATGGGTATCACAGTGTAACTCAACGAAAAAAACCTGGTGTAAATCCCGTGTGAATTTGATCACATATCAAAGCCCAAGGTTACCCTGAAATGCAAATGTAAAGAACTCTCGTACCCTAAAAAATGCTAAACCATGAAACTAAGTAAATAAATCCAAACGAATATGCACATTCACAAATTTGAATAATTAGGCTTTTTGCTGGACATGCATTCCAAAAAGATCCCTCAAAATCTATCTCACATTGGAAAACAAGTCATAGCCGTCAGGAAACATTAATTACAGCCAAAAAACATCATAGCTGCGAGGAAACAGCTGCCGGAAAACATTTAACAGCCACCAGGAAACATCATAACCGCTGGAAAACATTTAACAGCTGCCGGGAAACATCTTAAAAATGAACCTTTGACTTTCGTATTGGCACATTCATTGTACCCCCAAAAGGTGCAAGTGGTAGTATATGTAAGATAAAGTGTAAAGATCTCTTGTCCACACAAAGGGGTTCCCTGGATTTTTTATCGTAAAATTATCATTGTTATCTTTTATTTTTATTATTTATTTTTAAAGCTGTTATGGTTTTGTTTAGAGGAGTTGGAAATTGGATGCTGACGCTACTGAAGCAGTATTTTGAGAGCAATAAGGATGATTCAAGCCAGGAAGTCTTGGAGCCTAGAGGTAAGATTCAGCCCAATTTTCTTTGAAGTATTTTCAGTTTTATCTAGTGTTGAGAGTCTGAATTCTCTGGGTATTGTATTAAATGCCATTGTGATCTAAATGTTTTCCAATGACAGCCTTGGTATACTTAATTGTTCTTAGTTTAGACCTAAATGTTCGAGCAGATGATCACATGAGTACAATAATTTTTTTTGCTGAGTGATTAGGGGTGAGATTAGGCATTTACTGTTTGCAAGGTATGTATTAAGATTACATTATTAACAAGGATGGGATGATTTCATCTTCTAGTAGGTGTATAACCCAAATTACAGAGATCAGATGGCCTCTGGTAGTTGGTGCTACATCTTGCCTGAAAACTGCTCCGCTGCCTGTCTTTGGACGCGATTGTCGTAATAGGCCGTGGTTAGTGCACAAATCATAGTTGTCACATATGTGACTTGCAATCACAATGTTCTCTTTTGAGTTTGAAAGAAAGTTTTATGACTAATATTAGGAGACAAAGTTTGCTAAGGTATGTTGAAAATTTGGACAAAAATCGAATCCAGGATCTACTTGTAGAGGACGAGCTGCTCTACCACAGAGCTACTCATTCATCTCTTCCTGGGGCTTTTATTATGGGTTCTTAAGCACATGCCAGCACATCCAATACCCTCTAAGCATCAGTTTGCATTTTTCTTCGACAATGGGGACAAGTATGGACTGCGATCACAACACCTACAGTCACCCACCATGCTCCCTACCCTAGATTAATCCTTCTTCGATCAAGGGTGCTAGCATGTTCACAAGGAAAGTTCTAGCTATGGCTCTAATACCATGTTGAATATATAGGCACACTAGGATTTGAACTTGTGATCTACTTGTGGGAAATTTCGTTCACTATCACCATCTAATGATGGATCATGGGGCTCTTATTACAAATTTTCAAGTGTAATTGAGCACTTTTGAGTACCCTACCTTTAGTTATGCGTATTTTTGCTTGTAAAACTGGAGGTGAGAGTAGTTGGTTGATAGTATAATGGAGAGTGCCTTGAGGCATTTGGATGACATCTATTCCATTGAGTCTATTTTGCTATCTCATAGAATGTTTCATCGAGGCTATCTCGTGCTATACGAAGAATATCTTATATTAATGAGATTTTGTGCCATTCACAATCTCCTCAAAGCTTTCTGTCAAGCACCCACCTTTCCTCTCAGTCTTATCGGTTAGAGGAGACATATTTCCCTATGCACTCCTCAACTACCTAATGTTAGATGAGTACCTAAAGACTATCTCCTCCCCAACTCCCTCGGGCTTTTAGCATGGATTATCAAGTGTGGGCAAGCACTTCCAGCATCCTGTTAAGGGCAGTTTGTTATTTGCTTCAACAAAGCGGGGACAAGTATGAATTACAATCTTAACACTATCCTCTAAGCTTCAATCCTTCTTTGAATGAGGGTCATCACAGATCTACAAGGAAAACTCCAGCCATAAAAATGTGGGTGCACTACAATCTGAACCAATGACCTACTTCAGGATAGTGAGCTTTCGCTATCACTGATTGTCTTAACCATCTCAGGATGGGACTTGTATTATGTATTTTAAAGTGTTGGTGAGCGCTTTCAATAATTCCCCACTCCTCTAAAGCCCCTAAGGGATGAACTGCTTCTTGCTACTGCAATGTGTGGGATAAATATGAATTGTGACATCTGCAACTTAAGTTTGCCGACAATTCTTGGTAAAATAACACCTGTATCATAAACTTGTGGGTTCATCTGTTATGTGGTACCTGTATGTTGGGGGTGATTTTTCAAAACAATATTTTGTAAGAGGTACAAAGATGTTTAGAAGATTTAATATGGCTATTATCTGCTACAAAAAAATTTCATGCACTGACTGTGAACGACATCGGGCCTGACTCAAAAGAGTCTTCAGCATTTGGCCCGTCTCAAAATGTTACACAGGGGCGCATCCCATAGATTTTGGTGATGTCCCGGATGTTCCAAACATTTTAGGACTTGGGACTTCGAGGAGGGGGCATCCCCTATTTTATTTTTTTTTAACTATTTTTATGTAAATTTACTTTAATTTTTTGTTCTTTTACCAAAAACATTGTATTTGAATCTTGAAAGTACTTTGAAAAGCATTAAAGATAGTTTAAACCCCTAAATTTCATTGAACAAAGTTAAAATATATAAATATTATTTAATAGCCGTCCCCTTCCATCCCCAAAATCTAGGATTTTTTTTGCCGTCCCAGAAATGCATTTGATGTATTTTTTGCTCTTAAGGGGTAGGTGATATACTTCGCTGCAGAGGGAGGTAAATAGCCGACCAATGAACTTAATCTTAAAGGTGTACGCAATCAGGCTTGTGATTGGGCGAGGGCAATATCCAGGATGAGGAACATTATATCCTAAATTATAATGGACTATGATGTAATCATATAATGTTCGTAATAAGACTTTCCATTTTATTGCAAAATTATTAAACTCAATCATTTGAATGCCAAAATTGACTGTGAGTTCTACATGGAAAGAACTTATATGTGCAGGAGATAGGAAGATTAAAAATAACTCTAAACTTATGCACAAGAATTAAAGGAAGATTTTAAGTAGGCTTGCATTGCTTTAAGGTTTTAGTTAAGCATTATTGTAAACAACTTTGATTAAATTGTGTAGTTCCTAAAGTACCTAACAACTTCATTGACGGAAGTTAACATATTCTAGTAGTAGACAACATCTGATATTGACAAACTTTGCTTCTTTAAATTTAGTATCTTTTCATAAAATTTCCAACTCTGAAATATATGGGAAAATATGTCAACCTTTTGAATTTAGAATCGGCAAATTTATTTAAAGAACATCGAAAAGACACAGCAATGGCTAATATTAGGCACTGGAATTTTCTTGAGGGCTGTAAAAAGAAGAAATATTTGTGGCGATACTCAAACAACAGTTCCAAATTCGGAATAGCAGTTTTCAATGAATGATGTAATCCAAGAGTTCTTAACTCTTATGAAGCTTTGACTGCAGCCAAGAAGGGCAGGGGTTCGGGTCGATATCTGCCTCAAAAGAGTTCAGCACCATATGCAATTTTGATTACTCTTTACAGGTGAGATGCTGTTAGCCCAACATACATGGTTCTGGAGCAGCTCAAACATACTTTTTCTATGCCATGCAGAGGCTTACCTTGAAAAGCAGTGTCACGGGAAGAGACTGACAGTTATCAATCTCACTTAGCTTTTTATTGATACGAGTTTTTGTGTGATCAACAGGGAAACTCAAAATGGAAAGGATTATATGTTGAAACAGGAGCTTATTGATGCAGCCGAAGCTAGTGGGCTTTCCAGAATGCCTATTGGGTAACTTAATTAACCTGTTCCTTGTTTAGATTTGTGCTCATGCTTTGTGTAAAACCACAAATCAGAGAAGCACAAAATAGCATGTAAAAGAGAAGCACAGAATAACATGTAACATAAACATAGATTAAAGATATTTTTTCAGAAACAAATCGATGTAACATAATCTTATATTGTAGAAACCCACCTCTGAAATCCGTTCTTTGGAGCAAACAGGGGAAGTTGCATAAGCCTTTCACAAATTCCAGCGTCAATAACAGATTTGCACTGGCCTTTACCTTCCTCTTTGCTGGATTAAATGTCGGGGATGATATAATCGCACTGAAATTTGGAGAGTGCGTATAAGGCGACCTGTATTTCTATCTCAAGTTGACAATGCATACGCTTCAAACCAGGGAACAGCTCAAACCGCATGGAAAACGCATGGAAACCGCAAAAAAGAACAGGGGCTATGGCGGGTCATATGTTTTTGATGAAGGCAGAGCTATGATTTTTCAAACTGGAACTGTGTGACAGCTGCGGGTGATTTGACAGGAGTCGCTGAAATGATAGCCGACAAAGGCTGGCAAAAGCGGCAGTATTTATTAGCTTGTCAGGAGGGGAATGGAGACGGAGTTAACGAAAAAGAAAACGGAGCAACATGATACACACAGTGAGGCTCATGCATGGCCATGTTTCCTACTGATTTTGACACACTCGAAGGTTAAATATGACCTGTAGAGGGAGATATATCTGTAACGTTATTATCTCCTCATTTTACTATATACAAATTGATAGATTTGGATCTATATCTGTATCTGAAGTGGGTTCAATTGTCTCTTAGAGGAAACTATTTGCCATCGTTGTTTGGTTTGTTGTATGTAGAAGAAGAAGAAGATTGAGGATTAGGAGGTGTTTCATTCTGGTGTAATGTCTACGTGTATTGATTTTGCTTCTTCTGCTTCTAAACACCTACGGTACATGCACTGTAACCTTTACAGCACCATTCCTGGGGTAGTTTGGCAGTCCAGCTAGCGACACACTCAAATCATATTATAAAAATAATATGCGGACCAAAAACAGAGGAATCATATCAAAATAAAATATGAATAACAAAAAATAAGGAGATTGTGTCAGTACCATAAGATCTAAATTAAATATATTATGTCGACGAAGTATGACTCAACCCATGTCGTCCACCTCCTCGCCCGCTATCAGAGTGGAGAAGGCTTCACCCCAACTTGTATACAGCTTCGGCATAAATTTATCCCACATGGTTTTTGGAGTGTTGCAATTTGTTAGATGAAAACATCGACTATCAGAGGCATGTACACCAATGAGCCTCACATGGCTTCATCCATTTTGTTTCAATACACAAATTTCTTATATTCCTTTTTGAAATATTATAGGTGTTTCCTTCGATATAGACGACAAACCCTTAGAATTCATTAACTGAAGCATTTTTTGTTTCCATTTGTGACAATTGTGTAGAGTTAAGAGATCAATAACCTTAGATTCATCTATTGTATGGTGCGAAATCTTACAAAAAGTCTAACAATAACTGAAAATCTTTTAATCAAACTATTCTAGCATTACATCTGCTGGAGGAGTCGATCTGAGTGCAAAGCCACTACAAATGTGAGTGGAATTTTGATGATCTGATTCATCTGTTTTCCTTCTCTTTTGAAAACATTTGAATTTTGCATCTATCATTGTTGATTTTTTTTGGCAATTATTTATTTTTTGTCCTAACACTTGCAGTTGTTGTGTGTGATGAAACTATTGCAGACCTTAACATCTCTCGCAGGTCCAAATTGTTGTAGGTCAAAGGTTTTGTTGTTCCATATCTAACAGAAAGAATTTCAATTGAGCTACAACAATTTCAGATCTGGAACAATAAAACCTTCGAATGAAGAGACATAATTTCAATTGAGCTACAAGAATTTGAACCTGCAAGAGATGTTAATGTGTCTTACTGGTTTCAAAATAGAAAATATCGAGGAAAAATTCACATTAACAGCTCTTACATTTCAGATAATCAAGCTCAGGGTACTGCTCGCAGATCTTTTTCTTCTCTGGATCATGAAGAAATGTGGTCTCAAGGAATGTCATGATTGCAGGATGTGCACAAAATGGATCTTTTGAGAAGGCTCTAGGAGCTTTCAAGTAACTGCAACAGGTGTAAAGCCTGATCCCACAACCTTTCCAGTATCCTCTCATCCTGTGCCAAATGGGAGGTTCGGAACAGAGCATGAACATCCATAAAAGTACATTGGATAAAGGAATTTCTTCAAATATTGTAGTTTTATATATATATATATATATACCCAATCTGGCAATTGAACCATTCGACAGTTGCCTTTTTTAGCAGTAAATGTGTATTTTTTATTTCAGTGTTAAACATTAATTCTGTCTATTTTTTCCAATTTAAGTTTATTACAATTTTTATCTTTTCATTTCAGTGATATTAATATTTTTTCCCTCATTTAGGTTTGTCTTATTTCCCCTAATGTGCAGTGTTTTTGGTTATTGCGAATGAAGTGACAATACTGACAGAATCTTACATGAATCTATGAGATCAGAGACCACCATATCTAGTGGATCAAGTTGTCAATCCATGTAGAGTTTATCTTTCTTCTTTTAAACCCCAAATCTCAAACTCTTCCCTGCAATTGTATGTTTCTTTATATCTTTTATCATTTTTCAATAATTTATCACTTACACTACCCTTGTATCTTTTACCTTTTGGTTGCCTATTAAATTTTATCCGCACTTGTCAATATTAGTTCACTTTCTGAAAAAAGGGTACATGCTTTTTGTGTAGGAAACATATCACATCCAAAGACACAAGCGATCTACGCAAAGTTGGAGAAAATGACTTGAGAGATGAAAGACACGGGATATTTTCAGATGTATGACAATTATTAAATGATGAGGGAGAGGAGGAAAATGATCTATTCCTCTGCCACCATAGTGAAAAATTGGAAATTTCATTTGGTTTGTTAAACATGCCATATGTAAGAACCATTACTTTTGTTAAGAACCTTTGGGTATGTGTTGATTTCCACATTGTAACAAATTTATCTCTAAGATTATTGCAAGAAAAATTGGAGCCAGAGATGTAAACCGTTTCCATCATTTTAAATAGGGAGAATGTTCTTATGGAGATTATTGGTGATGCTAAATATAACAATCTAAAAAATAGGGTTACACTATATAATGTGCCTTGTACCAGATCTGCAGTAATAATGAAGGGATGGTTTTATTTTTCAGTTTCTAGAAAGGTTTTTTTAGTATTTGGCAATCTAGACCATGTTGTTGGCTTCATAAAATTAGATGCATAAAGAGCAATGCAGATCATTGCTTATATACATTGTTGAGGTATAGTCATAGACCTGTTTTATGGTAACATAGATGTTTCATTGAATTGTTTTCACAAAATATGCATATGTATGTAATGAAAGATAAAGGAGAAGTTGGAGAGACTAGAAAATAGAAGGCGAGGAACACTTCAAGTAAATTGAAAGATGTTTGACAAATACAAAGAGGGAGAGGAGGGATCACAATTACCCTTGCCATTTTGTATAGTTCTTTTGTTTGGATTAATTGTACCCTCTTTTGCCTATGTCAATGTAATTATTTGAAATTAAATACACATCCTAGATTTGGTATGTAATTTTACATAAAATATTTTTTGTCATTCATGTTAGATATTTCTAATTTTGTTTCACATCCATTTGTTTAGTGAGATAGCTAATAGATTTGAGAATTTAGAGATATTTTTAAATTTAATTTGATTTCAATATGTGACTTCTTTTTATGAGACTGGGTTTTTTAAGGACATGGTGGGGGTGCATGGCATTTTCTCATTGGTAGTGTATGAAAAGTGCCTAACGAATTGCTCCTTTTATTTTCTCATGTGTTTCAAGGGATGGATCCTTTAATATTTTCATGTGTTTCAAGAGATGGCTCCTTTCATTTTCTATTACATGGAATTGCTAAAGTATCAAAAGATCCAAATTCACCTCATGCCAAAAAATATGTTATTGACTTCATCCTAAATAAGCCACAAAAGGATACTTGTCAATAACCCTATGAAAATCATCAATAGATTCAAACAAAATAATGGATGGTAAAAAGACAATAAACAAATAATACGTACATGGAAAGAATAATAATATCCCCAATGCACGATGCAACAGTCTTTGAAACCTAAACTCTCCTCTATCTCGACGCAGGATGTCCCGCCTCCTAGTTGTGGGGGCAAAGGTGGATGGACCTCTGGCCTTGAGCAGGTGGCTCCTCCTCCTGTTCATGGCGGTGGTGGAGGATCTATGTCTCCTCCTATTTATAGCGGGATGTATATAAACATATGTTCTTGGTCATGGTCTCGACATCAGATCTAAGCTACAACTGATGTTTGGGGCTTCTTGGTGGCTTGAATACCCTGCCCCGGAAAATGTTGTGTCTTTCCTTGATCTGGAGTCTCTGAACACATTAAGGAGAAAAAAAAATTGAGATGAAAAGTAACAGAGCATCCAGAGAGGTAATGACCAACGTGGATTAAGAGGGGAGAGAGGAAGGAAGGTGACGAAGATGATATTCCTCTTATGAGCGTGACGGAAAGAGAGGTGTGGAGGAAATTTTGGAGTAACAACCGAATGAAAATGGAGCAGACATTTGAAGGGCCAATAGTGAGGGAGCTCTCGATATAGCTGTAAAGGACATTACTTGTCTTTATGTGCCTATAATGTCAATAGCTTCGCATTGCAGAGTTAGCCCTTGAGATTTATGAATTGGAAATACCCAAGCCATTTTGAGTAGTATTTTTCTTTGGTTTCCTCTGGAAATTGGTGGAATATGAACATGGAAGGAGTTGTTGGCATCCCAATGAGGGCCCATGTATCAATCAAACTTGATGACGAAGAAGAGAGGCAGAAAAGGTGGAGTAGAGGAGTACTTGTAAACAATGTCGACGATAGATCCGGTAACGCCAATGACAAGATCTATATCCACCCATAAGTTAGCAGAAATCATGAATTTCTAGTTCTTGTAGAGAAAAAAATTTGTTTCAATTTATCGTCACCAGGCTCTCCTGAGTCAGCATACGTGGTGTTTTGAGAAAAAATTTTGACAATGGGCGAGTAAAGGGACTTCAACATTTGAAGGTTTTGGTTGTCGACCAAGTAATTTTTAGCAAAAATATGGGGGGCATCTTTAAACTCAATGATTTCTTGTTCAGAAATTCAAGTATCTTTTCTTGCAATGAGGAGCTCCCAATCTTGCAATAGAGGGACAAAATTACAAATGTTTAGAAGAAAGTTGCGAAATGATACCTTTGCAGGAGTGGAACCATGTTGTCTGAAGATAACATTTAAGGAGATGGCAATGGTGAAGTATTTCCAAAGGTTAACCTCATAAGCGTTACTAGCATATAGAGGAATGTCCATGATAGGAGGAAGTTGACTGAGGTCCCCAAAAAGGATGATATATTTGTTTCCAAATTCAGATGTTTTGGAGTATGGGAAAGCTTCACGAAGGTGGTAGTCAATATTGTTGAGCAAATTTGGGCGGATGAAACTCAGTTCATCAAATAGAATATATTGGATATGTGTAAGGAAGTCTTGAAAAGATGAAAAATCCTGACCCTCAAAGGGATTGAGTTCTTTGGTGGGTATGCATAGGCTGGCATGTATATTAGAAGCAGAAATGTTGAAAGTTTTAACTCCGGTTGGGGTGAGAAAAAGGAGAGGTGAAATACCTAGGGGCGACACAAAGGAAAATGAATACTTGATAGTGTTAATGAGGTATGATTTTCTAGTACCAGTAGTGCCTTGAATAATAAGCATCAGTAGAGGAAGGCTAGATTTGTATGCGAAGTGGTGGATAATAGTATCCGAAGCCAACTGTTGTTCTGGAGATAAAGAAGAAGAGGCGAGGAAAAAATTCCTTGTATGCAAAATGAAACATGTGTGCCCTTACTGTCCTCAATAAAATTTGGTGCAAGAGGTTGTAAAGCCATTCTTCTGTCAAGTCCATGTTACTTCTCGGCACAGAAGAGATGTCTCATTCGCCTCACAGGGATCTATTCACAGTTTCTTATTTGTAATCCTACCAAGTAGGGAACGTATGCCCCGACAGGGTCTTGAATGTTGGAAAGAATGAAAGTTCTTCTCCACTTTGCCCGTTCTCCTGCTTTCGTATGGCGACTGTCATAACAAAAAAAAAAGGAAAATTTTGTAGCTGACTTTAAACTCCAAAGCAATAACCAAGAAGGAAACAACATAATCCGATCTTAAATCATTCCAACGGAGTGAAAATAATGTGAACGACATGCATTCTCCCTGAAGACGCTAAACAAATGCATATAGGAAAAAGAAATAAGCTCGCTGGGAGCTATAACGATTCCAGTAACCTCGCATTACCAAATGTTATTACCGGTCAGAAACGCTCCATGCCCCTGACTTTTCTACTTTTGCAGTCAGTTTACAGTGTTTCAACCACTGCCAATAATAAGCTTCGAGAGGTTCACTCAGCTAATTTCCAATGTCAGCCTGACAACAAGCTACTACATGACTTGTCTTTGATAACCGGTTGTACTGTCCCCACCCCCTCCTTTCAAGTCATGTGCCAGTCTTTCGCTTGCCGCCCTTCCCGTGGCGATAAAGAAGAATCGACCTTCCCACTGTCTTAAAACACTTAAAATTGTAAATACCTACATATAATCATATTTGGTTTAATAATTTGCCCTCATCCTGTAGCATAGGATGCCTTCCTTACATTCTCCTCCCTTAATGACTGTCACCATTCCCACTGACATCGGAAATTAATTTTACCTTTGAACAACAGATTATAAGAATGGTAGGAAGAGTCTGGACTCTATTGTATATATTCCCCCTCTTTAATAAGAAGGCCATCCCTCATCAAAATAAAGGCTAAGAATTAGAGAGTGAGAAAAATATCGCCTTCCCATCTCAAGTTAAGTGTAGGGTATACAAATTCATGGAGTCCCCAACATATTTGTTTTACTTGTCTAGCCTTATTGTTGTCAAGCCAAAGGTAGGACAATAGAAGTCATTCATTTAACAACTAAATCCTACCATAGTAGAAGGAACATGCCCCATACTAAATAGGATCTTAAATATAACAGTGAAAATAATTTGAAGACATCATTTTCAAGATGTGAAACAAATGCATAGAGAAAACATTAATGTGGGGAGCTACAAGATTTCAGTACCTCCATTACATATTTTATTACCATTCAAAAGCTTGCATGTATTCTAACTTTTGCAGTAAGTTTACAGGAAATGACCAAAATACTTGGGGGTAAGTTATCACATAATACAATTTCACTGCAACAAGCTCCTACAAGATTGTCTTTTGATGTATGGTAGTTGTAGATGCTTTCATTTGTACTAGTCGTATTTGGAAGTTCGTATATTATTAAAAAAATCATTCTTTCTTTAACACGTAATAAAAATAGAATAACTACATATAATGATATTTGTGGATTTAATATATTTGCATTCCTTGTTCATAGTATCCTTGAAACCTTTCATTTAATGGGTCAACAAAACACTGACATGGAATTAATTTTACCTTTTGAAAAAATATTAATAAGAATCTAAAGGAGGAAGAGTTGGATATTATATATATTTCTCTTTAATAAAATAACATAATCATCAAGATAAGGCTAAGAATTAGAGAGCGAGAAAATAATATTTCCATTCAAGTATTAAGTATAGAGTTGTCACATATAATGGATGGTATTCATGGAGATATATATTTGTTTACTTTCAAAATAATATCGTAAACCAAGATGTACTTACTCCAATTTAATGTGAATAACAATAACAAAAATATGCATTTAAATTATGGTATATTACCCTATAAACAAGTACGTAGAATAATGGTTTGAGGTTAAATCATAATATATTGTGAATTAATAGATATCTTATGGTTGATAAATTACATATACCATGGTTGTCCAAACCATTTCGAGGTGTAAAAATAGGGGATTCACAAAGGAATCCTACATCTGGAGTAAGAAATAATAATGAATCAGTATTAAGAATCTTTTGTAGCTAAATAAAGAAACACGATGGTGGTATTTTATGAAAGATGGATCAATGAAATAGGAAGAACAATTAATTATGTTTTTGGTTCATCTTGCAGGCCTCTATGTTGTCATGACAATAGCAGGAAAAACATATGTGTTTTACTGGAGTCAATGACCTGGGAGGATTAAATCTATGCACAGAACTGCACTAAATGTATGGCATACAAACAATTTGTATTGTTAGTTTCTATTCCAAGAGCTGCCTTTCAGAATGTAGCATGACATTGAAGAGCTTGGAAACTTAATGCTAACAAGATAAACTTTATAATTTTTTTTATGAGCGAAGCAGATATTTATTTTATCAGAGATGGACAGACGACTTAATTCCCTCGGTTTAATAGATATTTTCATTATAACATGATCAGGAATACACAGTCACGTCATAACATGACTAGATTTCCACCAATGTGGAGCCCATGTTTACCAATGGGGAGGTCGTAAAATGGAGAGAGTAGAAACAACATTTAATGTAGCAAGAGTGATGGGGGATGTCACACTTGATGATGTTTTTTATCATGAGAATGGTTTACCATCCACTTTCAATTTGAAGGAGATGGGGAAGGGGAAGAAAATCTTATTTTTTGTGTGATTATTAATTTCCAGTGATGATAATCAATCATCATATGATAATATGATATGCACTCTAATTTTTTCCATAAATCTAACAGAAAATAGCCTTGTGTTCTTAAAGTTCATTTCTTATGTTTTGACTATATTTTACATGTCATTTAAGGTTATTATGATTGAATATATAGCTTATTTCTCAAATTTTTGTCAATTTTTCAACAAACATGAACCCAAGTCAAATTTTCCCTACTGAGTTTTTGTTGAATCTAAAATTTTGAACTATAAGTGCACCAATCGCTCTGAAAAACTTTATTACTATTAATCTATATCTCCACTACACAAAAATGGATCAAAAACTTTGAAAAGTCAATCTTTAAGCATTCCTTGGAAACAAATTATGCTACATCAACATTATTTAAAAACGGATAAGAAAACTTAAATATCAATTTCCCAAGAACCCTTGGAGACAAAACCACACAAACACATCTATACAATAAATTATTAATAATAGAAATACATACCAAAACATATATAGAATAAATTATTAAGAATAGAAATACGTACAAAAATGCACAATAGTCCTTTTTAGTCCATAAAAGATACACTTATAATACATGGTATTCATTAACATCGAATACACTTTTTGATATGTTTTTGACTGGATTTGACAGGTGAGGGGGGTGGAGTTTATGGTAATTTAGTTTACTTTTAGTGTTTCTTTTCCTTCTAATTTTTTTTGAGTTTTTTCAAGCATTGAAAACACCCAAATGCCTGCAATAATGCTTGTATGCCTTCCAAAAACATCCCATAAATAGGTGTGTTGTTGTCTAGACATTTCTAATAGACGTCTAAGTAGTTTTGACACTACCTAAACATTTACAATGCATTTCGAACCGGTAAACCACTTCGAAAGAATTTCCTAGAACTTAGCTCCATATAGTAAAAAATTAATATTGACTATGCATAGTAGTGTCACATATAATAAGAAGTGGGATACGCAATCCAACTTGGTAACTAAGCATGTTTGTTATTATGGTTCATTTCAGATTTTCATTCTAGCAGTTGTCTAGTTGTACCATCATTACTAAAGTAAAGGAATATAAGGAAAGGTTCTTTCAAATTATCACATAAAGAGCTTTCACATCTTTTCCCTTGTCTAAGATTCAGTATAGTATTTTCCATCAATATAATCTCATCAGCTTGGTAAGCATTTCCAAATTCACTTTCTGAGTTTGTTAAGATGAATTTAAAAATATTTTACCAAGACTCCACACCTAGAGTAGAACAATAATTTGAAAATTAATTACCTAATAAAATTCCA
This sequence comes from Taxus chinensis, assembly GCA_019776745.2. NCBI lineage: Eukaryota > Viridiplantae > Streptophyta > Pinopsida > Cupressales > Taxaceae > Taxus > Taxus chinensis. The sequence goes on along the minus strand of CM034150.1, from coordinate 29,489,491 downwards.
AAGATCTTCAGCTTTGAAGAAGCTTACTAAACAATGATGTTCAAGGGAAGAAATTGAACCACCATATGAAAAAAGAGGCAGGTAAAACATCCTGAAGACCAAAAGTACCAAAATGAGATAAAAAAATTCTAGAAACCCATAACAATAAACTCGTCTTGTGGATTGTTCTGTAAAAAAATTGGAGACTTGAGGGATAAATTAAAGTTTCTTCTATCTTTTGCCACCATCTTGGTAACAGACCATAAAGTTTTCTACAAATATTTCACTCCACAACTATCAAATTCAAAGAAAAATATTTGAATTTGTATAGAACATTGCAGGTACATGAGGTAACTTATTATTTCAACTTAAGACTCTACGAGCCTCCTAAAAACTCACTTAGTCCTCATCTAAGTGAGAACCAGACTCACATTTGTAGAGACATTATTCAAAATAAACATACCTTTATAGCTGGTAGATTCCTAAGAGACACTATGTCCACAAGTGATATATTACACACAAAACCACACACAATCTCAGCCTTCAAAAAATCACGTAGGCAAGGAGAAACAGCTACAGAGAGAGATAACTGAAAGAACCTATCCAAAAATCACAATCCCTATAAACTAAAACATTGATTGAAGCCCCAGAGAAGAATTTTTTCTTTTTTGGGTCATTTCTAATGGCTAAGCAGGGATGAGCACAATCACTTGTATAAGATGACGATGGAGGACAGGCCACTGGACATGTCCACCATTGCTGACAGGCACCCTGTTTTTCCCTCCCTTGCATATGGTTTAGAGATAGAAATCAAACAAGAATATGTTACCATAGTCCTAACTTTTAATCCCTTTTGACATTCACTTCAGTGGTTCTAACATTCATTTCAGTGCCCGACACATGTAAGGTTGATCCATATATGTGCATCGTCAACCAAATGATCATAGCCTCTCATTTCTCTGTCATGTGTCAGACGACAGGGGGCTCTCTACTAGAGAACACGCCTTTCAGTGTAAAAACCTACCATAACACTGTGTTTCGTGATGATGTAGCTATGCATTTATCTACACTTATTGTAATAAGATCTCCAAATAAAAACGTAAAATTATTTTAGAATTCATAAAATCTATAAAAAAAATATTTTTCTTAAAATCATTATAAAATAATAAAAAATATAAAAATAATCAAAATAAACTTCATAAAAGATTAAGCAATCTAAATGCAAATACTGTAACTTTATAACCTGCCTATGACTATTCCGGTGAACTGCACCATTTGACCGGTGGGGCATGGCCTTTGAACGAACCTTCCATGACACCCAAGTGCCTTAACTTGAAGCTCAAAGAATGAGGGAAAAAAATGGCAGATGAGAGTCTAGGACTGAAGGCTCCAATAAGTGCCATGGCCAATGGATTTCGGCAATGTCAAGATCTTTAAAAATTCACAGCAAGGACCAAAAGTCATCTCAGATTTGTAATACCTGCAATTCATTAATGATTTGTGGCTTCAAATTGTAATATTATTTTTGGTGATTTTTCATTCTAAAAGACGCAAATTGCAATACCCATAGCTATGATTACATGTACTTATCAAAACGTCCACGGCTAGCATTACGTTCCTTATCATCAGTCTTCCACACCCTCAATTGGAGAAAGTTGCATACATGGCCACACTTATTCTCAAGCAACCTATATATTTTATAAATTCATGCCCCACTTCATTCATTTTACACTTGGTTTCATTCCTTGGATTTTACCTCTTTCCGTTACTATTTTTCTTCTGCAGAATAAGGAAGAACCCAAGGAAAAATGGATATAACTGTCACAAATTCACAGGTCATTAGGCCTGCGTCTCATACTCCAAAGTCCTAATTTTTTTGACAAGAGACACACTATGAAAGCTTACATTTACAGGACCTCTACCTAAAACAAAAATCAAGTAGTTCAAATCAAGAATAACTTAGAGAAGAAGACGAAGGAGGGTGGAAGTGAGGAATACCATTTACTTTAAGTGAGTTATTGTCTGGATCAATTGTTTTAAAGTCATGAACTCGTGCGTTGTGATAAAATTCCATTTCCCACATTTTCACCATGTTTTCAACTGTTTGCCCATACCTACATAATTTATATTATTTTTACAAATGTTTGAGTTTTTTTTTTTTTTTTAATTTAAGCTAATCTCATTGCCCCTTTGAAGAGCAATTCTATAACACTAGGTGATCATGAATTTTTAAGAAGAATAAATGTATATTTTGTGTATTCTTTAATTTACCCACATAAAACATACTGAAAGTCTAAATATCATAGTTATGTGGCATTTCCACGAAATTTTATATATAACATTCAACACTATTTAATGTGGCATCCCTACATATTATTATTCTAATTGATAATTTATTTTAATTTATTCCAAGAACAATATAAATGTTGTAGATATTATTTAAATTATATATTTGAAAACTTAATAAAAAGTGGATTTTCCATAATAGATGTTTAGAAATGGAGGTTTTCTACAAGTTTTTAGAGGTATATAAAAATTGTGGAACTTTTACAAAACATAAAAAACAGATTTTGAAATTATTATAGAGATACCACAAATATTCTACAATTCTCTTAAATTGTTGAAATTTTGTAGAATAATTTTGGTAAAAAGACCCTATTTTTTGTAGTGTCTACCACTTGCTCAGAGAGGCCCCATTCATAAAGTTCAATATTATGGCTAGTATAACATTTTTTAAATTTGGGCTTCTCCAGAATCCAAGTTCATTGTTCTGCATGGTGATGCATAAGAAGTCCCAAATTTATGAATCCTTTTAACTCAAAAAGTAATGCATTGCCCAAACTTAAACAAGGTGGCATGAAAGAGACAACAACTGTAATTAAATTTTGGAGAAGAAAAACAATATTTTAATTACTTTCTAGACCAACACTAATAATAAGAAAAAGACTTTTTTGACATTAATACATTTGAGTATCCTAAAGACTGTTGAACTTTAATGGAGACTCATGACATTAACAAAGAGGACACAAACTATGAAATACATGATTCACAAACTGCTTAAAGGTGTTATCCATACATGCATGCATTGAACAAACATTACTTGAATACACAAACTGGTGTAAACTCGTAGGTGTGATAACTATGGCTGGAGTTTTTATTAAATATTCTAAAACCTTTTCATGAAATTGTCCATATGTCCCTTGTAATCCTCAAGGGAACGAACATTTATAAACTATAAATTCCTGTGAAGAAGAAAACGATACAGATTAGCTAAGTACATATGGACCCAGAGAGAGGGCGCTTAGTTACGAGAAATGTCACCAGTTCTGGCATGCTTGTCGTCCCAGAAGAATATAATGATGTTATCCTTAGCATCCAAATTATGTCCATTTGCTTGAATATAATTCACATACAATGAATTTTCCAAGGATCTTTTCAACCACGCTACTCCCCAAAGTAAATCATCCTGCATGTTAATAAGGCAATGAAACTCGTGTCTTTGAACAAGTGAACACTATCCATATTCATACAAGGTAAAGATCGAAACGATTACATGATATCCAGAATATGAGCAATACAATGGGAAAACGTCAAAGGAAAAATGCCTTAGCTTAGGAAGCCCTTGCAGAGTCAAGGCTTCACCCAAGTTAAGTGTTTATCCGTTTTGAGGAACACCGACATTTTCACAAAGCTTTTAGTAGGAAGTTATCAATAAACATAAAGATTATAAAATTTTAGTACTGACAAAAGGAAAACCTTTTTCGAGATATTTTCACGAGAGAAAATGCTAGAAGAAATACATTTTCTCCCCTGCAGCTCAGAGGTTTCAGTCTATTGTAATCCACATGACCTATAACATAAAATTTCAATAGGCAGCCATACAAACTTAAAGCTCTACAACTGTTTCCCATTCCTTGAAAGTGAAAGAAGAAAAAATGGAGCACAATAAAATGATCTCTGAAAAATTTAACCCATGAAAAGCACACACCATGGAATCGCAGTTATAACTCTTAGTAAATCAACCAAGAGCCATCTACTATAAAAATCCATGGTGTCCTAGATTCATACTTGTTGTATCCCACAGGCCAAGATAGACTATGTTGCCATCAGCCACAACATTGGCACTAAAGTTATAAAAAAATGTCAGCACATAATCCACCAAAAACAATGTAAGCACATTACCAAACATTCACAATAAACAAGGACCAAACCTTTTCTACAGAAGGCATGCCAAATTCCATCCATCCTCCGAACTGCTTTGCTTGAAACTGCCAAGACAAGTCTCTTCCACTGCCTGCAGATAGGGAAGCTTGTGGATGTCCCTCATGGTTCTGCCAAAGACAAAGTACCTAGTTTTTCCCACGACCCCACACACACTGCACACCACCGACCACTAAAAGAGGGATGGCCAAGTTGTAGTTTTCAAGCAACTGTGTTAGCAATCCTGCCAAGAAGGAAGGATGTGCACTGCAAAACTATCATTGTCTGTCATAGCAGACTCCCATAGTAACAAGGAGAGGAACAAGTTTTGATGGAATTAGGATTTTTCCCTTTGTGTTATGGCAGTTTGGAGTTAATGCACAACTATGAAATGTCAATTCCTCTATCGATTAGCATTCATGTCTATATAAGGAGCACCGTGCCTCCACACAGTATTCTTCTTAGATCCTCTACATCGCAGTCAGACAAATACATTGAAGATGGTGTCAATCAAATTATGCAAACCTGTCCTGATAATGTTCACGAGGAGAAGAGAATGTTTGATAGTAGCTTCTTTAAAAGAATATATGGATGAGAAGCGGTTTGAATGAATGTATTTTTTAATGCAATGCGCAAAACAGATTCCCGAAGATGCTCCTCCTGCGATGGATGAAACAAGCTTTTCCTGTGTAATATCCTCCTCCGCTTCTAGCTCGAAAGCATCAACTATTCGATGAATTTTCAAAGAGGGCAGGAAACACTCTTTCTATGGCTTGGCATGGACGCAATGTCCGTTTCCTTGCATCAACGCATGTACCCCCTATTTCATGTCATCCTTTCATCCTCCTGACAAGTTGTCAGTGCCATTACCTGGTGACTCTAGTTGAACAATTGGCATTTTAGACCTGTTAGTTTCTTTGCACCCACGTAGAAAAACCTGCTAAGCTGAATTTTTGCTACCATGTGCCAAGTGTAAGGATGGAAAACTTGTAGAAATTAATCTGATCTAATACAAAGAATCCATGAAATAGATACACAGACAATAATTGAAATCAACAACTTCATATTATATTTTCATTATACATTCACTATTTCATTACACTCCATTATATAGGAGATGTAAAATAACAATCCTTACAACAACATTTGTCTTCATATACAACCATACACCCATATGGTTTCAACCTCTCACAAATATAATAATAAAACAATACTAATTGTTTTATTATTCTAACTTACTAACTTACCACATACTAACCACATTTTACATTTACTATTTACATTTACATAGTAAATGTACTTTCACTAATTTACCATAATAATAATTACACATATAATTATTATTCACCCATACAAATGGAGCACTAATATATATTTCCTAACATTCCCCCCCTTAGTGCGAACATGGGAAAAACCTGCCTTTGTACTGCAATGTGCCGCTACGTAGCATGCTCATGATCTGGATGGTTTCAAGGACAATACCAACAACCTCTGGATGGTTTTCCAAGTGGTTAACCAACAACCACACAACAGATGGTTTTTGAGGACAATACCAACAACCTCTGGATAGTTTTTCTGGATAACTAACAACCACGATATCATGATGATGCAGTAGTATCAACAACTCTCATCACTATCTCACTGCAGGGAATAACATAGGAAATCCTACTGAAATATGTTGCTCGTACATACATAGAAAAAGCTGACATAATGGAAATGGAACATTGGATCATGTTCCCCCCCTCAATGTGAAATTTCCACTTATTGAAAACAGGATCACTGCAAACTGAGGCACACCACACTGGAAGCACTAAAATCAAACTGCACACACACACATGTCACCAAAGCTGATATGCGGCCCCGTCGTTGGCAACTGACGAGAGGTCGCTGAATGACCTCCAACCTCCGTTTGCCTCCATCCTCCAGTAAATTCACTTAGTATAGAAATTCTTCATAATTATAGTCAATTTCATTTGTTATTTGTTCATCTCTAGTTTCCCATTCTACAATTTTGCTTACATCTGTAGGTGCTTTTTCATTTCCATCTACTATCCTCCATAGATTTTTATTCATTAACTGCATCTGAATTTTTACTCTCCATGTATGGAATTTCAACCCATTAAATTTATCTAATGGTGTATCCATTTTTCTGAATCTAAATATCTAAAAAAAAAATTGAATGCAGATTTGAATTACCTCTGATTCTCTGATTTCTTCAAAAAAACAGCAGTGATCAATGTGCTGTATAGTAAATTGCACGTTTCTCTCAAACTGTGAACTGGGTTTTGCTGAAATTTCTACTGTAGCTTCCTGTATAACAGATCATTTTTCACGCAAAATTTTGGAGAAACCCAGATCGCGAAACTAAAGTTACGAGATCATCTTCGAGACAGATTTAACCTGCTCTGGTACCAAATGTAGAAATTAATCTGATCTAATACAAAGAATCTATGAAATAGATACACAGACAATAATTGAAATCAACAACTCCATATTATATTTTCATTATACATTCACTATTTCATTACACTCCATTATATAGGAGATGTAAAATAACAATCCTTACAACAACATTTGTCTTCATATACAACCATACACCCATATGGTTTCAACCTCTCACAAATATAATAATAAAACAATACTAATTGTTTTATTATTCTAACTTACTAACTTACCACATACTAACCACATTTTACATTTACTATTTACATTTACATAGTAAATGTACTTTCACTAATTTACCATAATAATAATTACACATGTAATTATTATTCACCCATACAAATGGAGCACTAAGATATATTTCCTAACAAAACTTCCGTACATCATCGATGAATTCATCGCAGCCATTGTTGTCACCATCAATGTCAGAGAGGGGGATCCTTTTCCCATAGAGAACACACCTTTCGGCGTAATAAATTCATCCAACGTTGTTTGATTTGTTGTTTTTACAGAGTGTGGTGGGGTCTACCATAATTAGATTCATGGATCTCTTCAAAATGGAAGCCTATCATGCAAGGTAGAGTGGATATTTACCCATGTGTTAGAGGGTTTTTTTATCATGGTTTTTCAGTTACTTGAAGATAGGGATACAAATTTTTCTAAGCTTTGGGAACTTCAGAGTCACCTCCTACTTATGAAACCGTGCTACCCATATTTCAATCCTACCATTAAAACCATTAATGTCAAGCTTGTCTGGGTGCATTTTGCTCACCTTCCACTGTAATTATGGGGAGAAATTGTGATTTCTATTGGAAATGCTTTGGGAAAATTCCTGGATATTGATACCAAAACTAAATTGTACACTCACACTACCTATGCTTTTATTCTAGTAGAAATTGATACCATGATTGATCTCTCGACCTCAATGGAAATTAGGGTTTTGTATAGGATTTGGATCCAACCATTGGAATATGAAGACTTACCCATCATATGTAGGAAATGCTTTGCTTTGGGTCACTTAGTCTAAGAATGTACAAGTGTAGAGCACAAAGCGAATGAAAAGGTTTCTCATTGGAAAGATTCCCAACCTAATATGTTGGTTGTGGGGAGTGATCCAGATGATTCCTTAGAGGATTTAGAGTCGTAAGAAGGTGAGTTTCAACATATGGAGGAAACCCTTGTTTCTTCTCCTATGTTGGAGGTTGAGGGTTGAATTCCCTATAACATGCTTATAGTTTTCTTCTCCCTTTAGGATCGGTATCTGGTATCACTAAAAATAGTAACTTGAAAAAGGATTTTTTTGGCAATAAAGAGACTTTTGAACCTTTATTACCAATCCACAATGATGAAAATGCATATCCTAATAGGGAGGTGGATTGGACGGTTGTGAAAGGAAAAATAAAAGGAAATCTTAATATGTGCCACTTAAAATGATCTTAAGATAATATGGAATGGTGTCTCATGGGTAGGTCGTGTATCATTTTTGGTTAGGTTTGTTCAATAGGGGTTTAAAGTGATCCACAAGGATGGTCAAGAGTGTTTGACATGCTTCTTGGAATGTTCTTTGTCATTTTTTCTCTTTCCTAGCCTTGGTGTTTAGGTGGTATACTTGTTGGTTTTGTTTTTGGTCTAGGACCACGCTTCACTTTGTTTCTTGTTGTGTTATGATGCTTATCTTTCGGTTGTACATGGTTTGTGATCCTTTCAAAATAACTCTTTCTTTGTTTTGGTTGTCCTTTGGCCTAGCTTCTTTTTCTATTAAATATTTTTTGGTCCCTTCAAAACAAAATCCTTTTTACCTTATCTAAAAAACAAATAATACATACATGGGTAATAACATGACATGTTGAAGAAATTGAAACATTTCTTTTGGAAAAAAATTTCATTACAATTTATTTTTCAAATTAAAAAATTTCAACATATGCCTAAACACATGGCCTTGGGACACCCACATGCATTCACTTACATTATGGTCTCACCCCCCATTAGCATTGAGATCATGGTATATTACGATTTATATATATATTTGCATAACAATCTGTTCAACTAATACAAATCAAGTTTTTGAATAGATGTGACTTTTAGAGTGTTAGAAGTAATTCAAAGGTGAATTGAAGAGTTATGCATAAATTAGATTATCAAGTCATATGGATCTCATTATTTATGAATCACACTTTTTCTTCTCTTTTGGATATAAAATTAAAGAATAAAAAAACTACACATTCTAAAAATATATGAAACATTATAACAAATAGTGTTGTTCTTTTATTTTGAAAATGTGTTATATACATCCCAATACATTAAAAACATGATACCCAAAAATAATAAATATATATCTCCACTATGATTGATCCAGAAACAATTGTGTCCCTCGTAGCTTTTATCTTGAGTATCTTAGTCACTCGCCCCTACCACATAGATTATTACATCATAGACAAGTTATAAAAATGTTCTAAAAATATGTCTCAAAATATTCTCTTTACTTTGAGAAATTTTGGGGAACTCCTGATATTATTCACGTTAAATCCATTACTAGTATTCATTCTGTGAGAGCTTTCAAAGTATACTTTATCATGATGCTCCTAAGGTTCATTTTCATGACAATGAAACACATAGTGAGAACCATTCCAATTTTAATTATGATGATGACGGTGTAGACCCTAAGCAATTGGAAATTCCATCTATATTTCATTCACAAAGTTTTGATAAACCTCACCACATTGAGCATTTTATCAATATTTTTCTCACTGATAAGATTATTTGTAATCAACACTCTAATGAGGAATCTCCTTTTGGGATGTCCCATCCCACATGTTCTGATATTGTCACATCTTCTCCTCCTACATATACAATGCCTATATCTATCGGGGCAACTAATATACCAACCCAAAATGTTATTATGACTATTCCTATATAACCAACATTATAAGTAGATCTCTTATATACATCCAAAATGGTTCACATTATTCTTCTTCTAACATACACGATCTTAAAACCCTTGTTCACACCTTACAAGCTCTATTTTACAAATACAACAAAGTGCCTCTAATTTTTCTCATGATTCTACTGGAATTGTTTTCTAACCCAATCACACATAAAGTGAATTTTTATCCTTTTCCTATACATTTTTTTGCTCATAAGCTTCATACTTATGATGTAAATGTGACCATAAAAAGCAACTTCATGCTTTCCATTCCACTTTCTTGGGATATGCTTATTGTATGCAATGAAAAGTTGCAAAAGCTATGGAATGAGGCTAAAGAACCTCAAAGCTTTGCTAACTCATCTATGCACCATGAGATAAGAGATAAACAAGGGAAACTAACATGAAAGCATTATAACTTTGACAAAAACATCAAAAACTAACATGATAAAGCTACTCTCTACTCTTTTGAAAGCTTAATGAAAGTGAACCTAGTTAGATTCTAAGCAATCAAATTGTGTGTTGTTTACTCCCAAACATAGTGAAGAGATCTCTCCAAGTTGGCTACATGGCCAAGCTTTAGATCTTCCCTTACTAACTATATTTGGAATGGATGGATGCAAGATGGAGGAGCTCTCAACAATGGAGTATGGCCAAGATCCAAATGTTCTATAGCTTAAAGCTATCACAAATGATTTCTAATGCCTTTCCAAAGTGCTTGAGAGAGAAGGACCATTTGAAAGGAAAGCCTTAGGCTTGTATTTATAGTTTTTGGTTTAGAAGAGATTGGAATTTTTGTACATGTGATTTTAAAGCTTTTAGATTATATTAGAATAAACATGCTTTAGGCTTAGTTAAGCTTGGTTTAGGCTAGTTAACTAGGGTTTAGGATAGTTAAACTTTTATTAGTAAGTGATTAGAGACTTATTGAGAGTTGGGAGGGGTCTGGTTAATCAATTGTGACTGATAGATAGCTTACAAATTCAATAGAAGTGGTTCTAGAGAGAACAAGGGAGGTTTTGAATGGTTGAAATGAGGAATGTTTAGCTAATAAGAGATATATTATCCAAATAAGATGATTATAGGAGGAATACAACCGAAAGAGGGTTGTGAATGGGCATCCGAGAATGGAGCGAAGAATGGGGAATTAACAAAGTGTCGTTAATTGCTTGGATTGGATGAAATGCTAAGTGTAAGCATACTTTAGGTGTCTACATTTTCCCCTCTTTGGGGTGATGTAAGCAACGTCACTTCAAAGAAAGTAGACAAGCATAAACAAGTAGAAATTTTTTGAAGGGATAGAAGAAAAATGAGTAGAATGAAGGATGCCCCCTCGATTGTCGATGGGATGATAGAAGAACTCGATTGATGATCGAAAAGATGACAGAAAGAGAATAGAAGAAAGAATAGTGTGGAGAAGAAGAAAGGGGATATAGAAGAAAAGGAGTATGAGGAAGGGGGAATGAGCTAACATCCATCCAGTGCCTTTTAAACAACTTTATTTTTCATCATATTGCTAGTGATCTTCATCATCGGTCCTTATTAAAAAGAATGAACAAAAGTGTAGTATGATGACATGGAAAGCCATATACGAACAAATGTCCATTGCTAAAAACACCAACTCCATGCAACATACAAAATGCAATGCAATACGAGAAAGTAAAAGATGCCTAACTCCATGCAACATACATAATGCAATGTAATATGAGAAAGTAAACAAGCTAAACTAACAGAGAAACATAATGTAATGTTTTTGTTATCAAGCTTTAATTCCAACCTATTTGAATTAATGACAAGGGTTAATGATAGTGCCCCAAGAAATGATACATGCAAGGGGAATAATGGAGGACACTTGGGTCCAATGATAAAGTAATTGTGCACTACGACATAGTACCAAGCAACTCATTGTGCCCCAGAGTATAGACGAAGTAAGCAACCTAGCTTTTGTTGATGGAGGTAGATCAAGATGATCCGCGAGTCGCGCACATGAATAGGTGAGAACCAAAGAGCGACATTTTGTAGGATGATTTTCAATTTTTAGAAGTTTTCTTATATTTGAATTTTTGAGAATGTTTTCTTAAACATATTTGAATGTTTTGATTTTTCTAACATATTTGAATTTTTTTGTTATTTTTGAAAGTTTTCTAAAGCTATGTACAGGAAGACGAGGAAGCATGGATGCCCCTAGCTATAGATGGGATGTACAAGGGCAGAATGCCATGCGCATACGAGAAAGGTGAAGATGCAAAAATGCCCCAATGATTAGGTGGGAGTATTCAAAGGAAAAATCTTCACGGGTAGAAGTGGGACCCAAGGCCATTATGGATAGGTTCAACATGATGATGAACGTAAACCAATGAAGTGCTGGGAAGAAGCAAGGATGCCCCTAGCAGTAAGTTGGCCTAAAAGCACATGATAGAAAGGAAGGAGAAGATTGTTTTTGTGAAAGGGGAAAAAGGTGTCTGAAAACATGGAAAAAGGAATCTTATACACATGGATGTTCTGAACAAAGTAGAAGAATAGTGTGAATGATATGAATGTAGCTTAGAAGCCTCATGATGAAGAAGTGATTAGCCAAAGGCACAAATCATGACACAAGATATGGACTAGAGTAAGAGTCTAAACAAGGTCCAAAAAAAAGACACTTGGTAACATACTAATCCTGTTTACTCATAGAGATCTAGTGTGTGCACGTGGAATTTATTACCTCTTGAAGGGAAGATTTAATAGAAAACAAGTGAAGACACCCTAGCCAATGTGTAGGAATGATTTATTTTGATAGGTGATAGTTGATTTGTGAATGGAGGGTGGAAGGATAGCCGTACATTGCTCCGCTGCCAGCCAGGTGTCCATAGCCCTGACGGAGATGTATTTGATTCTAATCCCAACATTTCTCTATTGCCAATCATGCATCCATAGCCCCGATAGAGATTATTGGAAATACCCCAAGAGAGAGTAATATATCAATTTGATTTTACTTTGTAGCTTTTAGCTTTTGATTGATTTATTTTGATTCTTTTTCTTTCTGAAAACTTATTTCAGCTCTCTTGTTTGACAAGGGGTTAATAACCACTGATGGCTTGATGGAAGGATATGGAAGTGATTGCGATGAATACATTGACTAGTGTCAACAAATATGTCCAAAATTTCTTTGCAACAAGTTTAATAAATGTTGATTGTGATAGGATCTCTAAGAGGTCAGTCGTTCTTTAATTTACCAAGGTGATAAAAGACCAGGGTCAAACGAATACCATAGATATGAATGTCACAAAATGCGTGCAAATAGGCTAACCAAAATATCATAGAAGGGATAAAAATGTAAGGAAGACTTATAGAGGAAGATCAAAAAAGGAAGAAAGAAACATCCATGTGTACGCAATACTTGATTGCAACGTTTGATCCTTTTACCTTTGATTTTTCTTGTATTTTCTCAATGTTTTTTGTATTTTTGAATTATTTTCATTTTTACATTTTTGATAGTTTTTGGAAAGTTAGGAACAACAAAGTCACTCTACATGGTAAGATCCAACAACAATGTGTGTGACTTCCTTGATAAGGGAGACTAGGCACATTTTTTTATCAAGCGTAATATTTTCTCCAATCTCAATGATTGAGGTGAGCTCGTACTCAACAAATGACTACGATTTTTCATGAAATAAGGATTGTTCATGCGGGAACTTGAGTTCCCTATCCATAGGTTTCTGCACTTTGTGCCATACTTGGTGGTTGTGTTGGTGTGTGTTCTTGAATCGCACTTGATTTACAATTTTGAGATTGTTCGAGTTGTTGGGGGCTTTGGAGCTCTTGGAAGTTTTGAACTGAGCTTGATAATGAACCTATTTGGGTTTCTTATAAGCTAACGTGTGACTTATTTGATCCCAAGAAGGAGAAGAAAGTGAACGTTTATGATTGATGATAGGAACGAGAGAAATGATGGTGGGCTTGCCCCTGTCATTGGTAGAAGGATGATGTGATGGACGAATAGGATATGGTCCAAGAATTGAAGAGGATAGACTACCAGGAGGTGAGCCACTAATAGAAGATGATGAAGGGCTACCAGGATATGGCCCTAAGATGGAAGAAATTGGGCTACGAGGACATGGCCCAAGAATAGAAGAAGATGACGAAGGGATGTTAGGACATGGCCCAAGTATAGATGAAGAGGGACTACTAGGAGGGTTCCCATAGATAGAAAAGGATGAAGGGATACTAGGACGTGGCTCAAGAATAAAAGGGAATGGGCTACCAGAAGGTGACCCATAAGTAAAAAATGGAGGGCTACTAGGATTTGGCCCTATGATAGAAGAATAAGATGGGCTACTCAACGGTGACCCAAGGTGAGATTTTGATTGAGGAATGGTGATAGATAATGAATGATTTGGTAATGAGAAGATAGGCCATGGATTAATGCTAGACCCCAACATCTCATCATGCTCAGAAGAAGGTGAAGATGGAATAGAAGAAGAATCAAGTTCTATGACCTTAGGCTCCTCATCTATATTATGACAAAAGGGATAAACTTCTTTTCCCCAATACGCAAGTGTATCAAGTTCTAGAAAGAATCCTTGTTTACAATCCTCTAAAGGGATATCATCGTGTAGTTTGATTGTTCCTTCATTCTGAGAGAAATCAATCAGTAGAGGTTGTTGTTCTTTGTCAATAAAAGGTTGAATAGAAGAAACAGGTTTGATAAGTTGGGAACATTGATTGACAGATGAAGATGACTCGAGAGAGGAAGTGGGATTGGTGGTAGGTTCCTCATCAATGGAAGATTTTGATCTGGACCTAGATTGTTTTCTAGAAGATGATACAATGTAGGAGAGAAAATAGGATCACATAGCCATCCATTAAGTTGTGACGTAGGAGTCGAATTAGATGATTGACTAGACGGAATCTGAGTCATGAAACTCTTCGATGGAGGAAGAGGTCATTGAGACAACTGATGAAGGAGGTCCTACGAAGAAAGGGAGGACCATGACTCAAGAACCAAATTAGATGTTTGATCAATGGAACTTGGAGTCACATGAGTCTTCAAAGGAGGAAGATGTCGTTGAGGTGATTTGGAATAAAGGTCCTGTGAAGGAAGGGAGGACATGATTCATGATTTGATCTAGGGGTATCCAAACAATAGTTGGGATCCGAGTCTTCAGAAGAAGAGTTGGAGTCTGAATGGTTGTTTGGATCTGAATTAGAAGAAGAAGAGTGAGGGGAAACTGAATAATAATTTGGATTAGAAGCATCCAAACCAACTATGAGTTATAGGTGGAGAACAGGGTACCCGAATAGGCTCTCTAGAAAAAATAACCAAACGAAGTTTAGTTATAATGGGAATCTTTTGATTTGAATTGCTAAACCTAGGTTTCATATTTTTGTAAGCGTGCTAGAACTGCATGATAGTCTGTCATTGTTGGTGTTGTTTAAGCACAAATGTCTAGACCTAAATAGTGTGATGGAAATCCTTCAAAGGGAAGGAAGTGACATATCGATTTGGGTAGCATAAGGGAAACCATATAGACATTTCATAAGTATGGATATGCGTGCATGATTTTCTGAAGAAGTTCTAAAGAAAATAGACATTGTGATGATGTAATACTGATGATATCAAAAGGATTTTCCTAGAAAATAATTTTTCTAGGTGAATGATCACAAGGAACAATCATGCTAGTGTGAAACACAAATCCAATCAATAAGGAAATACTCCCTAAAAATGTGTGTGCAAAATGATAGTTCGATGCAAAGATGATCAACACAATGTCAATATTTAGATCAAGCTCGAAATGAACAAGGTGTAAATATTAACAAAGGGTAGAGGTGACTCCCAATCAAAAGGATATTATGAACAGTTTAGAGAAAATCAAGGCCTAAACATTAAAGGGAGAGGATTTATAAATATAAGCTACGTAGCCCCAACAAATTAGACACATCTATCAAGCTTCATGGAGAAGTGAGATATTGGTATCATATTGGTATTGAAAATATGAAAAATAAAGTAAGCGACACCCGTGAATATTTGGAGAAATTTTTGAATTTAAACCAAGTCGAGGTATACTGAGGATGTGTTAAAATGTGTGCAGCGTAACGCCACAATACAGACACTTAGATCATGTTTACGAGAAACACGACATGAGTATCTTAATTGTGTAGAGACAATGCAAATGAAGTAACACATCAAAGGGATATCAAATGATGACTCAATCTAGACTATGATGATTATCTTGAAATCAAGATCAAGAGACCATCAAAGATATAAGGATGCATCCACGCACTTTAGACGTTTAACAACTCATCCGTAAACATGGATGAGCATAAACAGAAAAAAAATGTGGTGAACACTATCTATGACAACACTCCTGAAAGATGCCTTCTCTTCCCCAAATGGGAAACAAGAATGCAAAGGTGTAGATCAAAAGATGAAAATAAACTAAGTGTTACTTGGGCAGAGTTTCACCTCATTTGAAGGTGAGAAAGAAACCAAGATAAGTAACATGTTTTTTAATTTCGTGATGAGACACACTTAGATCTAACTTAAATGGATTCGTTACCGGGTTCAAAAAACAAAGTTATGAATCCAAGCAAGTTATCACTTCGTGATGGCCAAGACACGATAATGGACTAGTAATGTGGGCTCCTTGATGGAATGGCTTCCTTAATAAGATCTCTCAACTAGGTGTCACAAAGTTGTCTTAAGCGAGCTCGATTTACCCAAAAAGTCACAACTAATTTGGGAGTATCTCAAATTTACTTTACCCCCTTCAAGAATAGTGGGAAATAAATGCATCCATGTGTACTCTCACTGGGGTCGCCATACAGATAACCGGTAATGCTAACTCACAAGGAAAAACTAGTCAAGTGGGTAAGTGGAGTGCTTCCTGTTTCATCCATGAGGTTACATAGCGGTGGATTACTTTAGGGTTCCAAGAACCACCCCCATTGTTGTAGCTTAAGGTATTATGCCAAAGGGGTTATGTTCCAGTTAAGCGGATAGGGACGTACCCTTTTCTGAAACTTGCAATACAGTGTGATGAAAGTGGTGTTTTTTTTATGTTACTTATTTTAAATGTGGTTATAAGTAGCACACCATTTGGCAACCTGCATAAAACATATGTATTAGAATTTTTGTGTTTTGTCTTAGTTCCTCCTTTCTTTGACATGCGATTTTGGTCCTACATACCAAGATTAGTAATTTTCCACAAAATATCATGATATCAAAAGAGAGTTTGCGTGTTGCTTTTGATTCCTAAGATCACCAAAAGGTGTGAAGGAAGAGCATACGCAACGTGAAAACTCAACTAAAACAAGTTTTATGGAAAATACATCAAGTGTTTTTACAAAATTTTGAGTTCATTTTAACCATTTTTAAAATTTTCATCCATTAGGAAGCGTAAAGTAAGTGTTTTTGAAACCAATAAGAGGTTTTTGAAAATGTTTTTGGTTCCCAAGACCACCTAGAAGGTGAGAGGGAAGAACATATGCACTTTGAAAAACCTTTATAAATTAAGAAATGAAACACTTAACTAAGTCAAAAACAAGACCAAAATAACCCTGCAAACAACTGATTAGTGTCACAAAACCTTTCAAAGTGTTAGAATAGCCAAGAAAACATTTTTTCAAATTTTAAGATACGTTAAAAAATGACTAGTTACCTAATAATGTAAAAAATAAATTCTCTCTAACTCAAAATACTAATTTTATGATTTCATTGAGTATTTTGCTTCAATACCTTTCCAACGCAACAAAAACGGAGTCGTTTCAAGCTCGGGAGCAAAAGTTATGGCCTCTAGAAGATCTCTAATGATGATTGCGCTATGATTTGTGTGATTTGTGTGCCTGCACCAGGATTTGTGTGCCTGTACTAGGATTTGTGTACTTGTGCACCTCTGCTAAAAAATGACAATTTTTAAGGTTTGTGTACCATGGTTTGGGCATGTGCACCCGGTTTAAGGTGCCTGCGCGTGGTTTTGGGTGCCTGTACTAGGATTTATGTACCTGTACGCCAAATGTATGTAATGAAAAGTTGTAAAAGCTATGAAATGAGGCTAAAGAACCTCAAAGCTTTGATTTACTTAACTATGTACCATGAGATAAGAGATAAACAAGGGAAACTAACATGAAAGCATTATAACTTTGACAAAAACATCAAAAACTAACATGATAAAACTACTCTCTACTCTTTTGAAAGCTTAATCAAAGTGAACCTAGCTTGATTCTTAGCAATCAAATTGTGTGTTGTTTACTCCCAAACATAGTGAAGAGATCTCTCCAAGTTGGCTACATGGCCAAGCTTTAGATCTTCCCTTACTAAATATATTTGGAATGGATGGATGCAAGATGGAGGCGTTCTCAAAAATGGAGTATGGCCAAGATCCAAATGTTCTATAGCTTAAATATATCAAAAATGATTTCTAATGCCTTTCCAAAGTGTTTGAGAGAGAAGGGATATTTGAAAGGAAATCCTTAGGCTTGTATTTATAGTTTTTGGTTTGGAAGATTTTGGAATTTGGGTGCATGTGGGACTAAAGCTCAAAAAGCACTTTTATATTAGATTAGGATAAACATCCTTTAGGCTTAGCTAAGCTTGGTTTAGGCTAGTTAACTAGGGTTTAGGATAGTTAAAATTTGATTAGAAATTGATTAGAGACTCATTGAGAGTTGGGAGGGGTCTAGTTAATCAATTGTGACTGATAGATAGCCTATGAAGCCAATAGAAGTGGTTCAGAGAGAACTAGGGTGGTTCTAAATGGTCGAAAGGAGGAATGTTTAGCTAATAAGAGAGATATTAGCCAAATAAGCTGATTATAGGAGGAATACAACCGAAAGAGTGTCGTGAATGAGCGTCTGAGAATGGAGCGAAGAATGGGGAATTAACAAAGTGTCATTAATTGGTTGAATGGGAGGAAATGCTAAGTGTAAGCATATTTTAGGTGTCTACACTTACGATAAAACATTACTTACCAAGATCTTTCCTAGAGGTATCAACGAGTTTTATTTACAATGGTTCTATGATCTTCCCTTTTATTCAGTTTGAGCCTTTACCCCTATAGCTAATCATATTATTACAAAATTATCTATCAATATTGGGAAAATATTTTGAAAGGATTTATACAAAACAACATCTTATCATCCCAAATAAAGTTAAACTTCCTAAATTTTCACACTTCCTAATACCTAAACTTTATACTATACAAAATAGGGAAAATTGAAGAGGTCTCAAGTGAAAATCCTTCCCAATTGTCACAAAACATTATAATTTATTGCAAAATCCACATGCACAAGAATTTTATAGCTAGAAAACACACCTAGGAGGTGTAAAGGATACCGTGAGAGAGGTAGTGAGGTATTAATAGGAAAAAGTAGAATGGAAAATAAAATGAATTAAATTGAAGTTTTAGTAAGATGAGAAGAAAGAAATGTGAGAAACCATATCTTGTGAGAGTAAGTAACGGAAATATAACTGTGGTTGTATTGGTGATGTTTCATATGGGGAGTTAATCCATCCATTAACAACAAATATGTACTTCAAGGAAGACATGTATGGCAAGGTATAGTGTGAGGGAACCATCCCCATATAACTATGAAGCTTGATCATTATTCTTTTCAATAAAATAGGATAAATTGGAAAATTACTAGATTTTAAATGCCCCTACATTTATTTTTAAAAGTTCTTGTGAGTGAATTTTTTGTAAAAAAATGGACTTGCCACGGGTGTCATTATTAGTGGCGAAAATAGTATATAATGAATGCCTCTACATTTTTTGTGTGCCCTTCTCACCCATACATAATGAATTGAATTTCTCTATTTTATTTGTTGTGACATCGAAAAATAATGTCATAATAATTCATTCAGCCAATGTGTTGTCCATTGATTTGTCAACGAATACCCTTGCATTTGTCATAATTTGTCACAAATACATAAATCAATGTTAAAAATGTTCTAAAAAAATTTAGTAAGTACATAAATCAACAAAATTAGTATCAAAATTTGCATTGTCGAGATGAGTATTAGTGCAAACTATTAATACCTGAAATGTAATCAGGAATACGATTAATTTACACAGAACTAAAGTGTTGATATTGAATTCATATTATTAGTTTTGTAAATTACTTATGTGAATGTTAGTCATAATTGTATTGCCATATAAGTTGTAGAAATTGGAACGTCAAATAGTAAAGGAGAAAGTAGAAAATCAATCATTAATATAATAGATGTTGAGCCTTAAATTTTTGGAATATTATGTTGAAAAATCATAGTGGACAAATTTGGCACACCAAATGAATATCTGTTTGTATTTGCAAGTAAAAAAATCAAATATTTCTTGTAGAGACAAAAATGCATCTTTTTCAGACATGATGGATGACCATCATGAATTTGATACATTGTTTAGGGGAACAGTTCAACTAATGATAGACATGTAGATGGGCACCTATATATTTTGTATGTATTGCGAGCATTTCATAATTGCATCGCTTCAACCAACTTCCACGTGCTTAAGTCATATTTTTATTTGTTAGCATTATTATTGTTGGGATTTTAAAACATGAGTTAACATTGCTCTTATTTATATATTAATAATTGATAAGAACAATTGTCTTATTTAATGTAACACTTGTTGAGTATTAGATCTGTCTTAGTAGCATCCAACTTAAAAACCCTTATTTATTAATTATTAGGATTTCTGAAATATATTATGATGTGTTTTAATAACATAAGTGTTAAATAAATACAACTAATTTATTTTGTAAAAATATTGAAAATAAAAGATACTTCATATTAGAATAAAATTCAACAGATAATATAAGGGTAGACACAAAGTCAATAACTTTAAATATTATTAATACAATATGTGTTGGATATATCGAGACGTAGGGAATATTAACTCTCAACATATAACCAATCAAAAACATTTCTTTGGTTATTGCAAAATTTAAAATACAAAAGCATTATTTACAAAATTGAATCTTCAATCTTGGTCAAAGGTTCGAAAGGAAAAACTTATGTACACATATTCAGTGCCCCAATAACTTACGTCATTATGAATTGAATACATTTTTAGGGGGTATTTCAACTATTGAAAAACATGGGGATGGGAACCCCTATATTTTCTATATCTTGCGAACTTTTCATGATCATATCGCTTAAGCTAATCCCCACACTTAAGTTGTCTTTCCACTGCTTGTGTTGTTATCATTAGGATTTGAACACACAACTTGGTATTTCTCTTATTCACATGTTTATAATTGATAGGAGCAAGTGTTCTATTTAATGCAATGTTGTTTTAGTTTTAGATGTCTTAATAGCCGCCAAATTCAAAAACCTTACTTTATAACACCTTTGTAATATTTCAGGATTTCTGCAATTACATCATGTATTTTAACAACATAAGTGTTACACTAATATAGCCAACAAATGTTAAAACAAAGAAAATAGAATATAATTCATAATAGAAAAACATGGTATATAAAGAAAATATCAATTTGTTTGTTCTCAATATTATGGAAGGCATATACAGTTCTGGAACAACAAAACCTTCGAATGAAGAGACAAAAAATAATTTCAATTGAGCTACAACAATTTGGACCTGTGAAAGATGTTAATGTGTCATATTGGTTTTAACACAAAATCTCAAGGAAAATGTTGCATTAAGAGCTCTTACATTTTAGATAATCAAGCACATAAGTGTTACACTAATATAGCCAACAAATGTTAAAACAAAGAAAATAGAATATAATTCATAATAGAAAAACATGGTATATAAAGAAAATATCAATTTGTTTGTTCTCAATATTATGGAAGGCATATACAGTTCTGGAACAACAAAACCTTCGAATGAAGAGACAAAAAATAATTTCAATTGAGCTACAACAATTTGGACCTGTGAAAGATGTTAATGTGTCATATTGGTTTTAACACAAAATCTCAAGGAAAATGTTGCATTAAGAGCTCTTACATTTTAGATAATCAAGCTCAGGGTTCTACTCGCAGATATTTTTCTTCCCTGGATCAACCTCAAGATGGCATAATCATGAAAGTACCATGTGAATCTTCTCCTTCAACAATGCTATCATGTCCTAGAAATGAATTGGATGATGGTTGTCATAACTATCTAATGATGGAAGGAAAATGTATAGATCAACAAGTCAAGATTCAAGCATCAATATCTAGAGGAACTGTTAAAGGTGGTGCAAGCTCTCATAATTCTATGATAATATCATGTCATTTTCAACCTCGCATTCCTGCCACATACCCCAACCCTAGAATATTATATAATGATGATACTCTATCACAAAAAATTCTTTTGTTTCAACATCGTTTTATGTCATGTTCACCACATGACAATAACGTTATTCAAACAAATATTGGTACGTAATAAGTCTAATTTTAAGTGTCCTTGTTAATGTAGAATTTTGTAAATCATAGTGGTCATTTCATGGATGACTCCTTCCCTACGCTCATTGAAGATGAGAATAACTTTAGCAATGTTATGCAGTGCCTTAAAACTTTTTGTTTAGCTTTAGGATTTTCCATTCAATGGTGTAAAACACAAAGTTACAGACAATCCTTCCTCCTCGCATCCCCATGGCTGGCTATGTACGATTGGAAGATGCTCAACCATGAAGAAATGTTCAAATTTATTTGTATTCACTTTTCCTTTCAAGATTCTCTTGTAGAGCTTTGGAATAATGTCATGTAGTGGGTGGCTCGCAATTTTGAATATTAGATTACTAAGTCATTGTCCTTAGCGGGAAAATTTCAGATCTTCTCTAAAATTCTTGAAGCCACACACTCACCAAGGTATCGGTGAAGGTTGAGGTAAGAGTCTTCAGGAGGAATGATAGGGTAAGCTTTCTGGAGGGGGAATTAGAGAAAAAGAATGAAGAAATCATTGAGAAAAACAAGGATCTATAGTAAGAGGAGTTGATCAGTGCACAATTAAGGCACGAACTAAGGGAGGAGAAGGAAAAGGTATGTGAGGTCTATAAAAAGATAGAGATGATTACAAATGATATTATCTTGAAGCATCTAGACCTGACCCTGCCTGAGCAAAAATACGAGTCAACCTTGTAATGCTCGGAAGACTTAACTTGTATCCTCACCATGGAGAGGCGGCCACTCGCTTTAGAATCAACATAAGAGGAACTGGTGTGCCATAAGAAGGATGAAAGGATGAAAATCAGGGAAACAATCACTTATTATTCCAAACTCCTTACCATTGTACAGACCACCATACAAATGGCCGAGGTCCTGTATGATAATTGTGCTGACAGAGATAGGGTAACAAGTATGCTAGTTGCTACACATGAGGTGGATCTAAAATAATTCCAAGAAAAAAAAGTAAATAGAGTGGAGTGGGATAAAATCTTAGCTGAAGTTGAGAAGAAAATGGAAGCAATCGAAACCTTTCGCGGTTCGGTTAAAAATTGGCTTAAGGAGTTGTACCCCCAATTCACTCACAGAATGGATGCGCTAGATGACCTTAGCAAGAAGTAGGAAGGGATTGTAGATACGTTGAACGCTAAGGGAGATGCATTGATTTTTTAAGAGGTGAGTGCTCTAGTGCGTGACTTACTTCAGATGCAGGGTGAAGTGGATGCCTGGGATAAGATTGAGGTAAAAATGAGGAAGGAGTTCCCACTCCTCTTGCAACAATAGAAAAATTCTTCATTCTTCATTATTTCATTCTTTATTCAAAGTGTTTGAGTTCCACCATTCTTTATTTCTTTGGAGAGACAATATGTTTCTGAGGATGGAGAACAAGCTTAGTATGGGGTGATGTTGGGCCTCAAAATATTGGCTAAGTACCAAATGGCATGTGCATGCATAGGACCAGTAAGAGGAAGTGCGCTCAGGGAAAAACGTGCAAGGAAAAGGTTTTAGAAGGGTTTTTGAGAAACCATGGCATGCATGGAAGGCATAACAAATGTTTAAGGGACTTAGCCATTTTTAGCATTCCAAGAGGCACTTGGGGAAAAATGTGACCTGAATAGGCGTGAGGAATGGATAAGGTGCCATCCTAGAACCTTGGTGGTCAAGAAAAGGATATTCCATGAAGGGAATATTCCTAGGAAGACATCATTATAGAGAGTGGAGAGCTCGGAATAGAATAAGCATGCACCATTGGAGGACCACATTGAAACTTGGTAAGTGATCTTATTCTAGAGAGAAGGTACGGCGGTGGGTGCTAAAACTATTTATAGAGATGCTCAGGTAGAAGAAGAGGGAAGAAGCATTACCTGATAGATCATAGAGAGGTGTGGAAAGTGAAGATCTGATAGAATCAATATTAGGAGGTTACTAGGAATGCTGGGGTTCTAGAGCATTAGTGCCAAGGGTTATAAGGAATGTTATCATGCCTCTTTAGGGGATTAGAGTCTGAGAATAATTTTTGTAACTAGGAGGAAACATAACTAGGACTTCTGATATATGAGCTAGATCCCTATCTTGATACATTTGGTCTATTATTACTATTTTGAATGTAATGTGGTTATTGGTACTATGATCAATATGAATATATGGTTTTGTTCTAAATATGTTGTTCATGGGTGTAAATCGTAGTATCTTTTCTGTCATATTATGAATCAGAGTATTTCTTCATAATCCATGTATGATGTTATTTCTCTTGGTTATTCATGACATGGGTATATAGGATGTAATAGACTCATCCTATGCTTTCAGAATGAATCCATGAACATTTACTTTTTGCATCTAATCTTTTATCAATGCCATCATCTACTCATAATTATCACATAAAGGAGGGGCTTGACATCTGTGCATGCCTTGGGTGAGAGCTCAGAACCCTGCTGGGTGATAGGCCAATGTGCATAAGGATTAGAAGTGTTGTTTGTAAGGGCACATAAAAATTATTACATCTTGGTTCTATTTCTGAGGATATATTTTCAAAATTGTTATGATAATGATGTGTGATGAAAGAGCACTTGACCTTGGATAGTGTTGAAGCATGGTTTAAGAGCATGGAGGATGAGTTTGCTCAAATATTTAGTACTAGACCTGAGTTCGATGCACGCAAATGGGTACAATAACACCTATATCATGAGATGTATGAGACCTTATTTTGTTGCTTTCCAATATAATTTGTATGAATGGCTCACATCATATGCATCTAGATTAAGCTGGTACTCTAGATCTCACATGTGGACCCAAGATGAATATAAAAGGCTACAGTGATGTTAGGATCTGACTTGGAAACGTGTTGTTGATCACTAGTGGAAAATAGTGCTGACCATTTATACCCCGGAATACACTATTTATATGTATTCTTGTCCAAAGGTTGTTGATTTTGAGTTCCCAAGGGAACCTAAAGGATCATTTTTGTGAGACTATCCCATTGGATATGAAGATATTGATCATTACATTATAGTTTAGAAGCATTTACTATGTCTAGAATAAGCTTCTCTAAGTGCATAGGGTGAGGAATCTAGGGTGTAGGAAGATGGCGGACATTTGCAGCAAAAAAGGAGAGGGAAGAGAGACGACCCAAGTATAGTGAAGTGCACGTGAAAGGGATTTGGCTAGACAACATGCAAGGCTGTAGGAGTGATGGATCATATGGAGTGCAGATGTTGTGGGAAGGAATTGAGGTTCATGTAGAGGAAATAGAATCTAAGCAGTCTGTGCTACCCCATCTTGGCAAGAATGTAGGAGATAAACCCCTTTAGCTGTCAGATGAGAGTTTGTTCACGTGAAAGAAAGTAGAGCCTCTATTAGTGCACATATAAACCCACCTGGTGACCAACCCCTAGCATTTAGTATTAAAAATCAAGAAGAAATTATTGCTAACCTAGTTGGTATCAGTGGAAGTGACCAATCTGCACCTAAGAGGTATGACTTCTCGTTTGGAACATCTATGGTCTACACAAACAAATCCTTGTTGTTTGGAGTAATACTATCTGGAACAACATTTGGGAAAAGTGAAAGTACACAAATTTTGGGTATCACATCTAGGATTAGCGGCCTGGGATACACTTTTGGTAGAGAAGAAATATCAAAAACCATTGATGCACGTAGTTCAGTGCGAACATTAGGAATGCTAGGCACAACTACTTTAGGACCCATTACCAGCTACAGGAGGTGGATCTAGTTGAGTAGGAGCTAAAGGACTTGGTGGATCTGGAGTATCTAGAGGATCAAGAGGAATATGACCTAGTGGATCCAGTGGATTTTGTGGTGGAGGTAACACCGTAGGAAATCAAGGTTTTGGATTAGGCGAACAAGGGCCTCAACCACCTCCAGTAAGTGTTTTTCAAGATGTCTTTACATCTACCAAATTACAAGGGTTTTGAGGATGTTGCAGAGCATGTACACAAGTGTGAACTATTATGGCGCGTATGAAGGATATCACTACCCCGAAGAATGAAAGGAAATTAAATTTGCAAAAATTTTGCAAGGGTGCACACACAGTTATTATCGGAAGTATGGCCCCCATCTAACAATGGTAGATTACACCGTAGTGTGGAATGCCTTCTTAGATAAATTTCATATCCCTAAGTTTGAACAAAAGAGCATTAGTGTGCTATAAGAGATCCAGAAAGGTATGGCAGAGAGTTTGTAGGAATACGACATGCATTTCAAAACTCTTTTATCAAAACTATCTTATGATATTCATCCTTCTCAGCATGCTCAGTAGTTTGTTGGAGGGTTGATAACACCTTTTAGGAGAGTGCTTTTACACAAGACTTTCATAGACCCGCGCGATGCCTTGGAGGTTTTCATGCGCGCTGAGGCTGTTGGAAGTTTGGATACAAATGTTATCCCTTTCCTTGAGGCTTAGATTACTGTAATGGCTAAGCAACTAGAAAATATATCTGTGAACTCAGTGTATGAGACTCGCAGTGGTCTATAGTGCATGGATTGTGAGGTAGAGGGACATATAAAGGATAGTTGTCCCTAGAGATCGGTATGCACTATGACAGTGGACTGTGAAATTTTCCACAAAGATCATGATGCAAGTAGGTGCCCACTACTGTAGCTTGTGATCCATAAAAATGTGTCTTGTTATTGTAATATTTTATCCTCTACTACCCATGACACCAAGGATTGTAGAATGATTGACCAGATACATGATGCCATTGATATTAGTGTGTGCTTGACTAGCCTTGTAAATAGTTCTAAGGACAATGGTCACCACTATTAAGGGTACGCAGATGGATAGATGCATGGAAGAGGTTTTTGAGGAGGATTTTGTGGTAACCGCAGCAGAGGAAGAAGTGAGTTCCTATGTGGAACCTATTACAAATGTGGATCTATGGAGTACTACAAGCGTGAATGTCATGATCTGTTGTAATGCTCATGGTGTGGAAAGAAGCATAAGTATGAGGAGTGCATAGAGATATTTGAGCATATAAGCGAGTAGCATCGAAAATACAAAGGTGTCAAGATGGTAAGCATAAATAAGGCTGACTCACAATGGATGCCAAGGGTGGAATGTAAATCAAAACTAGAGATTTTACTGGTGACAACACGAGCTGAGGTTGCATGCGTCAGGGAGATGCCAAGGTAGAAATTGTTGGTTACTAGAGAAGAGGTGATACATGGGAAGTATCTAGACCCTACTCATCAGAAAGAGGTGTATCACAAGACCATGGATGTAATTCAAAGTCTACAAGGAGAGATCTAATGCATGAAGGAGTAGTTAAGGAAGTTAGAGAAAAGGAAGAACGTTGAGGCTCCACAAAGGGATCTGAATGAGGTCAGGGAAGTATGAAAAATGTTGAGGCAAGATAATATCATTCCCTTGCTAGGAGAATGGTTATGGGAGAAGGTACCACATGCCATAGCAGAGCGTAAGAGGCAGGTTGTGTGTGCTAATCGTCCTCCCTACAACCTTGTCTATGATAAGGAGATTACCCTGAATACTTTTGTGGATGGGTGGCTCTTAAGTAATATTCTAATTGACAAGGGTACATAAGTCAATTTCTTCACTCTAGATGCATGCCATCAAATGGGAATGCCCCCATTACAACTATCTTCGAATGTGTTGTAAATGGCTAACAAGATAAAGGCGATTCCCATTGGTGTCTTGAAGGACGTTGTTATCACTATCCAAGGGGCAAAGTTCATTGGGGATTTCAATGTCTTGGCGCTAGCTGAGGTAGCCAAATTTCTAGCATTGTTTGGGTACCCCTGGTGTTATAAGAACAATGATGACCTATGGTTTAACAAGGGGTACATTAGTTTTGAAAATAAGAAGGAACGGGTTATCATCCCCTTGACAGATGGAAAGTCAACACCCTATACTGAGCCCTTGGAAGAGGAAGTTCTTGACAAGATCTATGTGCACTTTATCAGGGACCCTAAGGTGATTCATCCTATGGAAGGAGCTATCCAGTTTGAGGACGCTCAATCTATGAGTGATACAACTAGTGTGGCATGTGACAATTGAGCGCATGATACTTATGAGTTAATTGGATGACAGTTAAGAGGATATGTGACAAGAGTGATAAAGGTGCACTCAGTCAAGCACCTAGGAGGAAAGAAGTTACCACGTTACTCTGGAGGAGCCAACTATTTCACCATTTTCTTTACGTTTTCAGAATGTGACGAAACAGATAAGCATAAGGGCAAAGGAGGAATACCTGTTGTGTTGGTTTGGAGGTTGATGCATGCGTTCTGACTTCTCAATCTGATGTTGACTGTGAGAGCTTCCTTTTGGCTAGGAGGAACTACCTGAATTAGAAAACAAGACCACTAAAAAAGAGTTAAACAATATATGACAGTGGACTGCCAAGCGCACGCTAGATTGGGGAAATGTGATACTCCCTAGAAGGCTGTCAATCCACTATTTTTATAAAACAAATATGAAATAACTGAAAAGAATACATAAATGAATCTAGTGATAGTATTCTGATTTGGGTACCTCAGATCACTATCAGTGTCGATCTAATTAAATAATAAAACTATGCGGGTCAAGGTCTTTAGGTCAGGTTGTAGGTTGGTCAGATGGTCTGCAGGTCACAAACAGGGTCTTAGCAGGGTTGGGTGAGGTGTTTGTGGTTGTTTTTGATAGGTGGTTGGTTGCTAGTTTACACAGTATTGGTAAACATAGAGATCGGCATCGATCGAGGTATGACCGATCACAGTTAGAAAGAACCAATAATGGTTATGGGTAACCGGCATCGGTAGAGGTGGGATGATAATATTAAATAATATTTACTAATGGGGCTGGAGCTGAGGTCAGGAAGAGATGATAGAGGGCCAAACGAGGTGTATGGGGATCTTAGGAACACTCAGAAATGTGTAGAGGTCAGGTATAGGTTGTTTTATGGCGTGGATGGAGGAATGTTTGGGTTTACAAGTAAGTAAATGGTAGGGGAATGAGGGTGCAAGTGGAAACTAATAACAACAATAGAAGAACCCAATAGATTGAAGTGGAAATAGATGATGCAGGTAAAAAGTGTACTTATTGGTGTTGCAGGTAATGATTATGTGGTGGTGATGATTGGTTGGTGGGATGGATCTTGGTGTAGTAGTGATGCTTTCTGGAATGTCACCGTGAGTGCAATACTTCTGGATCTGTCCTGGTGTTGGCTATGGATGTCCATAGGTATGAAAAGGCTCTGGTTCTTCTTGCATGTAATTCTCTCCTCATCTCCTTAATCTTAGAATGTGCCAACCCAAAAAGAATATTTCTAAGGTGAATAAATGGTAACCAAAGATGGTTCTTGGTTGACCAACGTTAGTTTCGTGATGACCAGTGTCGGTTAAGGTGGGATTCCCTAGGTTTACTAAAAATGGAAAATATTGCATCATTTGGGTCAGGTTTGTTCCTTTATCTATGGATCATTATGGATGTTATGTTTTTATGAGCAGGAAGGTGGTTATAGGAATAATAGGCCTTGATTTTTAGGGTTGAAACAATTCTTATTCATTTATGGAAACATGCTATAAATAGGTCTATGGTGAGGTGTCTAGGTGAGGTGTCCAACATTTTAATTAAAGTAATTAAATTAATAATGGGGTGAGGATGGATATTAATTTAATTGTAAATAATTAAATTAATATTAATGTGGGGTATAAGGGTCATGGTTAGGTGAATGTGTTTAAGTTGGTTATTCGAAAGGGGACCAAGGGGAGTGTGACCCAATTTTGGTGTCTACATTTTGCCCCTTTTTGTCACATGGCTTGTATTGGTAAGTGACACTGAAAAAAATAGGAAATGGTTTTGTCGAGTCTAAGTGAAGGTGGTGTTGCCCTAAGCGTGGGCGAAGGTAACCCCCCTATAACTAGGAACCTATGAGGTGAGAAACAAAAGTGGTGAGTGGTTTGATAAAATGAGGAGATAGGAAAAGGAAGATCAGTGGGCTGGCTAAAGGTAAAAGGTCAAATCGGATAAATAGGTAAATGGGTCAGGGTCAAAGGTAGTGGCAGTTGAACGCATGCATGCATTAGAAACTATGGTATGGTACCAGGTTGAGAAGCTTTCAAACTTTACGTCGGCTAAGAATGATAGGTCTATCCAAACAAGGTTGAAGTGATTCTGGTATCCAAGGTATATTATATGGTGAAAAAACATAAAAGAGGTCAGGTGTAGGAACATTTAGGCATTTTCTGTACATGAAAGGTTAGGTCAGGATAAATAGCACAACAATAGGCAATGTAAGGCCCGTAGGCCGAACAACACGGGTAACCACGTCATATGGTACAAAGAGCATGGAGGGTCAAAGGTCACAAAAAGTGGTTCAGGTCAAGGTATATAGGTAACGACACGGGTAAGGCAAAGGTATACGTAAAATAACAACTCCTAATATGCATGAAAGGTAATGTAGGGGTAGGTTGGGTTTGTAGGTATGGTTCAATGGGTGTCTAGGATGATAAAAAGGGGCATGAGCATGAATGGTGGCAGGAAAAAGGTAGCTGAGCAAGACCAAATAGTTTTCAAGGTGGACTGATGTCAGTTAAAGGGTGACCGACATTAGTTGGCTAGGGCACAAATAGGACTGACATCGGTCAGGTCGGGTTGGGTTTATAAAACAAAAATTATGTATTTTTCAGAATCATTGTTATATTGTACCGTTGGAGAAAATGACATATTCGTTTGACTCTGGTGCTTTTTGAGAGGGATAGTATGAGGGACAATACTCGGCTGAGGTGGAGAGATTCAATTGGTGAGAGGATTTAGGTAGACGGGTCCACAAAATTGGGGAGTGATTTGATTGGTGGATAGATTCGAGGTAGATTTTGGCATGATCAGAGGAGGGAGAGGGTTTGGGTGGACCACCGATGTAGCGCCTAGACGTTCCCCCAAGGAGACGACATCGTGATGGGGTAAGATCTAATCCCATTCCTCGTTTGTTAGGTAGATTTGTTTATAGAAATCGGGTTAGGGTAAAATGGGTTTTTGGGGGGAAAGATTAAATTTGAATTTGGGAAGAAAATGGGTGAAATAGGAATGGAGGAAGGTGTAGTTAGGTGAATGAGGGTTGGGGAGGGGTTGAGGGGGGATTTAGGTAGGAATGGGTGGGTAGGTAGGGAGAAATGGGGAATTTTGAGAGAAAACACGGCAGGGTTTTCGTAGATTTTCACCGTGACAGTGACCGACGTTAGTCAAGGGTTGGCTGATGTTGGTGGGAGTTAGCCAACATCGGTCATGGATGGGGTGACCGATTCCGGTTTTGGGAGACCGGTGCCGGCTAAGGAGAACCGATGCTAGTTGTGGTTGAGAGGAAAATGAGCCAGGAGATGAGTAAGGGTGGTTGGGTGAGATAAGAAGTTATCGTTGAATGAAAAATAGGAAAGGTAAGAATTATAAGTGGAGGGTCAAGGGTGAATGTGGGCATGGTCAAGGTTTAGTAATGTTATGGTTTGTTGGTTGCAGGCGAGGGGCCAGTTACGGATGTGGGATAGGGTACCTCCATTATTAGTAGCAGTACGTGGGAGCGCGACAATGGAGGAGTGGAAACATGTGGCCGAGGTAGGCCTGATTGGGGTTAGACACTACTAACACGCAGTCTAGGAGCTGAGTTTAATGGTCACCCTCATCGACAAATGGCGTGTACATGTATTTGTTAGCAATGCAAAAAGAGTTAGAACAAACATCTAGTAGTCCTAAAACAAAGTTAAATCAAATTCAATGCACCATCATGCTTAGAGCTTAAGCAAAACTAATCTACTAACATTCTTGTATTAGAACATGAAAAAATATTCAAACTAACATGTTAATCCATTAATCTCTATCTCTATTGAAGGTTAATCAAATCAAATGAACCTATTTAGATCCTTAGCAATCAAAGGTTTGATTGTATGTTTGAATCCCAAGGTTTTAAAGAATGGAGTCTTGTCAATCCATGGCTACAAGACCATTTGACATATCCCCATATGACTTCAAAACTTGGATGGATGAATACAAGGAATGAAAGTAGCTAGCCTCTCCAATGAAGAATACTCCAAGATGATAAAGTGGCTATAGTGTATTTGATATATGCTCACTTTTGTTTCTCAGGGAATACGTGTAAGTGTAAAGGTAGGAGGAGGGATATTTATGTAGCCCAATGGATAGAGGAATATCTACATCCCTTTTTATGTGGGATAAGAGAGATGTTGAATTAGTTGTGTATAAGGGGGGTTTAGAAAGGGTTGAGTTAACTTTAGGAGAGTTTAATTTGTCCTTTAATGACTCATGGGGATAAAGGGGGTTTATTAACTAATCAAAGTTATTAATTAATAGGTGTGCAAGCTTATAAAATATTTTTAGAGGAATATTAGCATGATTTAGACTATAGAAGGGAATTAAATCAACTAAATAATTATTTATTGATTTAATGAAAGGGGAAGCTAATTAATTAATTAGTCTAGATAGAAGGAAGGATTAATTAACGAAAGGTTTTTAATTATGGTATTTGTTGAATAGAAGACTTAATTAATTAACGCAATGTAATTAATTAATGATGATAGGGGATATGATGAGCCCTATTTATGATATGTCACCAATTTGCAAGAAAGGGGATAATTAGCACAATTTAAGTATTTAAATTGTTTAGGCTAAATTATAGGTGTCTACATTTGTACCTCTTTGGGGTGGTGTAAGTGGCGCCACTTCAAAGATAGTAGACAGATAAAATTTTGAAGGGGTACAAGAAAAATTAGTAGAAGTGAGAGATGCCCCCTCGAGTGTCGATGGGGTGATGAAGGAAGAAAATCGACGATCGAAAAAAGTGAGAAAGGGATTGAAGAAAGGAGAGGGGTAGGATGCCCCAGGTGTAGCGGAAGAATAGTGTTGATAGGAGGGTGATGTAGAAGAAATATGGGGGAGAAGAGAGAAGAAATAGCTTTCATCCTTTGCATTGAAATAATTGTATTGTCATCATATTACCAAAGATCTATGTCATCGGTCCTTATTAAAAATATAAGCATACGACAAAAGTAGGATGACATGAAAAGCCATACTACAAGAAATTTTCCATTGCTGAAACACCAACTCAATACAACATACAAAAATCAATGTAATATGAGAAGGAAATAAAATCATTTAACAGGGAAAACAAGTATGAACACACACATTCCAACCAACAATGGTCAAGATGGTTGTATAAATGTTTTGTTATCAAGCTGAAGATTTCCACATGGTCATGATTGATGACAAGGGTTAAAAATGACGCCTTGAGCAAGGATATATGGAGGGGAAATGATGATGGACACTGGTTCCAAGGAGAAAGTGTTGTGCACCATGAAACAACACTAGGAAACTAGATGTGCCCCAAAGTACAGATGAAGCAAGCAAACTAGCTTTGTGATTGGTTGTGAATCTGATGATCCAAAAGTCATGTGATCGGTGAAGATGTGAAAATTTCCAGCAGGATATGGAAAGAATACCATGTGCAAGACACAAGTTTCAGCTGTTATAAGTGGGTTTACATATTTTTTTAGGTTTTATAATGTTTAGGATTTTATTGGAAAATTGTAATTTGTTTTTTGGATTTTAGATGGATATATACTTTTTTTTTGCTTTTTCAAATTTTCCAAATTGGTGGATGTGGGATGCGTAGAAGAAAGTAGAAGAATGAGTATGAATCACCCAGACGCAAGAAAAATGCCCCAAGGGAAGAAAGAAGAAGTAAGCGACAAAGAATGTCCCCATACAACTGAAAAATTAATAAAATAATTATTTAATAAAATTAATTATTCAATGGGGTGTGTAGAGGAAGGAAATCACCTAGGAGCAATAAAAATTGTCCTAGTGAGAAGAAAGGGGTACCAGACGGCAAAAAATGTCCCAGTACGATGAAAAATAATTATTTAATTAAAATAATTATTGATGGCGAATAGAAGAGAAAATAGTGTTAAAAACAAGCCTTCAAGTACCACGGCCGGTGAAAAATGGCTTGATATACCCCACCCAGGGGGGTAAATCACCGCGACCAATACATTTGTTACCGACCACTGCCAAATTTTTACCACGAGACCCTGATAGTGATAAGGGTGATGGTGAGAGCACAAGACCGCCTGATACATGCTGACACAGTTCGAGGATACGACTGGTATGCCGATGATGGCATATTTGTGAGTAGCTTAACCCTCTTTGTCAATTATTGTGATTAATGCAATTAATTAATGCTAGAATGGCGCAAGTGTGAATGCGTGGGGGCGCAGGTGTCCTAATGGTGGCATAGGCACCAAGAGGCATGTACATGCATGCGCATATGCCTTCAGTGCATGCACTCACGCATGCACCAAAATGATAGTGCACACACCACATATACACACATGTGTGCATGTCCAAGAACACAAATTGGTGCAACCGCCCTTAGGCGGATGCACCCACACACACCCACCAAAAATAGAGCACCCACACCATGGTGTTTGCACATGCCCTAAAGGGCATGCATGCACATAGAATAGATGAATGAGAGAAGAAAAATGCCAAAAAGAATGACACTTAGAAGAAAATTAATATTTTTAGATGAATCTTAAAGAATGATAGGCATGACTTAGAAGAAATGTTAGTAGCTGACATACAGAATGGTTTTGTAGAGACAGCTTCCCTTACTACAAATGCAAGAGAAAAACACCCATATAGAGGAGATAGAGGGGGAACATGCGCCAACGAGATCGGCGCGCAATGGTGATACTATTGGAGGCGAGGGGCCTAGGCCCTATTGCTTGGATGCCCTCTATCACACTAGACCATGGTCTACTAACTACATTGATTGAGCAGTAGCACAACAAGAGCAAGTCTTTTAGGCTCCCGATAGGAGAGATGACCATTACCTTAGAGGATACATGGTGGATCCTACACGTACCTATTGTAGGCTCAATGATTGATTACATGAGTGACATTGGGAGGATCAGGGCAGTGATCAGTGACTTGTTTGACTGTGATGAGATACCCCATGATGGAATGATAGTTTTGTTACATGAGTGTATAGCTGATCCAACATTGCACCAGGGGCCACTTTACATGATGGCACTTATAAATGGAGTTTTTCTCATTGGTAAGATAGGGACATCCTTTTTGATGGGTTTGATGATGCTGGTACATGGAGTATTAAGTGGCGAGTGATATTACTGGGGCCAATGCATATTGGAACATCTATATTGGGATCTACATTTGATTACCTACCATTGTCAGAAAATGGTGGGGCCATCCTCCCTACTATAGATTTTGTCTCGAGATCACATAGTGATCAAGTTCCCTGTAGGTGCATTGCATGCCCGAGCCCCAAAGGAGCCAACATACATTGCTTGGGTTTTTGTAGGTGATGACGTATGAGGAAACCTAGGCAACATGTACCATTATCAATGAGAGTTCAACGAGCTGCTAGATAGAGATATTATATGGAGGCCTTATAGGCATATACAGTGGCACAATGATGGAGCAGAGCTCAGTGTTTGTGTGGTGTAGCACTTTCTTCTTGGTAACCGAAGCTACATCGTAGAGTTGTATAGGGTAGACCGATGTCACCGACAACTGGGTAGGGTGCATGGGGTTCCACAGCCAGATTTTTGGTATGTCTGCAAAGATGTAGAGAGGCAGATTATGGGGCCACGTATAGAGATGGCTCGAGCTAGGGCTATCTTTTCACAGGTGGTACCATAGGCATGGGACCCAGCCTGAAATATCAGAGACCCGGGTACTACGGCCGAATACATGGATTGGTATGCCACTATTTTACCTTAGTGCCTAACCATTCCGGATGAGGCATGGGCAACAGGTGTTTGGCCTCCCCAAGAGCTTCCATAAAACATTGATGAGGGGGAGGGTATAGTAGCCCGTGACCCAGATGATCCATTTGAAGGGCAGCCACATGACGGGTAGGGATAGAGGAAGCAGGGGCCAGTACAGGCACATGCATAGGGTCCCAGGATTAGATTACAAGATTAGGGACATGCCTCTAGAAAGGTATAAGGATAGATACAGGGACATGCCCCTGTGGTGTAGTCAGTGGTATAGATAGCCACCATATAGCAGCTGCTGCATTAGGTTACAACAAAGAGAGATCAGGCCCGATCTCATATTTTGGCAATGATAGTAGAGTGGGACCAATCCAAATCCTAGGTCAGTTAGGGAGGAGATGGATCTTCTCACTTTCATTAGATATGGAAGATGGCAGCCCAAATGACCCAAGTGACCAGCCTACTATAGCAAATGCAGGCTTAGCTACAGCCCATGATACTGGATAGATATCGACTGAGGGAAGATCAGGTAGTGGGTTAGGCCGAGGTTACCTGAATATCAGCAGAGATAACATCATTTCGACACACAAATGTTATAGTAGTGATAGCCCATACTCACAGAGACTTTGCTACAGTAGAGGGTAGATCTTGTTATTATCGATCCTTGTATTATGATGTTGTTCTAGCTTAGCAGTGGGCACCTTCTTATAGCTAGCAGTCGAGCAGAGTGACGAGGTTAGAGAGGCCACAGGCCTCGGTGGAACAGCCATGGGGGCAGCCTACAGGGCTAACCAACTCACAGCCTATGGGTCCTCCATGAGAAAGACCAACCAACCCATCCGAGGGCTCCAGTCATCCTTGATTAATCAATGTAGTGATACATTTTCCTCTTGATGAAGGCTATGAGCATCATGTTCTCAATGTACAACATTTTTTATGTATGAAATTCTTTGATATATTCCTTTTATTAAGGTAGTAGCATTCTCTAATCGATGTGTAACATTTTTTATGTACGCCTCAGATGAAGGCACTTTTGATGTATTTATGATGTATATATTTGTTGAGACAGACATACTACACATGTATATATATATATGGACATTTTTTACGTGACACATGTGTTATGAGAAGATGTATGTTTTCTGTTGTTTTGATTGATTACATGGATTTATGTATGTGTAATGAATTTATTTGATTCAGTATCTCCTTTTATATGTATCCTGATTTTTTATGTATTGCATGTAATTTGATTTTTAGATGATAGATCCGCAGATGATATCAAATGTATTGCCCATGTGATGTGCTAGATTTAGTGGATGGTATGATATGATGATATTGGTGTGGGGGGATAGATTTTTATATTTTTGATCCCTCTTTCCCCCATTTGATGATACGATATGTGATTATTAGCTTAGCATTCATGTATGATGTAAACTTAGCTTTTTATTTATATGATGTATAGATGATGTTAGATGTGATAATATTGATGGAAATATGATGATGTGATAAAAAAACGGTGCACATGCAACAAGCAGACACAATCAAATGTTAACAAAGAACACAATGAATCAACACAACAATGTACCATTATACACCAGCATACAAAAACACACTTCAATATGCACAAGTAAGAATAGATCTAATCTAATCAAGAAAAGATGAATCCTAACAAAGTATGTCCAAGAAAAAAACTATACAACTAGACAAACATGAAGCGACTATAAAAGAAAACAAGAAACAAGATAAAGGAAGTAGACTAAATTAAATGTTTTTGTAAGATTGTTTTGTGAAACAATTTTCTATTGTTTTGATTTTTGTGAGGAAATTTTCTGTTGTTTTGAGTTTCTAAATTTTTTTTTATGTTTTTGTGCTTTTTCTAACATTTTTTAATGTTTTTGTGTTTTTCTAACATTTTTGAATGTTTTTGTGTTTTTCTAACATTTTTGAATGTTTTTGTGTTTTTTTCTAACATTTTCCAAAGCTATGCACATGTAACCAAGAAAGCATGGATGCCCCCAGCATTAGACGAGGAATATACAAGGGTCAGTACCATGTTCTTATAAATAGGAAGGTGAAGTCACAGAAGTGCCTGTTATCCAAAATGAGCCCCCCTGCTCATTTTGTGGCTAACTCCTTTCATTCTTCCCTCTCTTGTGCCTCAGACATAATTTTTTGCTTTTCAGGCACTCAAAACTTTCTGGAAATGACACCATTGGATAGAGCTCTCTCTCAGATTTCCAAAAAGGTAAATTTTTCCTCCTAACTCCATGTATTTTTGAAGTTATGGCTCGGCGGAGTTTTTGTGGGAAATTTTCCCCTGAAAGGCCCGCAGCCAATGAGATGCCGCCACGTGTCCAAGGAAGTGGCGGGGGTCAGAGGAAAACTTGGTTTTTTACCAAGTGTTTTGGAAAAATTTCAAAAGGAATATTTTCCCCGTAGGCCCGCCGACGAATCAGATGATGCCACGTGTCCAGGGGAGAAATTTGAAAAATTTGGCTAAGTGTTGCGCATGGAAAATTTTGGAGGGAAGGTCCGCGCCCAATCATATTGCACCACGTGTCCTATGGCGTGGGAGTTTCGGAGGGCAGAGGAGAAGTTGGATTTTTGGTGAAGTGTTTCACCAAATTTCAAAGAAGGAGTTTTTGGCCTGCTGCCCCCGCCAATCAATCATGTTTCGACACGTGTCCCCGGGAGTCGGAGCTACGGAGCGCGGGAGGAAATTGGGATTTTTCCCCAAAGTGTTGGCGCAAAAGTAAAAATGTTTTTGGATGGCCCGCAACCAATGAAATTCCACCACGTGTTTCAGACTGGTGGAGGGCAGGGAGAATTTAGGAAATTTTCCCAAAGGAAAAACGAAGGAATTTTCAAAGAGAAAAGCCCGCCCCCAAAATGCGAGCCAATGGGATCTCGCAACGTGTCTGGTGCTGGAAAAAAATCAAGGAAAAGCCCGCATGGAAAATTCAGAAGGGGCAAGCCCGCATCCCAATGGGGTTTTGCCATGTGTCCAGGTCGAAAATGGTCAAAGCGGCCCGCAGAAAATTTAGGAAGGAAAGGCCTGCACCCAATCAGCACATGCCATGTGTCCTCAACTCACCGGCCCGGCAGGGATTTTTTGGAAAATTTTCCAAAGGGAAAACAAAGGAAAATGGAGCAGGATGGGCCCGCGCCCAATAAAAACGTGCCACGTGGCACCTAGAAAGGTGGAGCGCGGGGATTTTTTGGGAAATTTTCCCAAATGCAAAAAAGGTGAAAAAATTCAAATTTTCACCCGCCAATCCGATTTGGCCCTGTTTTGCCCTAAAATTTCAAATGGCCATATCTTTCGATCCAGAGCTCAGTTTTTCACGTTCTTTATATCAATGGAAAGCTGGTGAAATTATCTACAAGATTCTGGGGTCATTTTTGCATTTTGATGGAGTTTGGAGAGAGAAAATTGAAAAACACCTCTGGCACGTGGTCATGGACAGAAATGACGTTTCAACCACCGTTTTTAATGAAGAATGGCTCGCATTCTCTCCCAGCATGGCTAAAAATGTCAGGGGATGGGTCTGTAAGGATGCCCATGCTGTTTTGATTGCATTTTGGTCAATGGTTGAATCCCTTCCATGTTTTCCCACATTTCTCTCTCCTGGGCTCGTCCCTTGCACTGTAAAAGCCAGATTTGGCTCATTTTTAAGAGGTTGAACATTTTTTGTGTATAGCAGGCTCCCTTTTTCACCTTGGAAGTGATTTGGTGGAATATCAGACCTTTTCTAAGAACTGCAACCTATTTTTTGCCTCTCAGGTGTTGTAATGCATGTATTTTGATATTAAAATGACAATGCAAGCTCTGTGAATGAGTTTCAATCCTCTGCTTATGTTGTTTGCTTCCTTTCTGATCTTTCATTACATGTCATCAGTTTGTGCATGATGTTTTTTTGCATTTCCATGATTTGTGTCAATCTGTCAGAAGTAAAAAATGCTCACCACTCCTTTGGTGCATCACCTTATTAGCACTAGTTTTAGTTTTTTGCATCCTCTATCTTTCCCTCTTTGGAATTTAGAGTAGGATTTAGGAATATAAACCTCTGTAACTTGTAAGTGATAAATATGATCAGAGGAGTTGAGGAACCAGCCTCTAATCTAGAGATTCCTTTCCCATTTTACAAGTCCCACACTTGGGGAAAGGATTCAATGTTGTGCAATCACACTGGATGCTTAGAATGATCAAACTAGAAATCTGATCAACATCCAGGGGTGCTGCTGATTTGCAACAACAATTTTGGCACACCCGGTGGGACCTTAGAGGTCTTCATCTTCATTGCAACAAATTTATGTGCATTTGTTGCAAGTTTCTTGCTTAAAAGAGCCCTAAATTACACATCTGGTGACTCCAAGGAAGAAGAATCAGCTGGTTTTTGCAGTGCAGGCCTGAAAACTCATGAGAAGAATCACCACAAGGTCAAGAGTTGGAGAAGAAGAAGTGTTGTTTGAGTATCTGCAGTTATCTCTAAGAAGAAGGCAAAGAGGGAGGAGGATTCAAAGGTCTCCATCTCCACCAAACAGAACTCTCTCAACTCCTCCACCTGGTAGGCCTTTCATTCAATCAACAAGGGTTCTAAGGCCAATCAGAATGGCACAAAACAACCCCTATGTCAATTTCACTGGCAGCAGCCCACTTTCTCTCAATGCACAAAATCTAATTCCCAGTTGCAGCATTGAAGAACATCCCATACTTTACTGGAGAGAATCAGACTACTCCTGGTGATCATGTCAAGGATATTGCTAACATTTGTGCAATCCATGAGATCAATGAGATGGAAGTTGCTGTCAAACTGCTGGCATCTTCATTCAAAGGGAAAGCTTTGCAATGGTTCAGGAGTCTTGCCTTAGGTTCTATTCAAAATTGGAACCAGCTATGTATAGCCCTCCATGAGCAGTTTGGAGAAAAGGGAGACAACTTGTCCCTTTTGGAGCAGTTGACAACCATCAAGAGAGCTCCCAATGAGCAGCTGACTGATTTTAATTTCAGATTTCAAAGGACTTGGGAGAGAATTCCAGTGGCAGTCAGGCCAACAGCAGAAGGTGCTTTTCTTTATTACCTTAAAGCTTTAAATTCTGATATTTCTATGTTAATTCAATCCATGGGAGGCACAACTATTCCCATTGCTTATAGCATTGCTATTAGAGCTGAAAATTGTTTGATTCAAGCTGGCAAGCTAGCTCCTAGGCCTCCAATGCCATTGTTTCCAAGTCTAGAGAGCCCAAACACTAATCAAACACCTAATTTAGCTCCTATTCCCACTCCTAGAAACTAGAATTCAAGTGAAGCTTCTACTTCATCTTCTAGTGCCTCAAATGAACTTCAAGAAGTCATGAAGTAGCTGCAAAATTTAGGTAATGAGCTGGTTACACTCAAGAGGCAGCAAGCCCAAGGTTTTAGACCTCCCTTCCAGCCTCAAGCTCAGCCTAACAGGTAGCCATATCAACCCCAAAGACCACCCAATCCAGCTGCAAATCTAAATCAAGCAAGGCCTCCTGCCAACAGACCATTTCAGCCCTATAATCCCAATGCTACATCTGCCTCTAAAGCATTAGTGCCAGTACAAAACAATATAGCTCAAGAGTATGATTGGTGTTTCCCATGCAATGAACCTCATAACCAATCCATGTGCTTCAACGGTGCCTTGAATCAAGCATTAATGGTGACAACAACTGGTGTGGAGGGTGAGGGTAGTCAAGAAACATTCCAGCAGCAGTCAGCTCCAAATGATACCACACTTGTAAACTGGTAGGCAGAAGATTTTTGTGGCATGAATCAAATGGTTTCCCAAAGTGTTGCAGCCAACACAAGGTCAAAGAGGAGAAATTTGGGTGAAGAACAACCATTAGCCCCAAGCAATCCTCAATCTTCTATCACTCCACAAACTATTGGCAAACAAAATTCAATCCCAAACATGCAAGGACTGCCCAAGACAGCTCCTAGGCCAACTCAAATGCCAGTTGTTGCTGCCCATGTGCAAGGAATGAATGTGCAGGCCAAGGGATAGCAAAGGGATACTTCATCTCCATTCAATATCATTGATCAGATGAAGAAGACAAATGTAAACATATCAATGTGGGAATCACTATCTATCCCAGGCCAAAGAGATTTGCTACAAGCTGCCATGAAGGACTGGTCAACTTCAAATCAACAAGTCCAAATGCAAGAGAAGGTGCTCACAAATGCTGCCCAACCTGAGGGGAATCATGGAGGACAGCAAGGTAAAATGTTGAAGCCCCCTCCATTCTATGTTTCATTGATCATTGGGAATCAATTAGTACACAATTGCATGATTGATTCCGGGGCAAGTAGTTCAGTAATGCCCAAGCAAATAGCTGATCAGTTGGGAATTCAGTATGAAGTCATATCCAAAGGGGTAGTGCAATTGGATGGGACAACAATAACAATAGTTGGAGTGATAAAAAACTTGAGTCTTACCTTGCATGCCTGCCCCAACGTTGTTGTTTTGCAAGATGTCTCAGTAATAGACCTTCCACCACTCTTTGCCCTATGTTTGTCAAGGGATTTCACAGCCAAGATTGGAGGTTACTTATCTACTGATTGGTCACACATGTTGTTCAGAACAAGATATGGAACCAAAGCCACAATCAGATCTGAACCTATTGCAAACTTTCACATTGAGCCTCACACTCCAAGTCAGATCAATACCAATTGTTCAGCGTTTGATCAAGAGGATTATCCAAGCACTGATGAAGCTGACACCAAGGTTGGAAGTATCCTAGATCTAACTCTTGATGAATGGGCAAAACAAGGTACATGCTTTTGATCCTTATCAAGAAATAGAAGAATCTGAGTTAGGAGTCTATTGCATGCATGAAGAAAATCAGCCTATTCCTAGCATCACCAAGCCAGACCACAAGGATGACAATGAGGTATGGCAGTTGTTTTTTGATGGATCAAGGAGTAGACAAGGTGCAGGAGGGGGAGCCTATGCTTGTTTCCCCTCAAGGAGTTAAGTATTATTCAACTTTTAGATTTCAGTTTGCATGCTCTAATAACACTGCTGAATATGAAGCTTTGATACAAGGATTGCATTGGTCAATCAAGAGAGGAATAAAGAACTTGCAAGTCTTTGGTGACAGTGAGTTGATTGTCAACCAAGTTAAGGGGAAGCATGCTGTCAAGAATGATCTACTCAAATGCTACAAGAATAGGGTGTGGGACCTCATTGAAGATTTTGACGGGTTTGGCATAAAATCCATTCCTAGAAAAGAAAACCAAGCTGTTGACAGGCTTGCAGCAGTTGGGGCAGCCTTTGATGTTGTTGAAAGCATTCAGAAAGACAAGGTACAACCAAACATCCATGTGATTGTGAGGCCTTCAGTGCCAGATAACAATGTAAGTTGGCAAGTGTTTGAAAATGATCAATAAATCATCCATTTCTTGCAAGAAGAGGCTGAGTTCTCAGCTAAAAATCAGGAAAAGTTGGAGCAGCAGTATGGTGACCAAGTGGTACAGCTGAGAACCAACAAGCTACCAAAGGGACTTATTACTTTGGAGTCCATTTTCAATCCTAATGATCAGTTTAGGAAGGAGAAAGCAAACATCCAAGTCAAGGGAGAAGATTCAGTGTCCATCTCGGTAGAAGGAGGCAAATCACTCCAAATTGGTAAGATGACAACTGAGCAAGAAAGGTATGAGTTCATACAGCTTTGTCAAGAATTCCCTGATGTGTTTGCTTGGAGCTATGAAGATTTGAAAGGTTTCAATCCCAAGTTAGCTCAACATACCATTGAATTGGATCCAAGTACTAAACCCATCAGGAAAAAACAAAGGCCAGTCAACCCCCACATGGAGCCTCTCATGAGAAAATAATTGAATAAGTTGATAGAATCAAGAATCATATTCCCTATCAAGCATTCTAGTTGGGTAGCCAACTTGGTTCCAGTAAGAAAGAAGAGTGGGGAAATCAGATTGTGTGTTGACTTCAGAGATTTGAATAGAGCATCTCTCAAGGATCATTATCCACTTCCTTCTATGGAGCAAATTTTGCAAGTTGTTGCTGGCTCCGAGAGGTTTTCATTACTTGATGGCTATTCGGGGTACAATCAAATTATGGTGAAGGAAGAAGATCAGTTCAAGACAGCCTTTACAACCAAATGGGGAACTTATGCATACAGGAAAATGCCATTTGGGCTGTCCAACACTGGAGCTACCTTCCAAAGAGAAATGGACATGGCGTTCAAGGATTTGATTAACAACATAGTGCTGATATATCTTGATGATATCACTGTTTTTTCAAAAAATGTAGCAGACCACCTCTCTCATTTGAGACAAGTGTTCCAAAGGTGTAGAAGATTTGGAGTCTCCTTGAATCCTAAAAAATGTATTTTTCTAGCCCATGAAGGAAAGCTCCTTGGCCACATTGTCTCCAAAGAAGGATTAGCAATTGATCTAGAGAGAGTTAAAGCCATAAGAGCACTACCATTGCCAAGCCACAAGAAGGCCCTTCAAAGTTTCTTGGGGAGAATAAATTTTGTTCGGAGGTTTGTCCCAAATTTTGCAGCCCTTGTCAAGCCTATCACCAAGATGTTAAAGAAAAGCATGGCTTTCAAATGGATAGTAGAAGGAAAGGAAAGTTTTGAAGTAATCAAAGAAGCCATCTCTCAAGCCCCAACTCTCATCAACCTGGATTTCTCCAAGGATTTCATCCTCTATGCATTTGGGGGTGATGATACTATTTCTGCAATTTTGGTACAGCAGAACAAAGACAATGATGAGCAGCCAATTACTTTTCTTCAGCCAAAGCCTATGGAGGACTATGAAGTGAGATATTCTTTCATTGAGAAGCATGTTCTTGCAGTAATCAGGAGCTTGAAGAAATTCAAGCATCTAGTTTCAAACAATAAGGTCCAATTGCTGGTTTCTCATGTGGGAGTTAAAGACTTCCTCCTCAACAAAGACTTGAATGAAAAGAGAGCAGGTTGGATTACTCATGTCATGGAGTATGACATTGAGATCAAAGTCACCAAGTTGGTCAGAGGAAAAGGATTGTGTGAGCAGCTGATTTTGAGCAAACAAAAGGAAGCATGCAATGAGAAGGAGGCTGTTTTGGCATTGCAAGACAACTATGAGAAGGGAAGCACCCAAGAAGAAAATAATG
This sequence comes from Taxus chinensis, assembly GCA_019776745.2. Taxonomy (NCBI): domain Eukaryota; kingdom Viridiplantae; phylum Streptophyta; class Pinopsida; order Cupressales; family Taxaceae; genus Taxus; species Taxus chinensis. The sequence continues at coordinate 29,444,679 of CM034150.1, read as the reverse complement.
GTGTCCACACTCCTTGCTGGACCCAAGACATAATGCACTTCCTAAGCATAGGTCTATGCCCTCCAGAGATGAACAAGACCAAAAGAAGACACTTCAGATTGCAGGCTGTCCCATATGCCCTTGTTGATGGTGTTTTGTTCAAAAGAGATGTGAATGGAGTACTACTGAGATGCATTGGTACAAATCAGATTCATAGGGTGTTGGAAGAATTCCATGGTGGACCAGCTGGTGGTCATTTTGCACCAAGAGTGACAGCTCTAAAGATCATGAGGGCTGGCTATTATTGGCCCAAGATTTTCAATGATTGTTATGCATGGATCAAGAGGTGCAAGAATTGTGCATTCTTCACAGGTAAAGAGAGGCTAGCTATCCTTCCATTGCATCCAATTTCAGTTGACCAACCATTCATGCAATGGGGTTTAGAATTCATTGGAGTCATTAATCCCAATTCAAGCCAAGGGCACAAATGGATTCTAACAGCAACAAATTATTTCACCAAGTGGACTGAAGCAGTAGCACTCAAGGAAGTAAATGAATCTAGCATCCTAGATTTCTATGAGGGAATAACAACCAGATTCGGCATACCTGCTACAATAATATCAGATAATGCATTGGCATTCATTGGGTCCAAGGTGACTGAATGGGATGTCAAGAACAGGGTCTACCTAAGTACTTCATCGAACTATTACCCTCAGGGTAATGGCCAGGCTGAATCTACAAACAAGAACTTGTTGAGGATCATTAGGAGGACTCTTGATGAAAATCAGAGGTCTTGGCATACTAAGTTGAAATCAACCTTATGGGCTGATAGGATAACTCCCAAGAGATCTACAGGTAACTCTCCATTCAAGCTTGTTTATGGGAGAGAGGCAATTTTTCCCATGTCACTTGAGTTTCCAACATTGGAACTCATGAAACAATTGGAGTTGTTGGAGTTTGAGCCCATGGAAGTTAGATATGCAGAATTTTTGGAGCTCCAAGAAATCAGAAATCAGGTATACCAAGCAATGGAGAAGGATCAGGATTTGATAAAGAAGACCTTTGATAGAAAGGCCAAGAATAAATCCTTCGAAGTTGGAGATCTAGTGTTAAAATGGGATGTAGATAGAGCAAAACCGGGAAGGCATTCAAAACTTGATGCCATTTGGAGTGGGCCATACATGGTCACAAAGTGTAAGGAAAACAATGCTTTCTAATTGTTTTCATTAGATGGCGAAGAACTGCAAATTCCAGTCAATGGAATCCATTTAAAGCATTGCTATTGAAAGGAACTCTCCACCCTGTACATATTAGTTTAGGTTTTTCATTCCTCCAAGTGCTTGTGCACATTATTTTGCTATAGGTCAGTTTGTTTTCCCTAAGTGCTTTGGCACAGGCTTCCTGTTCCTGGGAATGTATTTGTAAGCCTTGCTCCATCAGGTGATATTCCATCTTCCTCCTTGCAGTGTTCTAGTCAGTTGGGGTATCAAATAGAGAATTCGATGAATCCATGCCCAATGGATTGCTTCAGGAAACTGGTAACTTCATCCAGCAGGCAGATGACCCCTCTGAGTCACCAAAATTGTTATCCAAAATGTGCCCCCCTGCTCATTTTGTGGCTAACTCCTTTCATTCTTCCCTCTCTTATGCCTCAGACACATTTTTTGCTTTTCAGGCACTCAAAACCTTCTGGAAATGACACCATTGGATAGAGATCTCTCTCAACTTTCCAGAAAGGTAAAGTTTTCCTCCTAACTCCATGTATTTTTGAAGTTATGGCTCGGCGGAGTTTTTGTGGGAAATTTTCCACTGAAAGGGCCACAGCCAATGAGATGCCGCCACGTGTCCAAGGAAGTGGCGGGGGTTGGAGGAAAACTTGGTTTTTTACCAAGTGTTTTGGAAAAAATTCAAAAGGAAGATTGTTCCCCGCAAGCCCACTGACGAATCAGATGATGCCACGTGTCCAGGGGAGAAATTTGAAAAATTTGGCTAAGTGTTGCGCATGGAAAATTTTGGAGGGAAGGTCCACACCCAATCATATTGCGCCACGTGTCCTATGGCGTGGGAGTTTCGGAGGGTGGAGGAGAAATTGGATTTTTGGAAAAGTGTTTCACCAAATTTCAAAGAAGGAGTTTTTGGCCCGCTGCCCTTTCCAATCAATCATGTTTCGACACGTGTCCCCGGGAGCCGGAGCTGGGGAGCGTGGGAGGAAATTGGGATTTTTTCCCAAAGTGTTGGTGCAAAAGTAAAAATGTTTGTGGATGGCCCACAACCAATGATATGTCGCCACATGTCCTAGAATGGTAGAGTGCAGGGAGAATTTGAGAAATTTTCCCAAAGGAAAAACGAAGGAATTTTTCAAAGGGAAAAGCCCGTTTCCTAAATGCGAGCCAATGGAATCTCGCCACATGTCCAGGTGGTGCCAAAAAATCAAAGAAAAGCCCACATGGAAAATTCAAAGGGGAAAGCCCGTACCCAATGGGGTTGTGCCACGTGTCTAGGTCAAAAATGGTCAAAGTGGCCTATGGAAAATTCAGAAAGGAGAATCTCGTGCCCAATCAGCATGTGCCACGTGGCCTCAACTCACCGGCTCAGCGGGATTTTTTGGAAAATTTTCCAAAGGGAAAAACAAAGGAAAATGGAGCAGGATGGGCCCACACCCAATAAAACATGCCACGTGGCACCTAGAAAGGCGGAGCGCAGGGATTTTTTGGGAAATTTTCCCAAATGCAAAAAAGGTGAAAAAATTCAAATTCTCACCCACCAATCCGATTTGGCCCTGTTTTTCCCTAAAATTTCAAATGGCCATATCTTTCGATCTAGAGCTTGGTTTTTCATGTTCTTGATATCAATGGAAAGCTGGTGAAATTATCTACAAGATTCTAGGGTAATTTTTGCATTTTGATGGAGTTTGGAGAGAGAAAATTGAAAAATGCCTTTGGCACGTGGTCATGGACAGAAATGACGTTTCAACCACCATTTTTAATGAAGAATGGCTCGCATTCTCTCCCAGCATGGCTAAAAATGTCAAGGGATGGGTATGTAAGGATGCCCATGTTGTTTTGATTGCATTTTGGTCAATGGTTGAATCCCTTCCACGTTTTCCCGTGTTTCTCTTTCTTGGGCTCGTCCCTTGCACTGTAAAAGCCAGATTTGGCTCATTTTCAAAGGGTTGAACATTTTTGGTGTATAGCAGGCTCCCTTTTTCACCTTGGAAGTGATTTGGTGGAATATTAGAGCTTTTCTAAGAAATGCAACCTATTTTTTGCTTCTCAGGTGTTGTAATGCATGTATTTTGATATTAAAAATGACAATGCAAGCTCTGTGAATGAGTTTCAATCCTCTGCTTATGTTGTTTGCTTCCTTTCTGATCTTTCATTACATGTCATCAGTTTGTGCATGATGTTTTTGTTACATTTCCATGATTTGTGTCAATCTGCAGAAGTAAAAAATGCTCACCACTCCTTTGGTGCATCACCTTATTAGCATTAGTTTTAGTTTTTTGCAACCTCTATCTTTACCCTCTTTGAAATTTAGAGTAGGAATTAGAAAGATTGAAACCTCTGTGTAACTTGTAAGTGATAAATATGATCAGAGGAGTTGAGGAACCAGCCTCTAATCTGGAGATTCCTTTCCCATTTTACAAGTCCCACACTTGGGGAAAGGATTCAATGTTGTGTAATCACACTGGATGCTTAGAATGATCAAACTAGAAATCTAATCAACATCCAGGGGTGATGTTGATTATCAACAACAGTGCCCCAGCGTGAGATGAGGAATAGAAAAATACCATCCCTTCACTGACTAACAATAGGAGAAAAATATGGATCAAGGCTTGATAAGACTAGGCTCACAGGGAATCTCAGATGCAGATGCAGAACTAGCCCTAGGCTAAGTAAAAGTACCCTTCATATGCAAGATGCTTGTGAACAACGAATATTACCAAGTCACCAGAAACCATTTTTCACCCAAGGACTTATCCAAATTGCCAAAATTGCATGGTTTTCACTTATGGATGACCTGTTTTCTCTTTTTCTTTTTCTCTTTTTCTTTTTTGTATTTTGATCATTTTTACCTGGTTTTTGGTTTTCTCTTTTGATTTTCACGCCATGTTTAAGCATATAACTGCTTAAGGTGCATGGAATTCATGGGCCTGTGGAGCTCATCACCATTGGGTGGGAAATTTTGTATGCTCTTGTGCCATACTTGGCCATGATGACATAAAGTCCTAACCAATGCAGTTTAAAATTTCCTTTCTTCTCTCTTTCCACCCTTGTGTTGAACTGATTTTCCTTCATGACTAAATCACCAACCTCAAACTGACAAGGTATGATTATTTTATTGTAATTGTGAGAAACTCTGTTCTAATACAATTTAATATGATTTAGGGTGTGGATGTGCTTCTCATTCAGGAGTTTCAACTCTGCCAGTCTAGCCACTCTGTAATCCTCATCCTTGTCCAGATAATCCCTAAGAGAGATTCGTAGGGAAGGAAGCTCAATTTCTAACGGGATGATAGATTATGTTTCAAATACCAAGGAATATGGTGTCACACTAGTAGGAGTTCGAATAGAGGTTTTGTAAGACCAAATAGCTAGGTGAATTTGCAAATGCCAGTTGTGACCTATCTTACTTACCATCTTTTCCATGATTCGAACCAAAGTCTTATTAGTGGCCTCGGCCTGTCCATTGCCTTGGGGGTAATACAGTGTAGACCACTTTAATCTTATTTGAAACTGATGAAAGAGGTATTTCACGGTCTTATTCTTGAATGATTTTCCATTGTCAGTAACTATGGTTGTAGGAATGTCATACAGGAAAATAAGATGATTCATGATGAAATTTGAGATCCGAGCACCTGTTACATAGGTCAAAGGAATAGCTTCCACCCACTTGGTAAAATGTTCAGTAGTTGTAATGTTGTGGGTGTGTCCATCAGATGAAGTAGGGATAAGCTTCCCTATTAAATCAAGGCCCCATTTGGAAAAAGTCCATAGGGTTGTGATGGGTTGCAATAACTGTGACGGGGCATGGATGAAATTTCCATATTTTTTATAGAGTACACATTTCCACACATATTTGTAGTAGTCAATTTCTATGGTAGGACAATAGTAGCCCATTCTCAACAATATCTCAGTTAGATCCATCTTGTTTGTGTGGGCCCCACACACTCCTTCATGCACCTATTTAATCGCTTGGACTAACTCTGTCATATGGAGACAACGTAACAGATTTTCATCGTAGCCATGACGATAGAGAGTACCTCTTAAGAGGGTATAATGGGCTATCTGGCGTATAAGGCTTTGTTTTTCAGAACGAGAGATATTAGGAGGGAAAATGTTATTTTTAAGGTAGGTGAAGATGGGCTCATACCATGGGGAATAGGAACCAACAACATCCCAAGCCAGATAGGATTTTGGCATGTCATATGAGGATGGCATAGATTTTTAACAAAGAAAGGCATATCATTACTTTCCAGTGGAATGCATAGCATATAACCTACAGTTTTCATAGTGTCTACATATCTATTTTGTGCTCTTGGAATCTATTCAAACATGATACACACAAAATACTCTTTCAAATTTTCAACCATATTTTTATAAGGGATGAGCTTCTCATCCTTGACTTTGTACTCATTGTTGACTTGTTTGATGATTAACTGTGAGTCACAAATGATCTTAACGTGATGAATGTCCCATTTGATTGCGAGATTCATCCCAGAAATGAGTGCCTCATACTATGTAATATTATTCGTGCAAGGAAAAACAAGGTGAAAGGCATGAGGTATGGGGTCACCAGAAGGAGTAATTAATACCATAGCTTCCCCTTAACCATTAAAGGTAAAAGATCCATCAAAGTGTACATGCCACATGACGGATTCCTCAATATATAGTAATGAAGCATCTGGTAAATCTAGATTCATAGGTTTTGTTCCTTGTAAAGGTGCTTCTAGTAACTGATCATCAAGTTCTTGTCCCTTGAATGAGTTTTGGTGCACAAACTCGATGTTAAATTCACCCAGTAGAATGATCTAATTAGTCATTCTACCGGTAAGAGTGGATTTAGACAACATGTACTTAAGCGCGTCAACTTTTGATATAAGCTTGGTTTTAGTATTTAACAGGTAATGGTGAAGCTTTTGAAAAGTAAAAACTATAGCCAAACAAGATTTTTCAATTTGAGGATAGTTGAGCTCATAAGATATGAGACTACGAATAATATAGTATACTATTTTTTCTTTGTGTCCAAGGTCATACTAGGTGAGCAACACACCAATAGAAAATTGAGTAGCAGAAATATATAGTAGGAGTGGCTCACCAAGAGTTGGGGGCATGAGGATAGGTGGATTGGACAAGTATTTCTTAAGCCAGGCGAAGGCCTGTTGTTACTCTGGTCCCTAGATAAAGGCAACATCCTTTTTAAGTAGGTGAGTGAATGAATGACACTTATCGGTAAGTTGGGAGATGAAGCGGCGAATAGCCTGTATTTTTCCCTACAAGTTCGCAGTTGTTTAATGATTTTGGGAGGAGGAATTTCAGCAATAACAGTAACTTTAGTAGGGTCTACCTCAATCCCTCTTCATGATACAATGAAACCGAGCAAATTTCCTGATAGCATGCCAAAGACACATTTCTTTGGGTTCAAACAGACCTTGTAATCTCACAGGCATTCGAAGATACGTCACAAAATAGCAGGGTGGTCTTCCCTCATCTTGTATTTCCCAAGAATATCATCCACATTGTCTTCCATGATATCATGTATCATATCATGGAAAATAACCGTCAATGCCCTTTGATAGGAAGCTCCTATGTTTTTAAGGCCAAATGGCATCACCTGATTGTAGCCTGAGAAGACATCCATAAGAGATAACATTTCATATCCTACAGTTGAATCAAAAATCATATCGATATTAGGCAACAAAAAATCATCCTTTGGGCATGCCTAATTTATGTCTCTGAAATTGGTACAGATTCTGATCCCAACATGCTTCTTCTGTACATGGATGATATTTGATATCCATTCAGAGTAATCAATGGGCTAAATGAATCCTGCTATGAGAAACCTTTCTAACTCTTCCTTAACTGGGAGAGCCACCCTCAAGTGCATCTTTCTAAGATTTTTCTTATTAGGCTTAGCGTATGCATGTACAACTAAGTTGTGCACTACCAAAGTTGGGTCCAAGCCTAACATATCCTTATAGGACCATGGAAACGCATTTATAAATTCCTACAGTAGCATGGTGAATGTTTTATGTTCTCGCGCTGAGAGCGAAGCTCCCAAGTTGAATATTTTCAGGTCATCTTCTATGTCAATGTTTACATCAATACTCTCTTCTACCAGTAATTTTGGAAAATCCTCCATACACTTAGGATCGGGATGAAGGTTGAAATCTTATTCCAAGGGCGTCTCTACGGTATTTTCACCGTTGGTGTGGTTACTTTTCTTGTCCATTGAGTTTTGTAGTTATTTGTCAACCAGCACCTCAAAGAGGTTTTCACTATGTGACTTGAACTTTGAATTTTTCCAAGGCTTTTCATTAGAAATTTTTCCCTCAATTTTTCTTAAATTTTATTGACCACAAATCTCATCTTCCTCTTCGAAATAGGTGCAGGTATCTAAGTCAATGTAGAAACCCTTTTTGTGATCCCAATGGGGATTGCATCCCGAATGCCCATGAATTTTTCAATGGTTTCATCATTTTCAAATAGATCTAGTGGCACATGATGTTTTTGGTCCCATTCAACAAGTTAAGGGTAGACAAGGTCAATTTTAGGCTTAGTAGGGGTTATGGTGAGGACATCGGTATTCATGAACAGGTTCGTGGAGGCAAGATCCTCGTATTGGCTATAGTGGGAATATGTGTCACTGTCTAAATAGTCAGAGCTATCTTCACACTCAGAACATGTAGCGTTTTGATCATTGGGGTGTGAACCATAGGGCTGAATGCCGATGTATTACCTTTCTATCTTAAAATGTGGGAGAGGAATTGGTTCTTGTTGTCCTTGCTCATTTCGACTATATCCTAGACCTTTGTAGCCCATGGAATACATCATTCGGCTAGACTTCTCATAGTCAACGATTTGGTAACAAGTTGTTTGAGTATTTTCTGGGACCCAAGTCATAGCTAGATCTAATAATTTCTCTTCAGCCAGTAACCCTCTAGGTAAAAATGATCCAATAGTTTTCTCATCTCTAGGCCATCTGAAACAATAGTTGGGTCATCCTCTAGTTTTAGGTGACAATGAGAGGTCTGAAACTAAAATGGATTGTTGCACATTATACTCCCCGAAAAATTATTCTAGAACCTTCATCTCCGATGAATAAAAAGGGAAATTTGACGTAGAGGCATCATGGGTGCAAGAACTGAGGGAATCCAAATCTATTTGGGACTCCATGGCTTCAGATTGAAGAGGAACAACTATATCAGTAGAGGGACATGTATAGGCACCCTTACGTGCAAAACTATTGAGAGCTATATAGTGAGCGAAGGGATCTATATCTCCTTGTATCATGATAGTGTGTCCATCATGTTTCGGTTTGATGCATTGATGGAACATTGATGGCACGGCTTGCATGGCATGAATCCATGGTTGGCCTAGAAGCATATTGTATGGGAGTTCCAATTCTAGTACATAAAACTTCATGTGATGACAAGTGGGTCCAATTTCCTTGGATAATGTGATTGTGCCAGCTGACTCTCTTTCCACGTTGTTGTAAGTGGTTATGGTAATGATGTGGGAATTGAGGTCTTCTTCAGTATGTCCCAATTGCTTAACTAATTTCAATGTACATATATTCAATCATGATCCGTTGTCCACAAGCACATGTTTTAAATTTCAACGGGTAAGGAATACCTCAATATACAAGGGGAGATTATACATTGGATTTTCAATAGGGATCTACCTATGATTAAAGGAAATGTGCTCAGTTGGTACAATGTTTGTTACCGCAGCTTGAAGATGTGTGGGATCTACTTCTAGTGGCACTCCTGATCCTTGAAGAGTTTGGTACAAAATTTCCTTATCATGATGTCTTGGATCTAGTGACAAAGTCATAGACATTTGTTTGTTTTGTATCCCTTGACATGATGTAATTCACAATAGTCATGCTCTTTGTACCATGATGGTTTCAGAGCATTGTCGCCAAAGGGTTGTGTCATGGGATGAGTCACCATGTGAGCTACATCCAATTGTTTCAATATGACTGACAAAGGCTCATTGAGAGGAGTGAACATTATATGTTTAGGTGGTGGTTGAATAGGTCCTTTGGTCAGTTTAAAAGGTTGACCAGTTTAAAATGTTTACACACATTTGGAATCTGTGATTCCGTCTCCCACCACATTCTTTTTTTTGTTGAATATTTTTGGCTTTTCCATAGGTTTAACACTTTGGTTATATTTAGAGTGTGATTTAAGTGTTCCTTTGGCAATAAGGTATTTCTCTATTTGAATTCCCTTCTCAATAACCTCCTCGAAATTGTGAACACAATGCATTTGAAGGTGGAAAGTGATGTATGGATTAAGATTGGGCACAAAGATACTTACAAGTTGCTTTTCAGGGAATGTACAAGGGAAGCGACTCATTATCCCTCTCCATCTTTGTAGGAAGCTAGAAAAAAAAATTTGGACGTTGTTTAGTGCCACACAAGTCTGTCATGGTTATGTTGCTTTCTATATTGTACGAGAAATGTCATACAAATATTTCTGCTAGTTCAGGCCATGTAAAGATAGACCCCCGAGGTAAGTGAGTAAACCATTCTAAGGCTTGGCCTCCTAGACTCTTTAGAAAGTGTCGCATGAGGTAGTTGTCACTGTAAGACACTTCTCAGCATGCCATATAAAAATATTTTACGTGGTCTCATGGGTCACCCTTCCCTCTATATTTGTCAAAAAAAATCATGTCAAACTTTTTAGGGAAAGGTTGAAGTGTCATAGTTTTGTCAAATGGATAGGGACATAGCTCTTCATATTGATATTTTTTTCTATTTTCCAAAGTGCTCTCTTGGAGGCTTGCAAGTGTTTCCCTCATGGATTTCATTTCTTGAGTGAGTAATTGTTCTTTGGTAGGAGAATCAAGGATATATACACGATGATGCTCCATATTTTCTTCTCCTTGATTTTTCAATTAAATTTCACTAATTTTGACCTTAGGTTTTGTATTTTCAACATTCTTGTTTGTTCTTACGTGTACATGATAGGTTAACAAGGCTCATTGTCAACTAAGGTTGTTAATTTTTTGTTAAATAGTAACTTCTTCTTCAAAAGGTTCCTCTTCTTCTTCTTGCTGCGGAGGTTGTTTAACATTTTCTTGTTCTATCCTGACTTTACGTGGTACTTTAATGAAAGTTATCCTATATCCCACTACATTATCATTTCCTACGTTGGAGGTAGAAACATGTCCATGTGTTAAAATATCATCCATGTTGATAAGAGGCCACTCCTCATCATTAGCATTATTTGTAGGTGGGATTATTTCTTGTTCAATAGGCATCTTGGCTCCCAATTTTACAACTCACTCCAACACCCTATCCTTGTTTCTAAAAATGAATTCATCTAACAAGGTGGGGTTGAAGTCAAATTCTACATGTGGGTATTCCAAATCATCACTGCTATGATCTATCATTTTGTCTACCTCTTTTTCTACGGAAAATAAAGGCCCAAGATCATGGAAAATAAAAGTGTTTGATCCTTTTTTTAAGGCCTCCCAAGTTTGTGCTTGTTGAGCTTCTAATGTTTACTTTTTGAGCCCTAATCGTGTTTTTGGAGCCATAATGGTGTAATAGGTTCACTAAGGTATCTGTGAATGCGCTCAAATATTTGTTAACAAACCTAAGTGAAATGTAAAAATAATGTCAAGAATATGAATGAGTATAAATGTTAAAGTACCAATGTGATAAAGTGATAAGTCAATAGTGACATAATGTTTGGTACCAAGCCTATCAATCAAATGAAGTACTTCCTAGGTTTGTTTCAAAAAGCTACTCAATGTCATAAGATAATTAACAAGATGTCCCTACTTATGTCGAGTTTAAAGACATGAACAAGGTGTAGGTAATAACAAGAAGTTAATGCGACCTCCTAACAAGGTATACTGGAAGCAAGCTCAAACTCAATCAATACCTATATCCCTAAAAGTGCTAGTTACGATTGTGAGTGACAAAACAATGTCACCAAGATATGTTAACCAAACTTTTTGAGAAAGTAAGGTATTGATATCAAGATGATATGGATATAACACACACACAAGTGGTAACACGTAGCACTTTCCAAAATTGAGGTAGTATTGGAATCAAACTAAAAGCTTATAGTATAACTAAGAATTGTTAAAATGTGTATAGTGTAACCTTACAATGCAGATATTTAGGTTAATTTTATAAGAAACAAGACGTAAATACCAAAATTGTAGTGATACAATATAAAAAAGGTAACCTTTCCGAGGAAGTTCAAGATGATGAACCAAGCCTAACTATGACGATGATCCTAACATGGGTATCAAGATCACAAAGGCAACCAATGATATGAATACGTCTCCAAACACTTTAAATGTTTAACTTACCCATCCACAAACATGGATGGGCATAAACAGACAAAAAAATGGTAGAAACAATCAATTGATAATGCAAATGTAGTCACTTTTCTCTTGATCAACAAAGTGTCAAAAGAAAGTGAAGGAAGTAGATCAAAATGGGGGTGGAAAATGTTGGCTTTACTTCGACAGAGTTTTGCCTCACCTTAAGGAAAGTGAAAAACTAAGAAAAATTAACGCTTCCCACGTTTCGTGGTGAATTATGGCTCACGACTCGAAACTATTTTTAAATGGTCAAAGTGGGCTCCTAGCCAAAGATATATTCCTAGGTGGTTCTCTCAACTAGGTGTTACAAAGCTGTCTTAAGCGAGCTCAATTTACCTAAAATTCACAATGAATAATTTGGGAGTATCTCAACTTTACTTTACCCCCTTCAAGAACAATAGGAAACTACTACGTCCATGTGTACTATCACTGGGGTCGCCATACGGACAACTGGTAATGCTAAATCACAAGGAACAACTAGTTAAGTAGGTTGTGTGGAGAACTTCCCGTTTCATCCACAAGATTCCCTCTTGCGAGGACTACTTTGGGGTTCCTAGGACCACCCCATTGTTGTAGCTTAAGGCTTATGCCAAAGGGGTTATGTCCTAGTTTTAAGCGAATGGGATGTACCCTTATCCGAACATGTAAATACAGTGTTTTGAATGTGGTGTTCTTTTTATCTTTTTTAATTTGATGTGGTTTGCTTGAACACCTTTCTGCAACCTACACAAAAATTGTATTAGTAGTTTGATTTTGTTTCGAGTCCACCTTTCTTTAACAAGTGGGTGTTTTGGCTCTACACAACGGGTTAGTGATTTTCCATAAATAAAATAAAAATCATTTCTGATTCTCAAGATCATCTACGGATGCAAGAGAAGAGCATACGTGACATTTTTTTTAGGATCCAAGAACTTACCAAATGGAAAATAATTAATTCAAATACACCAATTTAACTCATTTCTACTCAATTAGGACATTCTCAACATTTTCAAAGTGCAAAAAGAACTAAGAATCATTTTTGATTCCCAAGATTACCCCAAAGGACATGAGGGAATAGCATACATGACCTTACTCTTACAAGCAAGCATTCAAAGTCTATCTAGTCTAGCAAAAGCATATAAACATACTCTACAAAAATAGGCATTAATTAGATAAAACCTACAAAGAAGTTAGCACTTTAACACATACGATTTGAGAAAACTAAAATGTGTAGGCTAATTCAAACCAAAGCACCTGCGCATAGGTTTAGGCATGTACACACGGGTTAGGGAGGATACGCCCCTCTATGTTATTCAAATTCATAGTGTGCTTACGCCACCCAAGAGGTGCTTGTGCCAGGATAATGGGGTTGGATCTGAGGTTAGGAAGAGATGATAGAGGGAAAAACGAGGTGTATGGGGATCTTAGGAACACTCAAAAATGTGTAGAGCTAAGGTATAGGTGATTTTATGGCGTGGGTAGTGGAATGGTTTGGTTTACATACAAGTAAATGGTAGGGGACTGAGGGTGCAAGTGGAAACTAAAAACAACAATAGAAGAACCTAATAGACTGAAATGGAAATAGATGATGTAGGTAAAAAGTGTACTTACTGGTGTTGCAGGTCCAATCGCTATGTGGTGGTGATGATTGGTTAGTGGGATGGAGCTTGGTGCAGTAGTGATGCTTCTTGGAATGTCACCATGAGTGCAATACTTCGGGATCTATCCTGGTGCTGGCTATAGATGTCCATAGGTATGAAAAGGCTATGATTCTGCTTGCATGCAATTCTCTCCTCATCTCCTTAATATCAGAATGTACCAACCTAAAAACAAGGTTTCCAAGGTGAATAAATGGTAACCGACAATGGCTCCTGGTGGACCGGCGTCGGTTTCGTGATGACTGACATCGGTTAAGGCGAGATTCCCTAAGTTTACTAAAAATTTCAAATCTCGCATCATTTGGGTCAGATTCATTCCTTTATCCACGGATCAGAATGGAAATTACATTTTTATCAGTCGAAAGGTGGTTAGAGGAATAATAGGCCTTGATTTTTTAGGGTTGAACCAAGTCTTATTCATTTATGGAAACATGTTATGAATAGGTCTATGGTGAGGTGTCTAGCTGAGGTGTCTAGGTGAGGTGTCTAACATTTTAATTAAAGTAATTAAATTAATAATGGGGTGAGGATGGATATTATTATAATTTTGAATAATTAAATTAATATTAATGTGGGGGTATAAGGGTCATGGTTAGGTGAATGTGTTTAAGTTGGTTATTCGAAAGGGGACCAAGGGGAGTGTGACCCAATATTGGTGTCTACATTTTTCCCCTTTTTGTCAAATAGCTATTATTGGTAACTGACGCTGACAAAAATAGGAAATGGTTTTGTCAAGTCTAAGTGAAGGTGGTGTTACCCCAAGCATGGGTGAAGGTAACCCCCCTCAAACTAGGAACTAATGAGGTGAGAAACGAAAGTGGTGAGTGGTTTGATAAAATGAGGAGATGGGAAAAGGAATATCAGTGGGCGCATTGGGTGAAGGTAAAAGGTCAAATCAGGTAAATAGGTAAATGGGTTAGGGTCAAAGGTAGTGGCAGTTGAATGCACACACACGTTGGAAATCGTGGCACAGTACTAGGTTGATAAGTTTTCAAACTTTACGTCGGCTGAGAATGATAGGTCTATCTAAATAGGATTGAAGTGATTCCAGTATCCAAGGTATATGATATGGTGTGAAAACACAACAGAGGTCAGGTGTAGGAACATTTAGGCATTTTTTGATACACCAAAGGTCAGGTCAGGATAAATAGCACAGCAATAGGTAATGTAAGGCTAGTAGGCCAAACAACACGGGTAACCACGTCCTAAGGTACAATCAGCACGAAGGGTCAAAGGTCACAAAAGGTGGTTCAGGTCAAGGTATATAGGTAACGCCATGGGTAAGGCAAAGGTATAGGTAAAATAACAACTCCTAAGATGCATGAAAGGCAATGTAGGGGTAGGTTGGGTTTGTAGGTATGGTTCAATGGGTATCCAGGATGATAAAAAGGGGCATGGGCATGAATGGTGGTAAGAAAAAGGAAGCTTAGCAAGACCAAATAGTTTTCAGGCTAGATCGATGCCAATTAAAGGGTGATTGACGTCGGTTGGCTAGGGCACAAATAGGACCGACGTCGGTCAAGTCGGGTTGGGTTTATAAAAAAAAAAAATTATATTTTTTGGAATCATTGTTATATTGTACCATTGGAGAAAAAGACAGAGTCATTTGAATCTAGTGCTTTTTGAGAGGGATAGTATGAGGGATAGTACCAGCTGAAGTGGAGAGATTCAATTGATGAGAGGAGCTAGGTAGATGGGTCCACAAAAATAGGGAGCAATTTGATTGGTGGAGAGATTCAAGCTAGATTTCAGCATGGAAGAGGTGGGAGAGAGTTTGGGTGGACCACCGACGTAGCGGCCAGACGTGCCCCCACAGAGATGGCATCGCGACGAGGTAATATCTAATCCCATTCCTCATTTGTTAGGTAGAATTGTTTATATAAATCAAGTTAGGGTAAAATGGGTTTTTGGGGGGGAAGATTAAATTTTAATTTGGGAAGAAAATGGGTAAAATAGGAATGGAGGAAGGTGTAGTTAGGTGAATGAGGTTTGGGGAGAGGTTGAGAGGGGATTTGGGTAGGAATAGGTGGGGAGGTAGGGATAAATGTGGAATTTTGAGAGAAAATAGGGTAGGGTTTTCATATATTTTCACCATGACAGTGACCAATGTCGATCAAGGGTTGGCCGACGTCAATGGGAGTTAGTTGGCATCGGTCACAGATGAGGTGACTGAGCTAACCTCCAAGGTCCCTTTTCCCTCGGAGTGCTGCCTACATAGTCCCTGTTACAAATATATTGTGACATTATTAATAAATTGTAATCTTATTAATAATGAGTTTATAGAACTCGTATTAATAATATAGTTGTAATAGTTAGGTGAGTGTGAGATATTAATATCATATTTTTATGTATGTGAGTTAATCTCACCATTAGAATAGGGATATGAGATGATAGAGAGATATGTGAGATAGGTGAGAGATTCTAGAAGTGGTTGAGAGATATAGGGGATTGGTTATTGATGTTGACTCCTTGGATAAAGGAGATCATCTTCTTATATAATGTAATATTTATCACTAAATAAAAAATCCTGAATGAATTGAAGAACATATTATTATATTCGGTGTTAATCTTGTGTAAAGATCCTACATTCTGTATCAGTGGTATTAGAGCAGGTACACTTTGAACAACTTGCTGCTGGAGAGCGTGGATCTATTGCTGCTTGTTTTATTTTCCGGATTGGATCCACAATCTTGATTTGGAAAATACATATGATGGTGAATCATGGTTGTACGGGAAACTGCAGACCTGTGTATTTTCTTAATTTTTGAGGAGATCCAACTACATTGCAATCATGGCTTTACATTATCATCGTGGTCGATTTCTCTCCATCACTTGGCCTCTTCAACGGTGACAACCACTTTCTCACGGATGATTGATTCTAAAAACATTCAGTTCCTAATCTTTATTGGTGCATGTCTTTTGTGTTTACAGAAAAATAATTAGTATTATGCATTGAAATCATCTGGCTGTGTATATTCTTGTATCAGCATAAGTTTTTGTTGATCTAATAGACTTCACCCAAATGTCTTGCATTTCCAGCAGATTTTCACGCTACCTCCACACGGTTTGGCATTTTCTTCCATATCCAGTCCAAAGTTCAAAATTCTATGTAATACCTCAACATGATTTGTCACGTATGTAGTAGTTTTAAATAGTCAATGTGGAATTTTTTTAGGCTTGTTTATTATATGGTCCATGTATTACATAGAGTATATTGCTCAATAGTGAATAGTAATTTAATATTGTAATTGTATTCAAAAAAAATTTGTCACATTGTCACTATATTATTATTATTTTTTAGATGAATCATAGTCAATATTAAGTCATTGAGTATAAGTTGTGTTAATTGAAGGTGTATAGGTATTTTTTGTTTAAACATTTTTTTGACATTGTCATAGTCATAGTATGAGTTGTTTAGTCATTCCATAAAAAATAAACTTCATGTCGATTCAAAACTTGTTAAGTCTTCAAAGTCGTCGTAAGTTTTATTCTCAACTTAATCAAATTGGTCATTTTAGGATATTTGTTCGTTGTCAAACTAGTCAAGTTGTCAACTTTGTAAAAAAAAAATTACCTCACAAACGCATTTTCGGTTGAAACCGACGTCCAATTTTTGGGAGAATAAAATGAATAATATTACAGTTATAATGATATTTTTTATGGATTCGAAGAAGGAAAATATGTTTGGCTTCGGATGCTCCGCCCCTCGATCCCACCCTATATCGCGATAGGGAGCACACCTAGGGTGCTGCCTCGGGACTCTGCAAGGGGCGCTGCCCCTTGACCCTATTGGGGGCTACCGCCCCCAAACCCTCACTTTGGAATTTTAGAACCAAATAAAATATTTGTGGGGAAGATTCATTGACAAAAGGTGGTGCAAATTTGAGCTTCAACATCCAATTTGTTGAGTAAGCATCGTGATTCATGGAGGAAAGAGGCAACGGAGGAAGGAGGTCAATCGGTGACCTCTTGCCAGCCACAAGCGACGTGGCCACACAATGAAGTTGTGGCATTTTTTAAAGTTGTGTGTTTATTTTTCACTGTGTGAAAATAAGAACAAATGTCACATTCCTATTCAGTTGTAATGTGTGAGAAATTCCTATATGTAACCTCCTAGAAGAAAACATTGTAGAGTATGTCTCTAACTTTATTGTAACACTCATAGATTTGGAAAGGGTTGGTGGTAGATCCAGAAAACCAAAGATGTAAAAAGGTAGATAAAATTTTACTGATGTAGGGGTCCTCTAACTGCCTTCCTTCTTTATGAAGATGATCTGCCAGTGGAATGCCGACTGTGTTCTTTTCATGGAGTAAATGTGGGATGCATTCCTTCACATAGTTTTGGTCATGTGCAACAAGTTAGTCAGCCAGTTGGAATTTTACACACCTTTCTTTGATCCAGATTATGAGGCAAGCCCGTGCAGCACGTTGCAGAAAAGGAGTTATAATATACCTTGTCAACATTAGGGAAGTGTATATTGGGAATTAATAATGTTAAAAATAGGGGAGTTAATGTTACAAATATATTGTGACATTATTAATAAATTGTAATATTATTAATAATGATTTTATAGAACTCATATTAATAATATAGTTGTAATAGTTAGGTGAGTGTGAGATATTAATATTGTGATATTAATATCATATTTGTATGTACATGAGTTAATCTCACCATTAGAATAGGGATATGAGATGATAGAGAGATATGTGGGATAGGTGAGAGATTCTAGCAGTGGTTGAGAGATATAGGGGATTGGTGATTGATGTTGACTCCTTGGATAAAGGAGATCATCTTCTTATATAATGTAATATTTATCACTAAATAAAACATCCCGAATGAAATGAAGAACATATTATTATTTTTGGTGTTAATCTTGTGTAAAGCTCCTACATTCTGTATCAGTCTCAGCGAGAAAGGGACCTCATGCCGATGTAGTTCTCTCATAAGCTAGGGAAGAATATGATGAAGTAGAGGAATGGGTTGGTAGGTGTTAGGCATGATTGAATGTAGGTCATAGGCCTAGTTGAGTTTAGGTCATAGGCATGGCTGTGTTGTTTGAATTATAGGTGTCAATGATCTAGTCCTGTATAGGATAATCAATAAGTAATGAGGAAGGTAAATGGTAAGAAGTGGCAATAGGGCCGCTTAATATTTAAGAACCCTAATGAGTCTACCATACCCAAGATGGGCTCATGAACGTAAGACCCTAAAGGTGTTGCATAATGGACCATTCTAAGGGTGAAGAAAGTCACATAATCACAAAATGTTGCGGTTGCGGCAAGTCCCTTATGTAAAGGGGAGATTAGGATGAAAAGGCAATGAGGTGAAAATAGGCGGTTTAGTGTAACTTAGTGTAGGACAACATGTTTTTCTTAATAAGAAACCCAAGATCAAAAATAGGCAAGTCCATGACGAAAATTTCATCTTTTTCTTCATTTTTTTAATAGTTTTAATAAATTTATCAATGCGGGAAGTCTATATGGGATGAGTATATTATATCCTTAAGGTCTTCGTGAAGCTGATCAATGTGGGAAGCTTATGGATATTTTTATTATATTTTTGAAATGACTTGATATAGTTGTCCTTCCAGGGAGCAATCTATTTATAGCAGTGGAAATAGAGTGAAGAGATGTCCCTTTTGAGGGATTCATATTTTGTTGGAAGTTTAACTCAAGGAGTTTCATCCCTTTTTGTTTTTGGACGTTTAAGTCATGGACAAGACTATATAGGAAGATTATGTTCTGGTTCAGAGGGTAAAACCATAGGACACATGGGTTAACTATGAAAGGGGTGGTTTTGAGTGATGAACAACCATGGGATTCCAACTTGAAAAAGATGAAAACTATCCATGAGAATCATGCTATGAGTAGAGTTGTGGTACTCATATTGAAGATAATCTTGAAAAGTGATGGGTAATCACATGATTCTTATTTAGTCATGGATCATCAAAATGGGTAATATGGAAGGTGAATAGCACTCAAGTGATGAGAGATAAACTGACAGAAAGAGATATCAGAATTGATATCAACAATACAATGGTCGAATATGTAAGGCATTGAGGGGTTCAGGTTTGGGTTTACCTTTGAGTGAAGACAAATGATAAGCACCTTATCCATATGCATGGGTAACGATATAGGGTCCAAGCCAATTAGGAGTAAATTTTCCCCGCTTACTTTTCTCTTCTTTGGTTACATGTTGATTTTCCTTCAGGATGAGGTCACCGACCTGTAAGGTTCATTCTTGAATGTGTTTTTCATAGGCACGTTTGATACGTTTTTGGTATATTTGGAGATGGTCAAGAGCATTGAGAGGACGTTCATCTAATAACTCAAGTTGAACCAAATAATCTAGGTGAAATTCATCGTCATTGAGCATGTCTTGTAGTGAGATGCAGAGAGATGGAATCTGGACTTCGAGAGGTAAGAAAACCTTGGTACCGTAGACCAGAGAAAAAGGTGTGGTAGTAGTCGAAGTGTCAATACCAGTGCAATAAGCCCACAAGGTGAAAGGAATATGCATATGCCAATCCTTCCCAGTATCGTTAACTACTTTCATAAGATTTTTGTTCAAGGTTTTGTTGGTCGATTTGGCTTGGCCATTGGTTTGCGGGTAATAAGGTGATGAGAAACTAATTTGGATGCCAAAATCATCGCATAGCTTGTGTAGGGTTTTTTTTAATTTCTTTCCATTATCAGTGATGAGGTGGTGAGGAACACTAAAGTGACAAATGATGTGATGGTTGATGAATTCACATATTTTCTCAGCTTTTGTAGAAATTAGGGGAATGACCTCTACCCATTTAGTGTAATATTCAGTAGCAGTTATGATCCCTTTGTGGCATTGTCAAGAATGGGGATTTATCTCACCAAAAATATCCAAACCCCATTGAGAGAATGACCAAATGTCTCGTGTAACCTGCAAGGCATGACTAGGCATGTGATGGAGATTAGCATGTTGTTGGAATTTCACACAACGTTTGACATAGTCACAAAAATTGTGGTTTAACGTTGGACAATAATAGCCAAGGTGAAGAATGCATTTAGCAACAACTAAACCACTAAAGTGACCTCCACAAATTCCATTGTGGACTTCCTTAATGGAGTAGGGAATTTTAGAACTTGTAAGGCATTGTAAGAGAATATTGTTCAAGTCGTGCTTATAAAGGAGACCACCCATGATGACATAATGAGAGACACTTTTAAGAAATGCCCGTTGTCCATTACGAATGAGATCAACGGGTAAAATAGAAAGGGAAAGATAGTCTACATATTGCTTATACCAAAGGTCACGTGGGTCAGGTGTAACGGTTCTGACGGAGTAGAACTCACGAGGTAAATAAGAGGGTGATTGTAGCCTTTGTATTGTGACAAATATTTTAGAGTCAGTGGGTGAAGTGGGTATCTGAGAAGCCAAGAAAGCCATGGTATCCACAAATTTATTGGTAGAACGTGGGGTGGTTTGAAGTTCATAATGGTCAAAGGTTATCAAAAGTATATATGTGTGATGTTTATACTTTTGAAGTATCTCATTAAGAAACTAGTATATATCATTGACTTGGTTTATGACCAGCTATGAATCACCAAAGATATTTATGGACTTAACATCTAAGGCATAAGAAGCCTAGAGACCCAATACTACTGCTTCATATTCGACAATATTGTTTGTACACTCAAAATCGAGTTTGAAAGACAAAGGCATAGGTTCACCATCAAGAAGAATGAGGATGACACCAGCCCCACCCCCACGCTGACACTTGGAGCCATCGAAGAAGAGTGTCATTTGGTAAATCGGTTCGTCTAAGGATAGGGTAGCTATGGACTCATCTAGGAAATCAAAGTTAGAGGGTTGATTCTTAGAAAGGGGTGTGTCGGCTAGTTTTTCAGCGATAGCTTGGCCCTTGATGGACTTTTGATGAATGAATTCGAGGTCGAGGTCAGCAAGAAGCATAATCCAACATGTGGCACATTGATGTTGATATGGTTTGGCGTATATATAGTGTAAGGGGTTAGTATTAGTAATGATGAAGGTTTTGTGGTTGAGTCGGTAATGGCGGATTTTGGTGGTGATGAAAACTAAGGCTAAGAAGAGTTTTTTGGTGTGGGTATATCTAGTTTCATAGTCTAGAAGGGTATGGCTTATGTAATAAATCTCTTGCTCTCAGTGTTGGTCATCACGATGAGCGAGCATGGCACCTAAAGAATGGTCAATGGCATAAATATATAGGTAAAAGGGGTGGTAGTGTATGCATAGCTTTGGGTTGTACCTTCTTGGGCAAAGGTGATGCAGGAGTATAAGATGTAGAGGGAAAACAAGATGGTGGAAGAGGACGGGTTATCCATGGGGGAAACTAAGTTGTGGTGGAGGTGGTTAGGAGAGGTTGGGTAGAAGGTTTGAGTGGAAGAGAAGAGAGTGTCATGGGTAGTGAAGAATTTATGGAAGGTAGCAATGGTATGGGTGGTAAGAAGATCACAAGTGACAGCGCAGGTAATGTGGATCGGTTGAGTATATTAGAGGTTTGTGATGAGGAGGTGAGATATTGTGTTCTTGGTTTACCAGTGGAAGAAGGTTGCTTGGCTAGGGTTGAGGGGTGAGGTCCTAGAATGGATAGAAGAGGTGAAGGTGATAATAGTATAGTAGGCAAGGATGGTGTATGACACCTAGGAGGTTGGGTCTTCCTTTTAGGGGCCGGAATAAGTTTAGTGTTGGTTTGGGAAGATGTGGCGAAATCTAATTTGATGGGTGGGTGAGTAAGGTTCGATGTCGGCATGACCCCTAAGGTAGTGGTGGGTTTAGGTAAGGGATATGATATAGGTGTGGGTAGGTGTTTGGGTATAGTCACGTGTTGGGTTGTGGACAAGGATATAGAAGGTGTTCCACTAGTCATGGTTGTGTTTGGTTTGACTGCTTGAAACACTTTTGGATAGATTGTGGAGGTGTCGGTGAGTGACAACTGCATTTGGGTTGAAGTAGGAAGTAGAAGACGTCTGTAATGTAAGGCTCTATCAACATAGTCCAGGTGATCGGCCAAGCGTGAAAATGGTATTGCTGTAGGAAAAGCCGATGTGGATCGAGTAACAATCCCCGTAAAATGTGTTCAAGAAACAGGGAAATGGATAGCTTCAAACTTTGTGGGTAAGAGAGCTGAAAGTAGATTAGCAGGGTCTTGGAGGTCTGATGGAGAATGCTCATCTAAGGGCAATGGTGTTTCTACAGTATCCTCCATGGGTAGAGGAGATGATGGGCCAGATGAGGTGTACTCTCCTTGTGATGGTGTAGGGAGTCAACAAGTGTCCCCTATGATTAGGAGAGGTGTTACTGATGATTTCTTGGTAACTTGAGGGGCCAGAGGTGGGGTGCTAATTATGGGTTCTTCCACGGGTGAAGGAGAAAATGAAGGGGGTTACTATGTGGGTGGAGGAGTAAATGAAATATGTTCCTATATAGGTAGGGGATCTCAATCTAAGATTTCATCTATAGAAGGAACATGGGGCAATTTCGAAGCAACTGGTATGTCATCGAAAATAGCGTGGACCTTTTAGACATTGCTATCATTGGTTGAAGTGTCACCAGTTTGGTTGGAAGATGGGGCGTGATTAGGGAATGATTTTTTAAAGAAATGTAGGTTTTGGTTAGTGGGTGCATTTGGGTTATCCAATACTAGATCACTGTTGTCTAACATTTCTTGGATGATATTATTAAAGGTGATGCAATTACCGTCGATGTGACCTTTGACACGATGATAGTTACAAAATTCATGTTCTTTATACCATGCAGGCATTGGGTGATCAGGGTTAAAACCAGTGTGTGGTTTTATAGGTGGAAGAGTAATGGCATCAGCCTTAATAAGCTTTTCTAAAATAGAAGATTAAGGTTCCCTTAGTGGGATATACTTTCATTGTTCTCGTCTGAATTGGAAATCTTGGATGGAAGAAATATTAGAAGAAGGTTTGACTTGGTTTGATGGGTGAGAAGGTCCAGCCTTGAGAACTACGGAGTTGGTAGATCCTTTAGGTTTCAAATAGTTATTCTGGGGTTTTGAAGATGAAGAAGCGTCATTCGATTTGAACGTGGTGTTCTTGTTATGTAGCTGAATTTTATTCTCTTCGATAGCACAAATCACTAATTTTTTTGCCATGGTGAATGCCTCGTCAAAGGTGCAGAAGGTCTGCACCTGTAGGGTTGGTGAGATGTGTCTAGCGTAATCTCGAGTAAACAGCTCTATGAGCTCAGTTTGAGGTAGCTGAAATGTGAGATGATTAATTAGGTTATGCCAATGAGCAACAAAGTCAATGATAGACTCGTCGCCATATTGTTGTGTGGAATAAAGATCAATCATGGTGACTTTCTTAACAATGTTGATTGAGAAGTGGTCTAAGAAGTCTTGGGCTACTTGATTAAATGAGTAAATGGAATGTCTGGGTAGTCCACTATACCAGTCTAATGTAGGTCTTGTCAGGGACATCGCAAAGGTTCATATGAGTAAAGCGTCATCATGGGCGATCAGGTAGCACCCATACTTGAAAGACTGCAAATGTTGTTGCTAGTCTTATTTACTATTAAAGCGGTTGAATTTTGGCATTTCTCAATGTATAGGGTATGTTCAAATAGGAATGGATGGATGAATGGGCTCATTACAGATTTCATCATAGGTTAGAGAATTGTGTGAGCCGAAAACCAAATTTTCTAGTGTCTGCATCCTTTCCATCATTAATTTGATGAGGTCATTGGTAGGTTGTGATGGAAGGAAACCTCTTGTGGCGTAAAAGGGATGGTACTAAACATGTGATGTGGGTGGAATTGTAATGTATGATGATGCCGAATAGGAAGGTTGACAATAAGGGACCGATATAGAGGGAATATATCTAGAATGAATGACGGATGAGGTAGGGGGTTTTTGATAATATGTATACGTAGGTGGGGTAGTTGCAGTGACTCTAGTAGCAATTGGAGGCAGAGACTACGGGATGGAGAGGACAAGATTTTGGAATGGGGTAGGGGTCACTGACACCATGGATGGTTGTGTTGTAATTGGTATCTGTGAGATAATTAGTGCGAACGGGGCCATGGTCTGGGTGGTCAATGAAGGAATAACATATGCTACGGGTGCGACTGATATTACAGATGTAGCGGTCATAACAGGTATGGGGCCTAGCTGTGAAACCACTGGGGGTAAATCAAGTGAAGGTAACACTAAACAAGTAGGGGTTGACGTAGAAGTGGGGATTAGGGAAGGAGAGATGGATATGGGCATTCCATATATCAATTGACCTAAGGAGTCTCAGGTGGAAGAGTGGGAAAGGTATAATTGTAGGGCTGTGGGATTCTGATCGAGGAGTCATGCAAACTCCTTGTCACTTGCAGAAATGGTGGTAGGAAGGGTTGGATCCATGGGTGACATGACGGAAGGTGGTGAAGGACTAGGTGGGAGTGGTTGACAACTAGCGTGGAATATAAGAGTGTTATCTTGGTTGCAAGTCAACACCATGTGAATGAATGTATATCAAGTGAGGTTGTATCCTATAAATGACATAGAAAGTAGTAGGAATGAGAAAAACATGTATTTGTAGGTAGATTTGGGCAATGTATTAGTTAAGAATCAACACAGGGTAACTGACGCTGGTTAAGGATGACCGATGATATTTTAGGGGTAACCAAGGTTGGTTACTATGAGAAAAGAATAGTTTTACCAAACGAGGCAAAAACTAATTAATGTCAGATATGTAAGTTGTATGATGACTGTTTATCATAATACAGAGAGTACAGAGACTCAGAAAAAATCTAAACAGTAAAGAAGATGAAATAGGTGTCCTTTTGGCAAGTTAACCAAAAGGGTAGAGAACCGATGGTGGTTAGGTAGAACAAATGACGGTGATGTTTAAAATGATGTTGGTGGATAAACCGATGCTGGTTACTATGAAAATTGAGGAATACAAGAAAATAGATTGTTTTGAACTAAGATCAGATGAATGATCAACCCAGAAGTCTGGAGATGATATGATGAGGTCCTAACACACTCAGAAGAAGTTAGAATACTTCAACTGTGATTGTGGAGTGTGCAAGGAAAAATAAAGGAAAATGGAGAAACGTATCCTCACACCTCAAAACACACGTCAATCAAATGTTAAAAAACACGTATCCAACAAGTGATTTTAATGTGTTTAGCTTATGCTATTTAGAAGACTGACTCATGAATTTAGAGTAGAGTTTTTGGTAAGGAAGGTTTCCTATGAAGAAGGAGATCTAAAAGGAGAGGTTTTAGGTTATGTTCTGGCAGGGACAAACCATCCTCTGAGGTAATGACTAGACAGAAGTAACCATATGGGTGCCCATTTTCAATCCACTGATTATGTGATCATTGACAGCTTCTTCTGGGTGAGATGTTGTTTAAGAAGATGTGTATTTTTCAATTTTTTGTTGTTTGGTCAGACAGAGAGAGAGAGAGAATGTGATTTTCTATGATTCTTTGTGTCAACCATCAGCTAGGCCTAACTTCCAGCATATAGGTTTCCCTCATTTTAATGTGAGCTAAATGCAGCATACAAGGATGAAATGCAACTGATTTTAAACCCAAATCAAAAAATTACGTTCAATGAAGCAAATGATGAACAGGTTGGAACGTGCTCTTTCACTACTTATGTGAATGCAAGAAAGAAGAAATGGTTTGTTTTAAGCACTAGAAAATAGATGTTGTTTTAGACAATTAGAAGAAGAGAGGATTACCAGGGAAAGAGATTTAGTGTGAATACGTTTAGAAAATAAAAAAACACACCATATTTACCTAGGAATGAAGAAAAATGCAAGGAACCCCAGATGGGTCCCACCGGACGTGCCAAAATGTTTCACTGTTTTCTTTACATTTTTGGAATGTGACGAAACAGATAAGGGTGAGGGCTAAGGAGGAATACCTGTTGTGTTGGTTTGGAGGTTGATGTGTGTGTTCTGACTTCTCAATCCGATGCTGACTATGAGAGCTTCCTTTTGGTTAGGAGGAACTACCTGAAATAGAAAACAAGACCACCAAAGAAGTTTTAAACAATATATTACAGTGGACTGCCAAGCGTACGCTAGAGCTGGGAAGTGTGATACTCCTTAGAAGGATGTAAATCCACTATTTTTATAAAACAAATATGAAATAACTGAAATGCATACATAAAAAAATCTAGTACTACTATTTTGATTTGGGTACCTCAAATCACTATCAGTGTTGATCTAATTAAATACTAAAAATATGCGGGTCAAGGTCTTTAGGTTAGGTTACAAGTTGGTCAGATGGTTTGCGGGTCATAGACAGGGTATTAGCAGGGTTGGGTGAGGTATTTGGGGATGTTTTTGATAGGCGTGTTATTGTTGGTTTACACAGTATTAGAAAACACAGAGACTGGCATCAGTCAAGGTATGATCGATAACGGTTAGGCAGAACCGACAACAATTATGGGTAACCGGCGTCGGTAGAGACGAGCTGATAAGATTCAATAATATTTACTAATGGGGATGGAGTTGAGGTCAGGAAGAGATGATAGAGGGCCAAATGAGGTGTATAGGGATCTTAGGAACATTCAAAAATGTGTAGAGGTCAGGTAGAGGTGGTTTTATGGCATGGGTGGAGGAATGGTTGGCTTTACATGCAAGTAAATGGTAGGGGAATGAGGGTGCAAGTGGAAACTAATAACATCAATAGAAGAACCCAATAGACTTAAGTGGAAATAGATAATCAGGTAAAAAGTGTACTTACTGGTGTTACAGGCCTAATGGCTATGTGGTGGTGATGATTGGTTGGTGGGATGGAGCTTGGTGTAGCAGTGATGCTTCCTGGAATGTCACTGTGAGTGCAAAAATTCTAGATCTATCCTGGTGCTAGCTATGTATGTCCATAGGTATGAAAAGGCTCTGGTTCTGATTGCATGTAGTTCTCTCCTCATCTCCTTGATCTCAGAATGTGCCAACCCAAAAACTAGGTTACCAAGGTGAATAATTGGTAACCAATGATGGTTCCTAGTTTACCATCGTCGATTTCATGATGACCGGCATCAGTTAAGGCGGAATTCCCTAAGTTTACTAAAAATGGTAGATCTCACATCATTTGGGTCAAGTTCATTCCTGTATCCATAAATCAGAATGGACGTTACATTTTAATGAGTAGGAAGGTGGTAAGAAGAATAATAGGCCTTGTTTTTTAGGGTTGAACCAAGTCTTATTCATTTATGGAAGCATGTTATGAATAGGTCTATGGTGAGGTGTCCAACCATTTAATTAAAGTAATTAAATTAATAATGGGGTGAGGATGGATATTAACTTAATTGTAAATAATTAAATTAATATTAATGTGGGGTATAAGGGTCATGGTTAGGTGAATGTATTTAAGTTGGTTATTTGAAATGGGACCAAGGGGAGTGTGACCCAATTTTTGTGTCTACACCAACCGTGATGATTTCTTAGGAGAAATGGAGACCCAGTGGAAAAATGAGGTCAAAAGAAGAGGGATACTCAGTTGTAACTTAATTGAGACCACAGCACGTTGGTGGGAGACACATCGTGATAGCCTTCTAGAGTGTCGCGAAGTAACAATCGTGTTCTCTATTATTTTTTCATGAAGCAATGCACCCAATGTAATATAAGACTACCATGGGAAGGAACCCACCTCATTTCACGTCCAATCATATGAGAAGGCATGGATAAAGGGCATGGAGGCTTTGCCACCTTCTCTATGGGTGCATAAGTTATATTCCACCTTACAAGATTGTGCATGCACATGGTACATTCACTCAAAGATGCGCCATTAGACAGGAAATTGGTAGGAATTGACGACTGTACTCATTCAAGATTTCAAATGTCGAGAGTACCAAACCATTAGTATATAGGGGTGTTACAAGTTTTTAAGTCACCTTACGATGGGAGACAGTGTCATGGTAGAGGATAGAATACTGATAATTATTTCGGTTAACCTGGTTTGGAAGAACACTTTGATGAGGAAGAATCAGAAAAGGGCACAGCTTGATCACACGTTCATGGAGAAAAAAGAAAAAAGGGGAAAATAGTCTATGTCATAGATGGCAAAGAGGTGGAAAGTATGGATGTTAACCATACTGAAGGTACACACAAGGTTAGGGATAGTGCTAATGAACAAGCACGCGCATACTGTAAACCCTTGAAAACAAATAAGGTTAACATTGGTTTGGAGGCAAAACCTAAGGAGGAAACTATTGGGGACTATTGATCAAAAAAGGAGATTTCAAAGATCATTGATCTATTGTGCAAGTTTCAAGACTTATTTCCACACGGGTATCATGAGATTAAAGGTGTTCACCACTCCTTGGGAGGAAATGAAGAACAAGTTGAAGAAAGGTGCACGCCCAATTCAGAAGAGACCTTATCAAATGAATCCAAATTTTCACATATGGAGCAAGGAGGAGATGGATAAAATGATCACTTCATGCATCATTTAAGTTATGGAGGAATTAGAATGGATAAGCCCCATGGTCATAAGTATTAAAAAGGATAGAAGGATAAGGATCTATGTTTATTACATGGACCTAAATGCAGTATGTATCATTGACACTTTTCCAACCCCCTTCACTGAGGAAATTCTTGAAGTAGTAGCTTGGCGTGAGCTCTATTCCTTCACAGATGGATTCTCAGGGTATCATCAAGTTAGGATCGAAAAGGAAGACCAAGAAAAGACAAATTTTTCCACCTAATGGGGAAGCTTTTCCTACACAGTCATGCCTTTTGGACTGAAGAATGTGTCTGTCGTGTTCTCGCGCATTGTGGTACAAGAATTTCAAAACTTCATCCATAAGTTCCTTCAATTCTACCTGGATGAATGGATAGTGTATTGGCTAGTGAAAGACCATTGTGACAACCAAAGGCTGATGTTTGAATGATGTTAGTAGTTAAGGATATCCCCCAACATTAATAAATGTGTTATTACTACTCCATTTGAAACCTTGTTGGGGCATATCATATGTAAGGAAGGTTTATTGGAAAATCCTGCAAAATTTGTAGTTATTGTGAGGTTGGGGGAACCTACCAGCCAAAGTGTAGTGCGCAGATTCCTTGGTCATACGGGATAATACAAGAAATTTATCAAGGGATATGCCAAGATCATCGCGCCATTGGAGGAATTGCTAAAGCACAAGAGTGAATTTCACTAGGGATAGGAACAACAGATAATGTTTGATACATTAACGGAGAAGCTCATCATTACACCCATATTACACTTTTCTTCTTGGGATAAGCCATTCCATGTACATTTTGATGCTTCAGGGATGGAAATTGGATAAGTCTTAACACAACTTGGAGAAGGAATTGTTGACCACCCCTTGTGTTTTTCTAGCAAGAATTGACACTAACAAAATAGAACTATACTACTACTAAGCGTGAAGTACTATCAATGATCTACACACTGCACAAATTCAGATAATGTATGTTGGAAAAACCCTTCATATTCTACACAGACCATATGGCATTGAAGTACTTCGTGAACAATCCCATTATACAAGGGTGCATATGCCAGTGGATCCTATTATTTCAAGAATTTAAGTTTACAGTTGTTGTGAAACCTGGAAAGAGAAACCTAGGACTTGATCATTTATTGAGGATTGAATCAAGGGAGGACATGCAGAGAATTGAGGATACAATTCCAGACACGTAACTATTTAGGTTGTGGCGTGCGCCCTCTGATTTAGAAGATATTGTTGTGTTTCTCAAAATGGATGTGGCACCAGAGGGAATGAATAATTTGGAGAGAAAACAATTATCCATACACGTTGTTCCCTACATGTTAATTGGTGAAGATTTATACAAATTAGGTTGTGATGAGCTTCTACACCGGCGCATGTTAGAACATAAGCGTGTTGTGATTATGGATGAAGCACATGGTGGTATTTCAGGAGAACACTACGTTAGAAATGCCACCATGTGGAAGATTCTACTTGCAAGGATTTGGTGGGAGAGTATCTACTAGGATTGTATTGAGTTTTGCAAGGCCTGTGACCATTTCCAGCACCTTGGAAAACCTAGAATAAGAGATGAAATGCCCTTGAGACCAATAGCTAGTGCAGAAACATTTGAGAAATGGGAAATTGATTTTTTAGGACCGATTTCACCTGCCACATGAAGGATTGTTTCACGCTACATCATTACTTTCATTGATTGCTTAACAAGATGGGAAAAGTCAACGTCTACAAAGGATTACATAGGAATCACACCAATAAGATTTCTGTGGGAAAACATAATCAAAAGGTATGAATGTCCTCTAAGCTTAACTAGTGACAGGGGTACCCATTTCTTGAATGAGATGGTCAAGATTTTGTTGGCAGAATTTATGGTGGCCCATCACAAGACCACCCCTTATCATTCCCAAGTGAATGGAACTACTTAAGCATTTAACAAGATATTAAGCCACACACTGACCAAAAATTGTGATATGGGAAGACAAGGTATCAATCATTCTATGGGCATATATGATAACCTACAAGAGGTTGAACAAGGCCACACCATTTTAATTGGTGTTTGGCATGGAGGTTGTTTAACCGGTTGAATTTATTCTACCATCGTTACGTATTGTGCGCACAGGAGAATTAGCTTATGAACAAGCACTTGAGGAAAGGATTGATAAGTTAATGCAACTAGACGAAATACAATCACTTGTTAGATGGATTCAGAAGGCTAAAAAGGCACAACAAAAAGCATGACATGATCGTCATATAAAAAAAACAATTTGAGGTTTGGGCATATGGTTTTGTTATATGACTCTAAATTTTTACGCCATCCTGGGAAGCTGAAATTCCATTGGTTAGGACCCTACATCATCTCATACATCCTTAATTTAGGCACATGCCAGTTACAAGCACTGGATGGGACAAGGTTACCAAGACATTTCAATGGGATTAGGTTGAAGCCATGTACTATAAATAAGTCTTCCTTGTGTTAAAAAATAAGGCAATATTGCCATTTAGCCTAGGATTTCCCTTTATAGATTTCTTCTTTGTGTTTCCCTTTCTCGTTGCTTGTTCCTTTATTTTCATGTTGTTTTACGTGCCTTGTGTGCCAGTAACCACTTTTTATTTTCAAAAGGCTGTGTATATGCAAAGGACCACACATCTGTTTTAGTGTGGGGTGGAGTAATGTGATGAGTATTGGAAACTATGTTTTCATGGCCTGGATTGAAGGATGAAAAGCACATAAGGTGGAAGAGAGTGCATAGAAAAGGTGGACATAAGGAATTTTGGTGTCAGGATAACTTTACAAAGACCATGTATAAAGGATGAGAAGCAAAGGAACAACATGAGGTAGGCGAGGGAAATAATCAGGTCGACAGAAGAAGTGCCTTCGGTAATGTAAGTGCATCTGTGAGTATCTTTGGTCAGTAAGGATTTTTGTGTGCCAGAAGGTTGTAGAAAATTTTCACACAGGGTTAGGCATAGGGGTAGGAGCACTTAAGGTTGACTTTAGTGGAAAAATCTACATTTAATGCTAAGTACAGTGGTAGGTAGCATGACATTTATTACAAAGAAAATCAAAAGCTATAAGTAGAAGGTTAGGCACATTATTGTTTATCTTGCAATTACAATATCAAAGAGCTCTTGCAAACTAGGGCATCCACGAAGAAGATTTGTGTGAAGGAAAAATTATGAAAATTTGAGTGTGTGACTAACGTGATTTGCAAACCAGAGTGGAAGAAGCACATGGGCATATGGAAGAAGGTTTCAGAAGAGAACAAAGTATTGTGAAAGGATTGTCCAGGTTAGTGTTCTACAGTTAGGGCACGGGAGTAAAGGTATTTTTCACAAAGGTAAGCCACATATTTGAGCAGAGCGAAGAAGAGGAGCAAATAATATTTTATTTTTAGTAACCCAACAAGAAGATGGCACCAAATAAGGTAACCGTTTCACCTAAAAATAGAAAGGGAGAAAGGAAAAAAGTTGTTTCTGCTAGCTTCAATGAGGAATGGTACACAAAGATGCAATACCCAGATGGCGTGTTGTTTAGAAAGGAATGATTGTCCCACATGAGGAAGATGGCTATGAGCAACTAAAACCATCGCATGAGCACCACAAAAAATGAGATGGCATTAGAACTGGTTCACCCAAATGAAAAAATGACACGAGAAAGGATGTCGATCTATGATGATGAAGTGAAGGTAAAGATGGAGAAGGATGGGTTGCTATAACTTTATGAGTTACCCTATTTTGGAAAATATGAGCATTTGTACCAATGGTTGATGTCGTGTTTGCGTGAGGACCATTTCTACTTCGTAATCTAAAGCATGCGCATAACCCCTCAACTAATATCTAATTTTACTGACCTTTTCTGTAAAGGGGAGCCACTACATGATGACTTGGAGGATAAAGAGGCCATTAAGGAGACCGTGGAGACTTATGACTACAAAAAGGGTTCGTGCTACTTTGACATCTCTGATGTCTCTAACCCTGTGATGAGAATGGCCGTGGGCTTGGTCTCTAAACTGAATGGACAAGAAATATGGACTCAAACCAACAAGGCATGGCTATGCGTGTGCAGAAAAAGTCTCAAAAGGAACCATATAAAATATTTCTTCCTTCATTGCAGACAAAATTTTGAATGTCGCATGTGATGGAGAGAAGATTATGTTTGACAATGTCCTCCTCACCATCGTCTTTTCCGAGATTGGATTTCCTAATGGCCCAAAGAAGTTTGTATGGGAATATCCAGATGAAGAACTTTCCCTCATAAAAATATTTGAGAATTACACTTGTGACACCATGACGGCTGCCCATAAGGAAAGCCTAGTGAAATGGTACAAGTGGATGCATGACATGTTCAGCGCTGAGTGGAGAATACCCGACCAATTTCTAGGACTAGTACAAGGAGAAGTTGAGTTCAATGTCTACCAACACTTCTATATTGGCAAGTTCACTTTGTCTAACAGCTCCAAGATTCCATGGTGCAAACTACCTTTCTCCTTCACCGCGTATTACTTTCAAGCCAGAGTTAATCACTTTAAGGAGGAAAAAAGACTAAGGTTCAATCTCAGTGAGGTGGACCAAGACCACTAAAAACTACACAGGAAGCTAGTATACCCCAAGAAGCATGCCTATGTGGAGAAGTATGTCTCCCATGAGGTACACGTGATAAAGCCAATGATTTTGCCAATTTATAGAAGAACCGCAACAAGGGTATACCTACATATGAGACCCAAGTATGAGAAGGGTGCCTACGTGGAAAATAATGTCTCGTCCTAGAGGATCCCACTGTAATGAATAAGGCTGCGCTGAGGGAGAGGGAGAGAGAGGAGGTAGCAGAGAAGAAGGCACCAAGTGTACAAACAACGCAATTTGTCGGCGCAAATGAGTCAAGCACAAAGCCAAGCACATATTCTCAAAGGAAGCAGTCTCCCATTAAGGAAAAATAAAATACACTTGAGGAAAAGGCGTTAGAGCAAGAAGAGCCCCCTACAAAAGAAGAGTCACCAAGGAAGGAATCACTTGCTGAGGAAGAGAAAGAAGACTCCCTAGTTAGGAAGAAGTAGAAGGTAGTGGATAAGGCAAACTCAGAAGAAACAAAGATCCTGGAAGCCTACATAGGTGAAAAGGATGATGTTGAGCATAAAGAGGCTCAAGAGCATCTTGTGTATGATGTACATAACTCTAAGGAAGAAGGGAATGAGGAGAAGGATGAGGAGGAAGGAGATGCTCATGGAAAGGGGGGAAGTGAGGAGGTAAACACCAAGGATCAAAGGACCCCGAGCCTCACCAAGGAGTAGATAGAAGAGGCCACAAAAAGGGAAGTAGTAGGTATAATAAGGGACTTAGTGGAGCATAAGGTAGACCGCAGTGCCGAGGAAGTGCTTAAATAGATAAAGGAAGAGAGTGTAAAGAATGAGTATGGGAGCATGGGATGAGATCCCAGCTTAGTAATAAGCTTCCCAAAGGTAGTACGCACAGGAGAAAAAAGTGTGGTAATGGCACAGGAGCAAGGGATGAGTTATATCCATGATCCAAGTAAGGTACTATGTGTGCACTTCCAAAGTACCATGCTGATAAACAAAATCTTTACATGTTCTTCATTCAAAGAAGAAGGTGCATACCCACGAACAAGGAAGATGTTATCTTGGGATTTTGAGTCCCATGTAAATGAGCCTAAGTTTGAATTCAACCAAGGGGTGCTAATGAAGATGCCAAAGGCCAAAGGAGTAAACCCTCTGGTATCGATGGAGGTTGAGGCAAGACTATTTGGGAGGAATGACATGGTAATGTTCCTGGAGGGGAATATGGAGAAAAATAATGAATAAATTATTGATAAAAGTAAGGATCTAAAGCAGGAGGATTTTATCAGTGCACAGTTAAGGCACGAACTAAGGGAGGGGAAGGAAAAGGTATGTGATGTCTACAAAAAGATAGATATGATTACATATTCTGTTATCTTGAATTATCCAGACCTGACCCCGCTTGAGTAAAAAAATGAGTCAACCTTACAATTATTGGAAGACTTAACCCATATCCTCACCATGGAGAGGCTACTGCTCAGTTTAGAATCAACAGAAGAGTCACTGATGCGCCAGAAGAAGGAATAAAGGCTGAAAATTGGGGAAAAATTCACTCAGTATTCTGAACTCCTTGATGTTGTATAGACTGTCATGCGAATGGTTGAGGTTGTGTATGATAATTGCGCTGAAAGGGATAGGGTAGCAAGTATACTAGTTTCTACACATGAGGCGGATCTAAAAAAATTCCAAGAAAAGAACAAAGGAAACATGGAGGAGTGGCATAAAATCCTAGCCAAAGTTGAGAATAAAATGGAAGTAATCGAAACCTTGTAGGGTTTGGTTAAAAATTGGCTTAAGGAGTTGTACCCCCAAGTCACTTGTAGAATGGATGTGTTGGATGACCTTAGCAAGTAACTAGAAGGGATTGTAGATACGTTGAATAATAAGGGTGATGAATTAAGTTTTGAACAATTGAGCGCTCTAGTGGCTGACCTACTCCAGTAGGCGTAGGGTGAAGTGGATACATGTGAGAAGATCAAGGCACTAATGAGGAAGAAGTTCCAACTCCTCTTGCAGTAATAGCAGAATTCTTCATTATTTATTTAAATTTTCTAAGTTCCACCATTCTTTATTTCTTTGGAGAAATAGTATGTTTCCAAGGAGGAAGAAAAATCTTAGTGTGGGGTGATGTTGGGCCTCAAAATATTGGCTAAGTACAAAAGGTTGTGTGCGCACATGGTACCAATAAGAGGAAGGGCACACAAGGAAAAACATGCAAGAAAAATGTTTTAGAATGGTTTATGAGAAACCAGGGCGTGTGTATAAGGTTGAAGAAAGGTTTAAAGGACTTAGTCATTTTTAGCATTCCAAGAGGCACTTTGGGGAAAACGTGACCTGACTAGGTGTGAGGAACGGATAAGGTTCCAGCCTGTAACCTTGGTGGTCAAGAAAAGGATATTCCATGAAGGGGATATTCCTAGGAAGACATCATTATAAAGAGTGGAGAGCTCGGAACAAAATAAGCATGCATCATTAGAGGACCACATTGACACTTGGCATGTGATATGTTCAAGAGAGAAAGCATAGAGATGGGTGTTGAACCTATATATAGAGATGCTCTAGAGAAAGGAAAAAACAATAACCTGATAGATACAGAAGGCTCAGAATCAAGAGGAGATGCATCGAGAGTATGATTTTGCAGTAATGCTAGAGTTTAAAGCATTAGTGCAAAGGGTTTTAAGGAATTGAATAGGCCTCTATATGGTGTTAAAGTCTGTAATAAGGGATGAACTAGGAGGGCATACCTAGGACTTCTGATATATGAGTTAGATCTTTGTCTTGATATATTTGGTCTGATATGACCCTTTTGAATGTAATGTGGTTATTGAAATTATGATCAATATAAATATATGGCTCTGTTTAGAATATCTTGTTCATGGGTGCAAACCCTAGTGTCATTTCTTCATATTATGAATCAGATTTGTTCTTCATAATCCATGTTGTGTTGTTTCTCTCATTTTCATACATGGGTATAAGGATATGATAGCTCATATTGTGCTTTTACATGAATATCTACTTCTTTGCAGCTAATCCTCTAACAATGGTAAGAACTACTCACAATTCTCACATAAAGGAGGGGCTCAGCACTCGTGCATGCCTCGGGTGAGTGCCCAACACCCACTAGGTGATAGGACGACACACATTGGGTTAGAAGTTAGGAGGTGGATACAAATGACCACAATTTGAAACCAGAGTGGTATCATGGGCATTAAAGAAGCATCCCATAGTCACACTATCTTCAGCAAAACCAGAGTATGTAGCAACAATATAAGCCACATGTCAAGTTGTGTGGATGAGAAGAGTGTTGAAATATTTGAGATAGAATTAAGAGGACGCTACACATATTTTTGTGACAACAACTCAACAATAGCATTGTCTAGAAATCATGTTTTTCACAAGAGGAGCAAGCACATAGACACAATATATCACTTCATCATGGAGTTGGTTAACAAAAAAAAATGTTTAGAATTTTGCAGATCTGAATATTAGTTTGTTGATAACTTTATGAAAGCTTTGGGAAATGAAGTTATTGAGTATTTGAGAGCTTTTTGGGGAGTTTTTGATCAGAACTATGTCAAATCTGGAAACCTAAACTCAACTCTAGAATAATAAAATTTTGAAAGTCAAAATTAAGGGGGAGTGTTAGAAATAGATAGTTTCTCCCTGCATGTTTTTTCTATTTATTAATAAAATCAAAGGAAACTTGTTTTTCCATACATATTTTAGTGTTAATTAGATGTCTTTATTTTTAGGATAAAAGCAAATAAAACAAATAACTTTGTTTGCATGAACAAAAGCATGCGGTATTTTTAGATGATAGTTTTATTATTAAGGGTTATCTATTTTTAGAGTTGTGTGTTCTATTTCTAGATGAAAATCCTCTATATATTGGAGGCAATTGTAAGTATCTTTACACAATTTGTAGTTAGATGAAGCTCTGACAAGATAGAAAATATATATGCACATAAGTGTTGATTTGAGTTTGGAATAAGTTGTCTTATTTGCAACATTATTTATTTTATTTTTGTTCTTCGTTGTTTTATTTTCCTAATTTCTACATCTTATTTTTCATGAGATAAGTTTCTCAAAATAATTCCAAATGTAGTAAGTGATGAAGTTCTGTCCTTAGATCTTTAGAACTATGATTGTTATTCCTGCAAGAATCTACAAACATATTTTACTATTCATCGTATAGGTATATTTTAGGTTTTTCATCACTATCTTCGCAATCTAGGTGATATGTTTCATATACTTATTTATCTATAAGTTCAATTAATGGACATGTAAACAAATATTGTTCACTTAAGAGGAGGTCATATCTTCTTCACTTCTCATTTTTTAGAAAATTGTTGTGTATGATTAGTAGAAACCCATACCAGATAAAATGTATAGAATTTCTTGGATAAATCATTTTAAATATAGATAAGTAACAACCTTCTCTCTCATATGTAAATGATAACACAAAAAAAGACTATATGGGCATCAAAAATCACCTAAATGCACAGGGTCATTCTTACACCTAGATTGAGTGTATGTAAAACAAAATCGATTTGCATATATTTACATAACAAAGTTTGTGTCATTAAAGTATTACATAGAATGGAGAAATATTGAAGTGAAAATCTCTTTACTTAATAATGAATGAAAAATCATGATTCAGAATTTAAGAGCACTAAAACCATAAAGTGAACTTTAACTCACTGGTATTATTCACATTCATGAAAATAGAAAAACATATGTATGCAAAACATTGCAACAAGCCTTCTCTAAGGCTGAGAGAAAAGTTGTCACTTTACATTTATATTCATGTCTCAAGTAATTACATAACTACCATTTGACATAAATCAAGTTAAGACTAGACTTGACTTAACCTAAGCCAAGTTCATTTAAATGACTTTTTGCGTTACACGTTACAATGTTTAATTAGTTCATAAATGAGCTGATTTGATTTTAATTTATGAATTTAAATAAATTCAATTGATTCAAGTGAAATAATATGGCTCAAAACACATAAATTCATTATGTATTTAATTAGCCACTAGAACTGGTCCACTTTAATGCCAAGTGTGACCCATATAACCTAGTCTAAAGGGCAATAGAGTATGTCACCATATTGAATTTATTTTTTGGATTGACCATGTGGTACAATTCATTATCTTCTTTTCTTTTGATGACATGGGTCCATTGCTTGACCATTTAGATCAAACTATAAGTTGCACTTGATTTAATTCAATGTTCAATTCAAAATCTCCAAGTTAACTCTGATATATAAAATTTATACATTTGACATTGTTTTGACTTGATGCACAAGCATTGGATTGAACTATTAGTTCATTTCACAATATCTCCTTTGACTTGGGTTCTCAGCTTGAATATTTGATAATTATTTGGAACTTTCTACGAATTCAAACATCTTCGTTGCATCTTCACCTCCATTACATTTGGGTCATTGTGATTTGAGCCCATATAGGGTCTTTTCCTTTACGTGGATGGGCATCTATAATTTAAATGATTTGGTGGTAGATGTGTGACAACAAAGTTAAATGTTGAATCCCTTTTGCAGCGTAATTTGTAGCTCACTTCTCAAAGGATGTGTGGGGTGACACCTGCCACTACTGTTCCACGAGGTCCAAGGGGGGAAGGGACATGTGACTGAGCCCCCAAAGAAAAAATTAAGGATTCAATCCCCTATTTATAGAAATATGAATTCCATTTTATTGCATTTTAGTTGATCAAACTAAAATGGAATATTGTAGACTATTCTAGCTTAATTTGATGTTATGCAAAGCAATAAATAACAACTAAATAAATAAAGGAAATGATATAAGCAATCTAAGAAATGAAATATGAAACCCTAATGTGCAAAGAGGGTTAAGAAGTCCTTAGCTAAATCACAAATATGTTGGGACTGTGTCGCACTGGATATTGGTTGAACAAGAGGAGGAAGTGACTGCACATGAGCATGAGAAAATGTAGATCTAAGCTATCTAAGTAGAATGGGCCACCTAGAAAGGGATGGGGGCACCTGGGTGCCCTGGTCTGAGATTTGGGTGCCTCATCTACAGAAATGACCAGGGAACCTCCTCTGAGGTATCACTAGATGATTGCATGTGTTCATCTTCAGTCACATGTATGTCACTAAAGTTTGATGGATGCCACTGCAAATCAAAGATGAAGAAGATACCTGCAAAACCCCAAGTAAAACATCAAAACCCTAAAAAATAATGATGCATATGAAGGCTTCAGATTATTCTCGGCTACCAAATGGATGGACTTATCAGTGAACGCTACACTACATCTCAAACCCAATGTAGTTCTAGGTGTGTGTAAATCGTGCCCTAGGTGATCTTGTGTAATTCGTACTTTGTGAATAATGATCAATAAATAGATGTAGAATGTAGGTAAATGGTGCATTGAATAGAATAAACTCCCCTCCTATGAAGTGTGATGAAAATGAACCAGTCTTTGTCCCTTGTGATCGAGCTAGATGAATGCAAGTGGAGCTATAGATGCTTTGGATGGATGTAACCTTAGGTGGAGATAGTAAGGGATTAGTGCTTGGTCCTTCGTTATGGTATCATAAATTTATATTTATATGGTTCTCTTATTCTAATTTCATAATTATCCCCGAAAAGGATGACCACCAAAAATATAGAAAGGTCAATCAGCTAGAACGTGCCCAAAAAATAAGAGTAAATTGTAAAGAGAATCAGGGTGCATTAGAGGGGACTAGGGTGCTTAGGGCGCCCCAATTCTGGCTGGGTGCCCAAATCTGAGATAAGATGAATACAAAATGACAATATATACTAGGAAAAGTGCGGGTGAAAGGTTGAAAGTAACGATAGAAAGCAAAGTAAAATGGTCAAAGACATGGGTTGATTAGTGCTCTTTTTCACTTGAGAACCATATGAATAGTAGTATAAAACTGAGACTAAATAACTACCCAAAGTGCATGATTTAGTGACTACATTAGGAAGGAAAATCCTAATGGCATTTTTCCACTCTAATTTTAGGAGGAGGAATTCTAATTATACTTTTCCAATTAGGTTTATTTATCTTTGTGGAGAGCCAAAATAGCTCATAACGAGTTCATATGCAATTTTTTCATCTTGAGTTAATAAAATTTTGATATCTTACACAATATATGTTTCCTTATATTTGCCAGGATTCTACCACATAAATATGGCATTTCATCTCTTACATGTTTGGTATTTTGTTCTTTTGTTTTAGCTCTATCTCTATTAATCTTATTATTGATGGTTGTAAAGTGTTTGGTTTCCTAATATTTGACTTGACCTTTTACAAAAAAAATGCATGCCGAGTTGAATATAATAACTGCACACCGAGTTGAATGCAGGAAGATCTTGAGATGCACTGGAGATGATTTAAAAAAAAGAGACTAATACATATCGAATGATGCATGTAGAAGACCATTCAAACAATATTCCGTAAAATAGATCTCACATATTTTCTACCAAATGTCAGATCAGTGAGAAAGAGGATTTCATAAGGTGTGGTGACAATATTCTATAATCTCATACATAAGATGCAATGAAAAAATGGAACAAAGCATAGTTGATCCCCAAAGTAATACGCTCAAATCTAAATATCTTACGCAATGCAACTATAATAGTTTGAATGATAAAAACTGCATAATTGAATGGATGCCCACGAATCCATGATGGGACTGAGATTGTAATGATGTTACGTTCAGGAAGTAAGATATCCACTGAGTTGTTATTTCTTCTAAAGACGTCTTGCAGATCAAGTCATGCAAGGCATGAGCTGAGTCATCGAATTCAATACATTTTAGAGGATTGTGGCATAAATGTCCAAAAAATGGTATTAACTTCCAATGTGCTCCTCAAACCTTTACAAAAATGTGGACATCCATACTCTAAGAAATGTGGACAACTGTCTAATGAGGCCACAATAATGGCAGTGACGTGGTGCAAGGAAGATTGATTCAAATCAATCCACACATGGGCTAATGCAAAGTGTTTTCTCTCTTCGACATCATGTCAATGACACTTAACGCTCGTAGTTTTGATTAAAATGGATGAAGTATTGTATTTTTTAATGTAAACATACATCAAATATTCCTCTCATTGAAACTTTCTCATATCTCTATCATAAACCAACTCTGATACCACTGATAAAAACTACACTATAATTAAACACTTAATATTAAATATATTGAATTTAGAAATCATTCGGGATATCTTTACATAGATGGAGCATACAATTTATAGTGTTTGATCTCCTACAAAGGTGGAGTCAACACTCATCTTCAAACTCTGAAATATCTCCCCTTGAATCTCTCAGATTTATCCCTAGGATATATCTCTCATCCCTTGTAGTCATTTTTACACCCACCAAAGAATAAGGGAATCCCATGCACATCGGCCTATCACTCGGTGGGTGCTTTGCACTCACCCAAGGCACACGCGGGTGTCGAGTATCTCCTTTATGTGAGTTTAGTGGGAAATCATCTATGATGGAAACTTAAAGAGAGTGAGTGGAAATGAGACATGCTTTCATCATAGAGCTTAGAATGGCTTCTAGACCAATGCAATCATCCCAAACAGAAAGATACTTTAACAGAATATAGGACTGAACCAAAATAGAAAGAAAATTTCATAAGGATTCATACTTATATCATAAACATACATGAAATAAAACTATGAAGATATGAGGATGGACCAAAACCATTAATGATCATACTCAAATAAGTTGGTAACCCCATTACATCCATTAGATCCATTAAAGAACATCGCAATATGGAAGACTGAAGTCATACATCATAACTATATCTTCATTCCTTAGCTCTTACAAGAAAATTTACAATCCCAAGCCCCTTGATGTATCATTCTCCTATGTTTTATCTACCCAACCCAATACAACTCCTTGCGACATTTCTGTAGAGCTCCACTTTCTATTGATCTCTCTCTCTTAATTCCTCTATGGGTGCTTGTATTTATAGGCCTCTTGAACTGCCAACTCTTCTTTCTGAGGCTTCAGATCCATCACAAAATTTCCAGATGTGGTCCTCTATGAGAGCATGCTCCTCCAAGCCTAAGCTCTCCACTCCTTACCATGATGGTCTTCTAGAAACCTCCATCGCAAGGAATATTTCTTCCTAGGCCAACTTGTAGCCAAGATGGCACATTATCCGCTCTGCATGTGTAGTTGGGTCATGCTTTTCTCATGTTCTTCCAAAAATGCCAAATACAGATAAGTCTTGAGACCTTATTCTGTCGGTGCGTAACACAGTCCCTCTAAAACCCTCCTAGAACCCTGCCTTGTGCACCTTCTTCTTGCACGCCCACCCTTCAACTTAGGCCTTGCGTGCCCATGCACCTTTTTGTACTTGGTCAATATTTTAAGGGCCCAATGTCACCCCACACTATACATGTTCTTCGCCCACAGGAAAACTTCTTCAAAGAAATAATTACAATAGACTTAAAATCTTGGAAAAAGGATAAGGGAATGAAGAATTGGGGAAAATGAAAGAATGGGGAAGTGTTTTCATTATTGCAACAAGATGGGAAAATATCTTTGCAAGTCAGCCTCCAACTTGTTCCAAGCATTGACTTCATTTTGCGCTCTCTAGAAGATTCCACCAACTCGGGCGCTTACCTCCTAAAAACCCAGTCCATTTCCTCAAGTGATCAATGTTTGAACCATTCCTTATAATTCCTTTCCCACGTCTTCAAGCGCATCCATCCTTCTTGTAATATGTGGGTACAACTCCTTTAGCCAGTTTTTAATTGAACCTCGGAAGGTTTCAATAGCTTCTAACTTTTCTCGACCTTGGTCAGGATCCTCTCCCACTCTGCTCTATTTCCCTTGTTCTTCTCTTGGAATTCCTTGAGCTCTACCTCATGAGTGGTGACCAGAATACTCACCACTTTATCTCTCTCTGCGCAATTGTCATATGCAGCCTCAATAGTATGGGTACCAATTTTCACATCAGCAAGAACTTTTCTATACTCAAAAATTATTGCTACAACCTTCAATTTATCCTCCTTCTCCATGCGCGTCATTTTTTCTTCTGTAGATTCTAAGGCCAGAGGTTTCCTTTCCATTGTGAGGATGTGTGTTAAGTCTTCAAGGCACTCAAGGTAAGATTTTTACTTTTGCGCGGGTGGTGTTAAGTTTGGATGCTTCAAAACAATGGCATCTGTGATGGATTCTACATTCTTATATACCTCGCACACCCTTTCCTTTTCTTCCCTAAGTTCACGCTTTAGTTGCGTGCTAATTAGTTCCTCCTACTTCCAGTTCTTGGTGCTCTCTTATATCTCTTCTTCCCTCTTTTCTATCTATGCCTCAAGAAATTTTAGCCTTTCATTTATTCCGAATAACCTAGCTTCCAACTCAACTGAGACCTTATTTAAAGCATTACAAACTTGTTCATCTGAAAGCTGTTGAGTGCTCACCAAGGGGTTATCTCCTTTTGACTCAGGCATTTTCATTAGTGCTCCTTGGCTTACCTTGAACTCTAGATTGTCGATGTGGGACTCAATTTCCCATGAAATCATTTTCCTCATCATAAATGTATCTCATTCTTGGCTTTTGGATCTCCATGCACTTTCCTCCTATGTGTGTGCCCTTAAGAATAGTTACCGATACACTGGGGCCTCCCACGCTGTCATGATTTTTCCATACGCTTTCTTCCCTATCTTCATTCATCACTATATCAGCGTTGCACTCCAATTCTTGTTCTACTAAGGCTTCAATTATTTTTGTTGCTTCTCTTTCTACCACCTTGTTTACTTCATCCTTAGTGAGGCTTGGAGTCCTCTGACCCTTCGTGCTAACCTCTTCACCTCCTCCCATGTCCTGGGTGCCCTCCTCCTCTTGGCTTCCCTTAATTTGCACAAAGGGATAGTCATGTTTCTCCTCTTTGCCTTCTTCTTTCGAATCGTGTGCACTAAAAACAAGTAGTTCTTGGTCCCCTTCAGGTTCATCTTCTTCATCGTCATCCCTCTCACCCTTTT
Source organism: Taxus chinensis (assembly GCA_019776745.2). Classification (NCBI taxonomy): domain Eukaryota; kingdom Viridiplantae; phylum Streptophyta; class Pinopsida; order Cupressales; family Taxaceae; genus Taxus; species Taxus chinensis. The sequence continues at coordinate 29,400,463 of CM034150.1, read as the reverse complement.
ATTTCTCCAAGCTCTTTGTTTCCTCTGAGTCATCTTCCTCCATTACCTTTTGTTTCTTCCTAACTGGGGATTCCAGTATAGGATACTCTGCTTTCTCTTCCTCCTACTCTGGTTATTTCTCCTCTGCAATAAGCTTTCCTTGCTTTAGTGCATCCTCTTTGATTGGTGACTTCCTCCTACGTGTGTAAGTACTTGTTCTAGCACTTGTTCCCGGGGTTCCCACGACTTGATTATCTTGAACACTTAGTGCCTTCTTCCTTATCTCTTTCGTCTCCTTTTTTTGGGCATGGTCTGCTTCCTACCTATTAGGTCCTCAGGTATAAATATCTCGTTCTCAAGATAAGTTCTCTTTTCAAACTAGGGCCTTATGCGAAGGTATACATGTGCCATGGACCTCCCTACAATAGCTAGAGTCAGGCATTTCATCATCTGAACTTCATACGACATGTAATTTTCCACGTACGCACACTTATTGGGGTAGACCAACGTCCTCCGCATCTCCCTATGGTCCTAATCCATACTTCCAAGGTAAAACTTCAGCTTCTTGGATTCCTTGAATCTATTTATCCCCTCCTAGAAGTACTGATCGGTGAATGAAAATGGAATTTTACACCGTGGGCTCATGCTTTCATCAACTAACCTAAATCTTCCAATGTAGAAGTGTTGGTATACTGTGAATTCAACTTCTCCTTCTGTGAGCTTTGGAAGTTGTTCTGGGATCCTCCACTCTGCCTTGAATGCATTCCTCAAGCGCATATACCATTTCTCAAGACACACCTTATGAATGGTCATCATGTTAACGCAAGTATATTTTTTGAGTCTCTTTGCAGGTGAGGCATCTTCCTCTAGGTACTCCCACATGAACTTATCTACCACATCTAGCACTCCAATCTCTGAAAATATAATAGTGAAGAGGACATTGGAAAAAAGTATCTTGTCAACCTCCTATGCATTGTTGATGATCTCATTTGCGATGTACACAGATAAGTTGTAGATGGCTCCTTCTGATATCCTTCTATAAACATTAAGCCATGATTTGTTCACATGCGTCCATCTCTCTTGGTTATTAAGTTTGGTTACCAGGTGCATGGCCATTCTCATCAGCAGGTCTTGGATATCCGCAATATAAAAGTACCTTGATCCCTTCTTGTATGCATATTTAGAGACGGTTTCTTTGATGGATTCTTTATCACATAGGTCATCCTTTATATCTTCTCCTTCACATATGAGACCTGTGGATTTTGAAATCAGCTGAGGAGTTATGCGCATCTTACGCCCCACGAAGTGAAAGTAATCTTCATGTACAGACAACATCAATCATTCATAGAGTTGCAACAATCCTACCTTCTCCAACTTCACTTTTACTTCGTCGCTATAAATTGGTAACCTTTCTGATGTCCTCTTGTTTTTCAGGTGCACTAACTCTAGCGCCATTTATTTTTCAGTTGTGTTTATGTAATGGTTATAATCACTTATTGTCATGTCTCTTAAATGGGACTCCCACTCCTTTCCAAGAAAAACCCCATCTGGGTACTGCATTTCTGCATACCATTCTTCATTGGTACTTGCGGTGATTTCTTGTAGTTTTCTCTTGCCCTTTTTAGGTGTTAAAAATAGTTTCTTAGGTGCCATTGGGTAGGTTATCTTTTCACTTTAACTTCTCTTTCTCTGCTTCTCTACCCTTTCCAAGTTTAGATCTCGAACTTGTGAAGAAAATCCTTTCCAACCGATGCCCTAGCTATCAAACCCTCGCTAGAATATCCCTTTCACAAGACGACACTTCTCCACAACTCTCTCCACATCCGTGAACTATTCCCCCCTTGTTTTGCAGATCTAAACCAATCACTCATGGTTAAATTTCTCCAATTTTTATTCACACAGATCAGCTCTGGAAACCCTAGTTCACAAAATATCTTCCTTCTCGTATTCCCAAAGTAAAATAATAAAGTGTCCAACCTTCTATTTATAGTTTTTACCACTTTTTAACATTAAATGCTACCTTAACCACCACCATACTTCAACACTTAATACAGATTTTTCAAAAAAATATGACTTTATCCTTTTAACTCACGTGCCCAATCTTGCGCGAACAATCCCCCAACCTTATGATGCATAACCAATCCATCTTGACAGGAGACTCTTGCACATGCATCATTAACACCGAAGGTACTTCCATCATTATTTTTTCTCTCTTACCTTGTGTTGCTTTTGTGCTTCTTCCTCTTTTGTACATGGATCCACAATGTAGCCTTCCCCTAACACCAACCATCCTTTATCACCTTTCCTTCCATGCACTTACTTTCTCAAGGCTATTCAACTGGGATTTTCAACACAATCCTTCCTAGTTCTTCACACTTTACACTTTTCCCCACATTATTCTACCCCACACTAAAACAATGTGTGGTCCTCTGCGCACTCACAACCTTCAAAAATTAAAGAGGTTACTGCCACCCAAGGTGCAACACAAAAACAACAACGAGAAAGGGAAACACAAGAAAAGAAAATGCATTAAGGGAAATCCTAAACTAACTGGCAACACTACCTTATTTACAAACACCATGAAGGATTATTTATAGTAGGGATTCAACTGGCACACATCTGAATCAAGGATGTATGAGATCATGTAGGGGCCCAACTAATTGACTTTCAACTTCCCAAGATGGTGCATAAACTTGGAATCATAAAGCAAGACCATCTACCCAACCTCAAACTTCTTGTTCTTAATGTGACGATCATGCCATGCCTTTTGTTTTTCTTTTTTAGTTTTTTGTCTCCACCTGGCGAGTGATCATCTTTCATATAATTACATTAAATTTTCTATTATTTCCTCCAATGTTTGTTCATCATCTAATCCTCCTACGCGTGCTATATGCAGAGAAGGTAACATGAATTCAACTAGTAGGATAGCCTCCGTGCCAAACACCAATTGAAATGGTGTGGCCTTATTCAACCTCTTATAGGTTGTCCTATATGCCCAAAGAATGGCTTATACTTTGTCATTGCAATCCTTTCTACAAACATCACAGATCTTAGTCAGCATGTGACTAAGTATTTTTTTAAATGCCTCAACAGTTCCATTTTCTTATGGGTGATAGGGAGGAGTTTTTTGATGGGCCACCATGAATTATGAAAACACGATCCTAACCATTTCATTTAGGAATTTCATACCTATATCACTTGTTAAACTCAATGGGAATCCATACCTACTGATTATTTTTTCCCATAAAAATCTAGTAGCTGTAGCCATTGTACAATCCTTTGTAGGCACTTCCTCTACCCACCTTGTCAAATAATTAGTGCAAGTGAGGATATACCACAAACTAGTCCTTCATGCAGCTGGTGAGACTGGTCTGAAAAATTCAATAGCACCATTCTCATGGTATCTGTACGTCGGAAAAGTGACAGGCGAGCGTGAGAATCGACAAGTAACTCTTCTGCGTACCCGACCTCCCGAGGTCGTGCCGAGACAGCCGGTGGGGGTAGAATATGCTGACAAGCTAGTTAGGCAATCTAATGTCTTCGACACGCACTAATGGTATTTGCGAATCTAAGGCAAAGAAGGCCCTTCTTACTTGGACTGGTGTGATAGATCGATCAGCGAGGATGACTGCTCGAAGGCTCCAATCAATATCGAGCTCTGGCGTGATTCGATCTATGGGCTGCGGAATACGTGGGAAGTGACCTGGGATTGTTTCGTATATATCTCCTGATAAGGTCATATGGCGGACAATGAAAATAGTCGACTCTATGGACGATTTTCTGGCCTAGTCCAGAATTCCCTAGCTTCGTTAGCCGCTATATCTAGTAAGGACAGTTGTTCGACGATGATAGGTGGAAGTGGGGTAGACTGAAATACTAATGTGCGTAGGCCAGTGTCTATATCTAACTGACTTGTGGATTCGTTGGGCTGTGGGATCTGGGGATCACAACCATAGACTCTTGGTTGTTGCGGTCCCGTTATGGTCATACGGGAGATCAAGTTCTGATCCCTAGTATCCAGTAGTCGTAAGCCTTTTCAGCTTCTACGTTTAGAATCAGCAATTGTGCGATTTTCTCAGAATACCTCACAGGTGTTCTAGCGACTTGGATTCTTAAGCTGGTATCTATATCTACTAGGGTGTCTCCAGCGTCTGGCTGTGGAACTAAAGGATCGCACCCGAATATTTGTTCTTTTTCAAATCCTTCTACAGTCATGCGGATGTTTTCTAGGATAACCTGTAGTTTGGCTGATTTGACCAAAACAGATGTGCTTGGTCGTCTTCGATATTTAACCCTCTCAACTGTGACCTGATCTGTTGGAAGTCTGTTGTTGTTTGGAAGACTTGTATCCTAAGGTTTTGGTCAATATCAGTTATTGCCACTACGGTATTGGGCTGGGGCACAATTGGCTCGAAAATGTATTCCCTGGGCTCCCTGGGTCCCGTAATTGTCATACAAAAGCAATAATGAAACAAACTATGATAAAGTAAAAACTAAGTGTACTTCTAACATATATAATTTCTTTTTGTATTTTCTGGCAATTTATAAGAAAGCAGCTATTTAAAATATTTAGAATTGACAACTAAACTAACAACGTAAAACAAACAAAATAGCCGAGTGTAGCTATTTGTCTGTGCAATTTCGTACATCTATCCTAAACAATGAAATAACTAATCTATCTGCAAGATTCTCGATCCTACCTCAGAAGTGAGGAATGAATCATAGTTTCTCAGAAACTATCAATCCCCACAACCTCCCTGGCAATATCGAGAATGGAAATAACTGAAATAAAACGATTAACTACTTTATTTGATAAGTTCTAACTATAACTTTGAAAGATGGAACCTGGATTTCGCAGAACAGTGGCGAATCCGACGGTGTGTATGTTCTTGTCCCCTCAGTATGATCTCCACGTTCTTTGTGCTCACGTGAATCCAGAAAAGCGTGAAATGCTTGCATCAACAGGAATAAGTATTTGGATCAATGGACAGCCTTCGAAATGCAGACAGAATAGAATGCGGATAGGAGAGGGATAGCACAAGAGTACAGAGCTTGGCCTATGCAATTCCTAGCGGGGTCTACTGCGAATCATGCAACAAAGAGCGTCCAGAACCTGAGACTAGCCTGTATGAAGAGCAAAACCTGCAACTTTAATGGCTACCTAGACCGTTCTACTCCAAAACAATAATGCTGTCTGCACAAGTTGGGTCTGTGGCTTACCAACAGTAACATAAAGCTAAAACAAACCTGCAATAAACTGTTCTACCAATCCTGAGCAAACTAAAACGACCATGGTACTGAAAACATGAAGATTGGATTGAAAATGGTGGCCCAAATGATGTTTGCACTTGCACAAGTTGGATATGTGGCTTACCAGCTGCAATACAAAACTAACCAAGGCACTCAATGGAAAACTAGAAACCTAAGCAAAGGAAAACTAAATCTACTGCAACAAGAAATTTAAAACAAACTTTGGAGCAAAATTCAGAACTAAGATCAGGGGCCATTTGCATGTGCACAAACCATGCATTTATAGGAATCCAAACATGCAAAGATCAAATCCAAACTGAACTCCTAAACATTAAACAAAAGAAAAACACTATTCCAGGGGACCAAAAACATTAATGCAAGCTTAAGTCGGCAAGAAAAGCTGGTGAGTCGTTGATCTTTGCGTGCGTTCCGTCAAAAGCACGTTCTGGAAAACGCGCACGGGACCGCCGCCCTGCTCAGGGCGGCGGTTACAGGACCGCCGCCCTGTTCAGGGAGGCGGTCACGAGACCGCCGCCCAGGCAGGGCGGCGGTTTCATCACTGAAGACCAAAAGGCCAAGAAAAGAGGAAAAATAGGGAAAACAAAGCACGCAGGGGCTAAGCGGGATGTTAACGCATATCCGTAAGGCTTTTCTGGATCCCGAACACCTTGCGAAGAGACCTGTATCATCATTGGGGCACTTATTACACCGTTCCGCAGTACAGTACCTTACAATTTTGGGTACGTACATATTGCCCCCTCGGAGAAGCGTTTTAGCCATGAAGAGGCATAAAACGGTGGGTCCGAGCATGGCCGTCCCGAAATGGGAAGTGAGAAATTATACCTTACACGCCCGTGTGTTGAAATGACGCCGCCCTAAAATTCCCGCTACCTGCAAAATGAAAAGAGCACTCAAATGCAGATAGATACAATAATTTGAAAAATAAACGTTAAAATAATAGAGAAAGAGGACGTACCGTTTGTGCGAGGATAGAAACTTACCTCCGTCGGCGCTCCGAACCTGCGAAAAAGTTCATTTTAAAACGAAACAGAACGATATATATATGAAAGTGGGCCCATTTTCCTATTCATTTGCGCGAGTCGATTTGATTGATTTTGAGCTCTGGGACCCACGGTGACGGTTTCTTACGCGAGTAGAGTCAAAACATCCGTAGTGAGATAGAGATCATGCCTCCACGAGCGGAACACCGACCTCAGCGATCACAGGTTGGTTTTCTTCCATTTTGTGTTTTTCCCTCTTCAAATTTGAAATGGCAAATTCTTTGCAATGGGGGGATTATTTTTGAAATTGTTAGGTTCAAAAGGTCCATCTAGGGGGGGGGCGCCTACTGGGTAGGCTTTGTTTTTAGTTGAAATGGTTATTTTTCGCTTTTTTGGGACTTTTTAGGTTTAAAAACCCGCGCGGGTTTTCGGACCGCGACCGCCGCCCCAGACAGGGCGGCGGTTACACGACCGCCGCCTTGTACAGGGCGGCGGTCACGAGACCGCCGCCCTTAAGGCGGCGGTTACAAAACCGCCCCCCTGCTCAGGGCGGCGGTTTTGCACAGAATGCACAAGAACCTTACTTAAAAGCTTTTACTTGTATTTTTAGCATTTGTACGTGTTTTTACGCTTCTCTTGATGTTGTTTAGATACTAACTTACTCTTCCTTGTGTGTTTTTGGGTGTATGCAGGCAAAAGAGGAGTACATTAGATGGAGCCGGGAGAGAGAGTGTGACTGGCTGCCCGGGGTTTTGGATGCCCTCTCAGCAGATGAGGAGGACACATTGCAGAGGGCCGGTATATTACGTTTGTCGCGTGTGCCCCACGTTGCTCCATCCAGTCAGATTCTTTGTGACCTATTTTCATATTGGGACGCGGATCGGAACACCTTCCGACTGCCAGGGGTCCGTGGTGAGTGGACCATTACTTTGGAGGATGTTTATCGCATCCTGGGGGTCCCGATCATCGGGAGGAGACTCACACTGGAGACAGCTGGGTCCAGAGCACAGATTGCACAGTGGGCAGGTTATATGGGGGACGCAGCTATTTCCACGGGGCCAAAGAAGGGAGTGAGAGTTAGATCCATTCCTTCTTTGCCCATCCCCGTATTTCGTCAGGCCATCATGGGGATCCTTGCCTCGAGACTGATCGGGGACAAGGGAGGGGATACATTGTTATACTGCTGGGGCCCCATCATTGCACAGATAGAGGGACATGGCCGGAAATACGCCTGGGGCGCAGACATTTTGGGGACCACCTACCATGACTTATACAGGGTGGTCCGATTGCAGGGACAGTCTTTGAGCCACCCCACTCTAGTCATGAGTTGGGTGTATGAGCGTTTCATTCCGTATGGCAGAGGCGTGGCGGTGGCAGATCCCGGGGCGGTGAGGGCAGCCCGATGGTCAGGTATGTCAGTGCTCAGAGCACCTCACCAGCCAGTAGCCACCCTTACCACGGCAGACATGGAGGCTACACCGTACCAGCTTATGGCCGGTATATGGGGAGAGGAGACTACGACATTGATCTCCTGCTCCATCACAGGGCAGGTTATTGATCGTGTGGGCCGGGTAGAGGTACATCCCTTCAGCAGGGTTCCTCAGCAGTTTGGCCTCCCCTACGCGGCTATGCTTCCTCCAGTAGCACCCGTTTATAGATCAGTCCGAGAGGCTAGAGGGGGGCCTAGAGGCCGTGGTTGGACAGTGATTACCCCTGGCATTCCTATTGCAGCCAGAGGGATAGTTCGGGCCAGAGGGAGAGCTGGTGCGCCTCGGGCACCATTACTTCAGATTGCTGCAGGTCCTGCTCATAGCAGTGACGACCCTATAGATATTGACTCCGATTCTGAGGAGCACACAGAGGGAGGGTCAGAGGAGCAGACGGACGAGAGCGATCCTGAGTGGCATGATACTCAGGATATTTTGCGAGCAGAGAGAGAGGAGGAGAGTGCAGAGAGAGAGACCGTGGCCTCTGAGGAGCCACTCTCCCGAGGTCATGGTGGAGACGATGAGTCCGTTGCGGGGCGCCATGTTGCCCCAACTACAGGAGTAGCTCCTCAGTCGGCAGCGGCATCAGCAGCAGGTGCTGGCCCTGGCGACCCATCTTGGAGGCCCGGCGATCCGAGTAAGTTATCTTCTCCTCCTTTCAATGCTTGTTTTGTTTTAGGATTTGTTTTCGAATGTTAACTCTCCTTATATTTGCATTGTGTATACTTTAATCTTTTGCCTAGTTTCTAATTTGTTTTTCTTTCTTTGCTTTGCAGAGACTGTTGATGAGTGGCGGGATCTAATCCGTAGGGTTTGCGTCGATTCTTTGATGATCCCTATGGATAAGACCCGTACGGAGTTATCCGTGGATGCCGGAGAGCCCTCAGCAGCCGGCAGGCACACTGACGTCTTCGCTCCCGTTTGGCATGTGGCCAAGATGGTGTCAACTCTCCGTACAGAGTTGGCAGGCTATAGGACAGCCGAGCGTCTTATGAGGAGCCGCTCTCATGGCGAGACCACGACTGCCCCTAGGGACCCCGAGCCCTCCGTCCATTCAGAGCGCCAGCGTAGCCGGAGTCCTAGGCGAGGGCGCGCACCTTCAGCGGGATCGCGCAGGGGTTGAGAGGCCACTTGGCTTTCTGTATCTGTAGTTACATTCTTTTGTGTATTACGGGCTCTTTGAGCGTTTTGACCATGCCTAGCGCATGATGGCATTGTATATAAACTTGATTTATTTATATATATGCGTCGGTTTTGGATCAAAACTTGTCATTTGTATTCTACTTTCTTTATTTCCAACTGTTTTGTGTATACTACGATGTATGTTTTATATGCTTTCTAGAATGTATGCAATGGAAAACAGATGGTGCAAATGTTTGTTTTCTTTTTGTGTTTCATGATGCTGATACATGATATTGTAGATATATTGTGATCTTAAATCTTAGCTTCTGTGAGCAATTTTGGATATCTCATGATTTGTTTTGGCAAAGTGATGAAAATAACCAGTATGATGAACAGATTAACTTGCCCCACTCCTAACTCCACGCAACTAGTAAGATGCGAGGGCTCATCACCAAGAGCCAAGAAGGGCGCAAGTTATGAAATATGGTGAAATGATAGTGATAAAAGACAGGCGAAGCTTTGGTGGAACCAAGTTAAGAACTACAAGCTTACTCTACCTGAATGACTTCATAGTTTTGGGTGCGACTTGCTTTGCGGTTTATCCAGACTTAGACCCGTAGATGGCCACATAGTAGACAAAATCTGGGTTTTTAGGATTTTTAACTCTCTTGGAATTTTGAACATCTGATTCATTCATTTATTGACTCAAAGTTTGAATTGATTGTTTTATGACTTTTTAACATTCACTTTGTTTAAAGGACCCCCTACACTTTGCCCCATGCTACCTGTAAGAAGCATGGGTTTATCACCGTGGGCAAGGCATAGGCGAGTAAGGGCATTTCCATCCTTTCCCAACCCTACGTCACTAGTAAGAGACGCAAGCTCATCACCGAAGGTTGGTGGGGCAAGGAAATGTGTAAAATAAAATTTTCTGTTTCAATCACTTCTTGACTTGTCTATCTGAGTAAACTGTCAGTATATGCTTATTTCCAAAGAGATGCGTATATGGGATAGATGTGACACCATGAAGCTTCTAGAACAGACCATAGGCAAGACACCTATCCTAAGAAGAAATCAAAGCGAGAACAAACTTGCAGATCTTGGTATGGTTACCATTAGGACTTCGTCATGTCTGAATTTGTTTGATAAAAGATTCTGAAGTGATTTGATAATGTTAAAGATGGAGAGATATGATTAAAGAACTTTATGCCAGAAACATCACGAGTTTGAAATAAATTGCTTTTGAGAATAGATTCCTTGATCACAATTTGTGTAAGAACAAGTGGACAAAATGATCCTAATTTGTATGAAAATGCAATGTAGATAGTTATATAGGCAGCGTTAGCTGCTTACGCGTAGAAACGCTTGAGGTGGAGAGAATTGACTGTTTCGCCAAACTCCTCACCTTCTAGCGTACATAAGAGGTATGCACCATTTCCGTAGTCTTTTGTGACTCGGTATGGGCCCAACCATTTGGGCCGGAATTTCCTTCCTTCGCCAGTCTTCTTGTCGATCCGGCTGTCTAACCTTAGAACTAGGTCACCTTCGTATATGTCACGTTCATAGACCTTCTTGTTGTACTGCCGGCACATCCGGTCGGCATAGACTCTATGTCGTTGTTCAGCATTTAACCTAGTTTCATCGAGGCTTTCTAATTGAGAAAGACGCGCTTCTCTGTAAGCATCCTCATCCAGAATCCCTTGTAGCGAAATGCGGAGACTGGGGATTTCAACTTCGAGTGGGAGAACTGCTTCTGACCCAAATACCAGTGAGAAAGGAGTTGCTCCTGTCGGAGTTCTTATTGAAGTTCGATGGGCCCACAAGGCCGGATATAACTTTAAATGCCAATCCCGCTTGTTTTCTTTCACTGTTTTAAGGAGAATGGCTTTCAGTGTTTTATTTGTTGCTTCAGCCTGCCCATTGGCTTGGGGATAGTACAAGGAGGCCGTATGATGGCTGATTTTAAATTTGTTGCATAATTCACGAACCTCTTCATTTTTAAAAGAAGTTCCATTATCTGAGATAATGATTTGCGGGATACCGTACCTGCAAATGATTTGGTTCAAAATGAACTTAGCGATTACAGAACCAGGTACAGTTGTAAGAGGCATGGCCTCTACCCATTTAGTGAAATATTCAGTGGCCGTGATTATAAAATTGTGGCCGTCTGTGGACGAGGGAGAGAATTTCCCTATCAAATCTAGGCCCCATGTAGAAAAGGGCCATGGGGTAACGATTGGTTGCAAAGCTTGTGCCGGCATGTGGATCTCATGAGAGAACTCCTGACATTTATGACACCTGCGTACAAACTCTATTGTGTCATGTTCTAGAGTGGGCCAGAAATAGCCCATTCGATGTATTTTTCGAGCGGTGGCATGGCCACCGAAGTGGCCTCCACATATACCGCTATGGGATTCATGGAGAATCTTCTTGGATTCTTCTGTGTCGACACACCTTAAGAGCATCCCATCGAATGCTTTCCGATAGAGGACTTGCTCTATAATGACGTATTTAGTTACGACAATACGTAACCGTCTTCTTTGTTGAGGTGTAGCTCCTTCTGGGTACTTATGGTCCATGATATAACTAATAATATCAGCGTACCAAGGGCACTCAGATATAGCAGGTCGGGTTTCGACGTAGTAAACACATTCATCTGGAAAGTCTAAGTCTACTAAATCGCCTCCGTCTAGCGGGTTATCAGCTAACCAATCTGCAATGATTTGTCCTTTAACTGACTTCTGGTTTACAAAAGTTAATTCGAACTCTCCCATTAAGGTTATAAAACGTCCAGCTTTTTTGGACAAGGACCCTTGTGTGAGAAAAGTCCGTAAATGGTCCGTCTTTACTATGACCCTTGTCTCTTGATTTAGCATGTAGTGTCTTAGGCGTTTAGTAGCAAAGACTATGGCAAGACATTCTCGTTCCGCTTGTGTATAGCGCGTTTCGTAGTCAAGCAATGTTCGGCTAATGAAATAAATTGCACGCTCTCTCTTGTCATCGTCTTCTTGGGCTAGCATACAAGCTAACGAAACATCGGTAGCCCGTGAGTACAAAATTAAAGGGCGATCTAGCTTTGGTGGCATTAGCGTAGGCGGTGATAACAAGAAACGCTTGACAGCATCAAAAGCTTCATTGCAATCTTCAGTCCAATTAATGCTATAGTCCTTCTTGAGTAAATTGTTGATTGGATGAACGGCGAAGCTTAGATCTGGGATAAATCTCCGGATTGCACCCAACTTCCCGAGAAATGATCTGATTCCAGATTCACTCGAGGGTGGGACCATTTCGAGGACAGCCCGAATTTTGGCTGGATCAACATCAATCCCTCGTGACGAAATGATGTAACCTAGGAGCTTTCCTGCCGTTACACCGAAGACGCATTTCTCTGGGTTTAGGGTAACCCCGTATTCTATTAGGCGTGAAAGGATGATGCGGAGCACTTCAGGATGGTCACAACGCTTCTTGGCCTTAGCCAACAAGTCATCTACATAGGATTCCACAATTTTATGGATTAAATCATGAAATATGTATGTCATGGCCCGCTGGTACGTAGCACCAGCGTTCTTGAGACCGAATGGCATAACAGCGTAGCAATAGGTTCCCCAAGGAGTTATAAACGTGGTTTTAGCTTGATCTTGCTCGGATATTTTGATTTGATTGTATCCCGAGAATCCATCCATGAGAGACAAGAGTTCAAAACCTGCTGTTGCATCAACAATAACGTCTATGGATGGTAATGGGAAGTCGTCCTTAGGGCAAGCTTTGTTGATATCTCGAAAATCTATGCAGATGCGTATCTTTCCATTCTTCTTGAGAACGGGAACGATGTTGGATACCCATTGGGAGTAGTCAACTGGCTTGATGAATCCTACTTGAAGGAGTTTCATCACCTCCTCTTTTACCATGAGAGCTACTTTGGGTTTCATGGGTCTTGATTTCTGTTTAATAGGCTTTGCATCTGATCTAGTGACAAGGTTGTGCACCGCAATGTGGGGTGCGACTCCGGTCATCTCTTTGTAATTAAATGCAAATGCCTTCTGATGTTCTCTGAGAACCTGAGTATGTATCTCTACTTCCTCTGGGGTTAATGAAGAACCTAGCTTTAAAACTCTTGGTTCATCTTCCGTTCCGATGTTGACATCGATTGTTTCTTCAATTAAAGAGGCATTACCCTCTTCGAACTCTGGTGGTGCCGGAGGTAGATCTATATCATCCCCGTTTTCCACCATGTATATATTAGGTTCTTTTTGCGAGGGAAGATTCGTTACGGGATTTCCGAAGTAGGAAGATGAATGCGGGATCAGGGATAAATCCAGCGTGTGATAGGAGAGATGTAATGCTGCAAGGGCATTTAAGTAATCCAAAGTAGCCGCATCATTTCCAACATGGTCTAGGATGGTAGATTCACTTCCGTTTGAAAGAGGATCCATCATCGTTTTTATTAATGGTTCGTTACGAATGGATACCGTGAAATGAGTATCTTCTAGCTCATTGCTTGGAGTGAAGCGTGATGCCGAAGTTGCTATCGAATCGGCGAGAAGATTCTTCTCTCGTGGAATTGCTTCAATGGATATGAAGTTGAACGCTTTGCTTAAATCTAATACAGCGTTTTTGTAAAGTTGCAAGTGTTCGGCTTTAGTTTCATATACCTCTGAAACTTGGTTTGCAACTAATTGCGAGTCTCCTAAAACTCTGATATTATCAATACCAATTCTTTTGGCTAAGGTAAGGCCAAGGAGGAGGGCTTCGTATTCAGCGCCGTTGTTTGTACATTCAAAGTTTAATTTAAAAGAGAATGGGAGGACCTTCTCTTCGGGCGAGGTAAGAATTATACCTGCCCCCGCTCCATAACGGCATTTAGCTCCATCGAAATGGAGAGTCCAATACTTAGCTGGGAGTATGGATGTAGGTGTATCTGCTGTGTTTGCACACTCTACCTCTACCATACAGAGATCTTCTGCTGGCAAGGAACCAACACCTAAGGAAAATCCTATGCCTACTGAATCGAATGGTAAGAATATTGGTGAATCTTGTTCTATTAATTCAACGATCTTCGCAGTAGTCTCTAATGATACTGTCTCTTTAGTTTTACCTTTTGGAATTGTTTGGACTATGTTGGTAGTTTCAAGATCCGTCGTAGGTATCAACTTTTCCTCTGGCTTTGAGTCGGAGGGTTTGTTAAGTTGGTTTGTTGGCAGTTCGAATTCTGAGTGTACACCTGGTCTCTTCTTTAAATCAGCTAGGTGTACGTCAAATGGCTTTGGATCGCCTTTGGCTACAAATACCCTTCCTAGATGCAGGAATCTTACTTCTTGAAATAGCGTGGAAGGGATTGCTTTCATGCGGTGAATCCATGGTCGGCCGAGGATCATATTATAATTGGTTTCCCGATCTATAATATAAAACTCAGTTAGGATTGTTTTAGGTCCTAAGGTGACCGGTAATATTATAGTTCCTATCGATGTGGCTTTAAGGCTATCGTAGCCTCTCAAGGTATTTCGTGTAGTAGAACAGTTTGTTTCTCCATATCCCAGTTTTTGGAGAAAAGAGAAAGGGACTATGTTAACTGCAGCCCCGTCATCAACCATTGCCCGTTTTACATAGTTATTATAAACTTGTACTTGCAAGTGTAGGGCTGGATCGCCTCGGCGCGCGATCTCAGCATCTGTAGGCATTTTACTTATTTCGAATATGAATTCGACATCCCTCTCTGCTTGTCCCGGAGGATAAACATCAAAATCTATATGATTTACTTGTGCTTCTGGTGGTGGAGTGATACTAATTAAATGACCCAAACCTAACGCCTCTAAAAGAGCAGCCCTATGAGCAGGGGAATTCTTTAGTAAATCAAGGAATGAAATATGCGAGAAGGTTTTTGTTAGATCATTAATTAGATCGTAAGCACCCATAGGTTTTGCTATGGTTTGTTGGACATTATCTGCTTCCGGCAGATGGCTAGGACTTGATTGAGAGAAATATTCTCGTGTCCTTGTAATTGCTTCAACGGGTAAATCGGAATCTAACTCTACTAATCCAACTACCTTAGGTCGTGGTTGACTTCCTAGTTGTGGCGCGACCAACGGATTTAGCGAGGTTGAGGCCTCGTGATCGTTATTTCCTGTTATTACACCTTTGTTTGTTCCAGTTGGTTTTAACCTATCGCTATCATGATTTGGGAGTGGATCATTAAAGATCTTGAGAGGGGCATTCTGAGGGGAAACTGCCCCTGCGAAGGTATTTGTCGTTGGCGACGTAGGATCTGCTAAGAACATATCCATAAAAAATTGTTTTTGTTCATTTGGCAAGCGTTGCATGAATTTGTTGTAATCACGACACGTTCTAGTGTCATGCCCTTGAATTTTATGGAAACCACAATAAGAATTGGGATTATAATTCCCGTTTTGTTGGTTTGGTGTGTATTGTGGCCTAAAATTCCGGTCAAACTGTTGCCTATTAGGACCAAAGTTTTGGAATTGTTGTTTTTGGTTTTGACTTTGGTTTTGGTAACCAAATGAGTTTTGGCTTGGTCCTTGCATGGGATTTCGCCGTTGTTGTTGTGGATTATTAAAATCCACCGTATTGATCGTCGGGGTAAAATTGTTGTTTCTTTGGTTGTTTGTTTGCGACGGAGTATTAATGACATTTACCCTCTTGGGCTGGTCAGTTACCCCATCCGTTGTTACCCCACGATTTTTGTTGAGGATTTTGGGTCCTTGATTGACGTTTGTGGTGGTTGTAATATTTTGAGTAGAGGTGATTAACCTCCCGTTTGTTCCATACGTCTTACGGCCACTATCTATCGCTGCTTGATCAATTCGCAGAGCGCTCTCAAGTACTTCGTCATAAGTCCTTAGTGGGAACTTCTGGACTTCTTCCTTCACCTCTCTGCTAAGAGAATGAAGGAATAAATCGCATAGTTCCATCTGATCCATGTTTGGAGCGCTTGCCGAGGAATAAAGGACTGTGCGCCACCTTTGGATGAAATGGGCGACAGATTCGTTATGTTCTTGCTTGATGTGCAAGAACTCCCTGATTCCTGTCCTTAGTAGTTTGTTCATGTCGAAGGCTTTGATGAACTCAGACACGAGTTGTTTGAACGAGTGTATGGAAGCTTCAGGTATCCTATAATACCAATCAAGAGCAATGTTCTCCAATGTATTAGGGAATATTGTGGCAATAACCCCATCCCATGGGAGTAATTCACGAATGGCTGTAGCGTAAGCTTTGATATGCGCATTCGGATCTCCTTCTCCTTTGTATTTAGGCAAATCGGGAAGAGGCCTTGGAAGCATAACGCTTCGTATGGCGAAATCTAAGGGCTCTTTTAAATATTCCGAATAAGTCCCTATTGCATACGTCTCAACCATTGATGGTGCCTGTTGAGGAGGTGGTGGCGGAACGGGTTGTTGATATGGCGTAACGTACGCGTTAGCAGGGGCATAAGGCAATCCTTGTATTTGAGTAAACATGCCGGGGGATGAGTACAAATCCCCTTGTGGTGATTTGGAGTACATGTTTAAGTACGAAGGGGTACTATCCAGGAATGGATTGCTTTGCACTGGACCTAGAGGAACAGTACTGGCGATAGTGGGTCTAGTTGGTACTTGTTGTGAATATTGAGGAGTCATACCCAGTGTGCCTACTCCTGTGAGGAGATCTACTTGGCTAGGATGGTGCGGAGGATTGGAATTCCCTGTTTGTATGATTCTTGAATTTTGACTTGCTTGGGCAAGTTCTAATCCTCTAACCTTTTCCATTAGATTTGAAATGACTTCGTTTGGTGAAGCCATGATATCGTGCCTTGGTGGCGTTTGTTGTATATCCCGGTGTTGTATAGGCATGTGATAGCCTGTCATGAATTGATTGCTATCTTGCCAAGTTTCTCCAAGAATATTTCCTGTAGAGGTATTTTCTTGAAAATGGGTCTCAGGTTGTACTTGTAAACCTCCTATAGGTGGGTACATACCCCGGGAGCGTTGTTCACTCCTAGGATAAGGTATTGATTGTCCATCATCCAAGACCAGGTATGGATCCGATTGTCTACTAATATGTGGTCTGAGTAACACCTGAGGAGATGAAGCAGATTCTCCAGTCAATGTCATATTGTTTGAGCCTGAAGGCTCTGTTTGTGTTTGAGCAATTTGCTCCAACCCCTCTGTTTGAAAGGACGAGTTATATCTAGTCCTTGGTGTTTGTGTTGACAATTGGTTAGTTGAATAGTTGTCGCCCCACATTGAGAGTGAGGGTGATGATTGCCTATTCTGTTGGGCGTAGTATGCCTCAAGACCCAAGAGGGGTCTGCCGTATGCATCGAATCCCGACATATTCGGGGGGTATATGAATACCCGCAGAATAATGGGAAGGAGCGAAGGTGATTTGGAGAAGATAAAACTTCTCAAAGAGAAGGTGAAAGAATTGCTTGTTTCACGTCGGGTTCACCAATTTTGTACGTCGGAAAAGTGACAGGCGAGCGTGAGAATCGACAAGTAACTCTTCTGCGTACCCGACCTCCCGAGGTCGTGCCGAGACAGCCGGTGGGGGTAGAATATGCTGACAAGCTAGTTAGGCAATCTAATGTCTTCGACACGCACTAATGGTATTTGCGAATCTAAGGCAAAGAAGGCCCTTCTTACTTGGACTGGTGTGATAGATCGATCAGCGAGGATGACTGCTCGAAGGCTCCAATCAATATCGAGCTCTGGCGTGATTCGATCTATGGGCTGCGGAATACGTGGGAAGTGACCTGGGATTGTTTCGTATATATCTCCTGATAAGGTCATATGGCGGACAATGAAAATAGTCGACTCTATGGACGATTTTCTGGCCTAGTCCAGAATTCCCTAGCTTCGTTAGCCGCTATATCTAGTAAGGACAGTTGTTCGACGATGATAGGTGGAAGTGGGGTAGACTGAAATACTAATGTGCGTAGGCCAGTGTCTATATCTAACTGACTTGTGGATTCGTTGGGCTGTGGGATCTGGGGATCACAACCATAGACTCTTGGTTGTTGCGGTCCCGTTATGGTCATACGGGAGATCAAGTTCTGATCCCTAGTATCCAGTAGTCGTAAGCCTTTTCAGCTTCTACGTTTAGAATCAGCAATTGTGCGATTTTCTCAGAATACCTCACAGGTGTTCTAGCGACTTGGATTCTTAAGCTGGTATCTATATCTACTAGGGTGTCTCCAGCGTCTGGCTGTGGAACTAAAGGATCGCACCCGAATATTTGTTCTTTTTCAAATCCTTCTACAGTCATGCGGATGTTTTCTAGGATAACCTGTAGTTTGGCTGATTTGACCAAAACAGATGTGCTTGGTCGTCTTCGATATTTAACCCTCTCAACTGTGACCTGATCTGTTGGAAGTCTGTTGTTGTTTGGAAGACTTGTATCCTAAGGTTTTGGTCAATATCAGTTATTGCCACTACGGTATTGGGCTGGGGCACAATTGGCTCGAAAATGTATTCCCTGGGCTCCCTGGGTCCCGTAATTGTCATACAAAAGCAATAATGAAACAAACTATGATAAAGTAAAAACTAAGTGTACTTCTAACATATATAATTTCTTTTTGTATTTTCTGGCAATTTATAAGAAAGCAGCTATTTAAAATATTTAGAATTGACAACTAAACTTAACAAAGTAAAACAAACAAAATAGCCGAGTGTAGCTATTTGTCTGTGCAATTTTCGTATATCTATTCTAAACAATGAAATAACTAATCTATCTGCAAGATTCTCGATCCTACCTCAGAAGTGAGGAATGAATCATAGTTTCTCAGAAACTATCAATCCCCACAACCTCCCTGGCAATATCGAGAATGGAAATAACTGAAATAAAACGATTAACTACTTTATTTGATAAGTTCTAACTATAACTTTGAAAGATGGAACCTGGATTTCGCAGAACAGTGGCGAATCCGACGGTGTGTATGTTCTTGTCCCCTCAGTATGATCTCCACGTTCTTTGTGCTCACGTGAATCCAGAAAAGCGTGAAATGCTTGCATCAACAGGAATAAGTATTTGGATCAATGGACAGCCTTCAAAATGCAGACAGAATAGAATGCGGATAGGAGAGGGATAGCACAAGAGTACAGAGCTTGGCCTATGCAATTCCTAGCGGGGTCTACTGCGAATCATGCAACAAAGAGCGTCCAGAACCTGAGACTAGCCTGTATGAAGAGCAAAACCTGCAACTTTAATGGCTACCTAGACCGTTCTACTCCAAAACAATAATGCTGTCTGCACAAGTTGGGTCTGTGGCTTACCAACAGTAACATAAAGCTAAAACAAACCTGCAATAAACTGTTCTACCAATCCTGAGCAAACTAAAACGACCATGGTACTGAAAACATGAAGATTGGATTGAAAATGGTGGCCCAAATGATGTTTGCACTTGCACAAGTTGGATATGTGGCTTACCAGCTGCAATACAAAACTAACCAAGGCACTCAATGGAAAACTAGAAACCTAAGCAAAGGAAAACTAAATCTACTGCAACAAGAAATTTAAAACAAACTTTGGAGCAAAATTCAGAACTAAAATCAGGGGCCATTTGCATGTGCACAAACCATGCATTTATAGGAATCCAAACATGCAAAGATCAAATCCAAACTGAACTCCTAAACATTAAACAAAAGAAAAACACTATTCCAGGGGACCAAAAACATTAATGCAAGCTTAAGTCGGCAAGAAAAGCTGGTGAGTCGTTGATCTTTGCGTGCGTTCCGTCAAAAGCACGTTCTGGAAAACGCGCACGGGACCGCCGCCCTGCTCAGGGCGGCGGTTACAGGACCGCCGCCCTGTTCAGGGAGGCGGTCACGAGACCGCCGCCCAGGCAGGGCGGCGGTTTCGTCACTGAAGACCAAAAGGCCAAGAAAAGAGGAAAAATAGGGAAAACAAAGCACGCAGGGGCTAAGCGGGATGTTAACGCATATCCGTAAGGCTTTTCTGGATCCCGAACACCTTGCGAAGAGACCTGTATCATCATTGGGGCACTTATTACACCGTTCCGCAGTACAGTACCTTACAATTTTGGGTACGTACAGTAACTTTTTCCTTGTTTGAAAACCACAGTTAACTTGAATTCCTAGAACAATAGTACCCACCAACATATACGCCCTTGTAGAACGGGATTTTTCACTAAATATTTCAATGTTATATGGTCAGTGTAAAATATAAATGGAGTTGCTAGCAAATACTGTCTGAACTTGTGAAGCACATAGATCATTGATAATGCCTCACACTTAGTTGTAGTATAATTTTTCTCCACTGGTGTCAACTTCTTTCTTGCAAAGCACAAAGGATGATCGATAATCCCCTCACTAGGTTGTGTAAGTACTACTCCAATAGTGGTTCCTGAGGTATCCACATGAACATGGAAAGGCTTATCCCAAGAAGGGAAATGTAGGGTGGGCGCGGTGACAAGCTTTTCCTTCAAAGTGTCAAATGCCTTCTGTTGTGCCTCTCCCCAATGAAAGGAACTTTTATATCTAAGAAACTCTTCTAAAGGCATGACGATCTTGCCATATCCCTTGATGAACTTCATATAGTACCCCGAATGCCCAAGAAATTTTTGTACTACGCTTTTACTAGTAGACTCCCTTAATCCCACAATTACTACAACTTTAGTGGGATCTACTAGTAGGCCTTCCTTACATATGATGTGTCCCAATAATGTTCCAAATGGGGTAGAAAAGACACATTTCCTAATATTGAGGGATATCCTCAACTTCCAACACCTTTCAAACATTAACCTTAAGTTATCACAATGGACCTTCACTAACCCATATATTGTCCAATCATCTAGGTATATTTAAATAAATTTATGGATGAAGTCCTAGAAAGCTTGTACCACAATGAGCAAGAACACAACAGGCACATTCTTTAACCCAAACGGCGTGACTGTATATGAAAAACTTCCCCACTCAGTGGTGAAATTCATCTTCCTATAGTCCTCCTTTGCAATCCTTACCTCATGATATCCCGAATATCCATCTGTGAAAGAGTAGACCTTGCATCCTACCACTCCCTCTAAAATTTCTTCAGTAATTGGGGTTGGGAAAGGATCAATGATACACACTGCATTCAGGTCCCTGTAATCAACACAGATCCTTATCCTTCCATCCTTTTATGCTAATTACCATTGGACTTATCCATTATGACTCTTCAACAACTTCAATTATACTTGATGCTATCATTTTATCTATTTCTTCCTTGACCTTCACAAGCAGGTTAGGATTCATTTGTTATGGTCTTTTCCAGACTGGGCATGCACCCTCCTTCAACTTAATTCTCATTTCCCCCAAGGAATGGTGAACTCCTTTTAGTTTATGATACCCACGCGGGAATAAATCCTCAAAATCTCATAAAAGATCAATGATCTTGGAGACTTCCCTCTCCAACCAATAATCTCTAATGATAGCCTCTTTAGGCTCTTCTCTTGAGCAGATGTTAACCTTCTTTTTCTTTAAAGGTTCATGATAGGGGTGCGCCCATTCATCAGAACTATCTCACACCTCACGCGTCCCCATAGAATGGTCAACATCTAATTTTCCGCTTCTTCTCCATCAATAACATACACCATCTTTCCTTTTTCTTTTTCCAAACATGCGTGCTCAAGTTGTATCTCTTCTATTTCTTCTTCCTCAAAGTGGGCCTCCAAGCTAGGTTCACCTAACAACTCCAGTAGCCTATCTTCCTTCATGGCACTATCCCTAATGGTAAGGAACTTGACAACCTGCAACGCCTTATCCACCAAGGGTCTTGTACTCTGATACTTGAATTCTTAAATGAGATCAGCCGCTAACTCTTGCCAATTCCCTGTCTGGTGGTGTTTCTCAACATGAATAGACCATGCACATGCACAACCAACTATGGTGGAATACAACTTGTGAACCCATAATGAAGGTTTCAATGTTTCTGCGCTTCCCATCCAGGTTGTCTCACATGCTTGGATATGGAATGAAGCGGTATCATTACCATCATAATATTCTATATCCATGGGTGCATTGCTCTTGCAAAACCTTACAGAGAAGGAAATTCTCACCTCGCGCTATTCCAAGAGGTTATCTCAATGTGTCTCCCATCAACACGCAACAGTTCTGAGTAGGACATAACTTAACATCTCTCTTTGTTCATTCTCCTTCTTCAACTGAGCTTCCATCTCCTACAAAAAGATCTCACACAAGAAGTCTGAACGGGAAAGTAGGCTAGGTTTAAGGGCATGAATGAACAATAAGAGCACACGCGCAGAGGGAAAGTTCAACTTTTTAGACTTATCCGATTTTGAGCATGAAGACCTATTTTTAGAAGATGGCGTGTGGAACACATCAACGATGTAGAGACATGAGAACCATGTATTTTCTATCTTTAGGGGATCAGATCAAGTGTTTTTCATGGAGACGAGCTAGGAATAGGATTGTCACTTAAGTTAACTATAAGAAGTCTATATATAGCACACTTGCATGTGTGGCTATGCCTGTAAGCGGCGCGTGGCTATTAATAACATGCAGCCTACTTCTGGAATAGATGAGTGGTGAGGGGCAAGTCCCCACCCTATATATATGATATTAAGTACATAGTAAAATATACTTAGACACACATAGTAGGATATATATATCAGAGATGGATGTGTGTGTGATAGAGAGATAAAAGATGGAATTACTGTAACAGATCCATGCACATCGGTATAGATTGAAATTACTATTAGAATATTCTGTGTTTATTAATAGATGGAAGATATTGGCTGAATCTAAGTGTCATTCATATGTGTAATTGAGTAGTGCATGTTTTTAATTCAATTATGATTATTGTTTAAGCTTGTTCTTTCATAGATCTAAATGTAGCATGCATGGTAGAATGGTGGGTTGATTATGGATATATATGTTTCTTCCTTCATCATGCTAACATCCTGCTACAACAACCCTAAAGAGGGACCTGGTACCTCTACATGCTTCAAGTGAGCACTCAGTCTAGGCTGAGTGATGTGCCAGCATGACTAGGGTGTTATCTAGTAAATTCTAGGTTATATCATTGGTTTCATTGCCAAGACCTCTTTTTCAGTTGTTTTCAAGATGGTTCGCGATGAATACGTACCGGTTAACTCTAGCAAGTATTGAGGAGTGGATACACGATCTAGAGGAAGAATATGCACATCGATTTAGTAGTGGATCTGAGTTTAACACACGCACTTGGGTAGAATAGAATCTATATGATAGCCTATATGAGATATTTTCTATTATCTTTCTAGTAGAACTATACGAGTGGCTTACTACTTATGCATCTTAGTGGAATTGGAGGTATCTTGCACTTGTTTGAACACATGAAGAATTTCAGGCCCTTTATGATGTTGATATGATCTAGACTCACACTATGGATACATGGTTTCCTAGTGTTCTAAACAGTTATATTCTAGAATATTCAATTTCAATGTATTCTTGACTAGAGGTAGCTAAATTCTAGTTTTTGCGGTATCCAAGAGGAGTATATCTACAAGGTATTCCACTGGCGATCAAGATCTTGATGGTGACTTTGAATCTGGAGATTAAACCAATGGCTAGCTAAACTTCACCATGCACGAGGGTAGGAACAAGTTTGGTGAAATATGGTAGACCTAGTGGTAGAGCGGTAGAGAGAGGAGAGGCGTCTTAAGTATAATGAGGTGTGTGAGAGAGAGATAGAGAAGCAGCATTCCGTTGCAGAAAGTATGGCGTTGAGGAGAGAGATGGATTGTGAAGGATTTAAATCTCACGTGGAAGACGTGGAGCCATAGCATCAGGAACTCCCCCATCTTGGAAAAACATTCCACATTTCCCCCCTTGGCCTCACATAGAAGTTTTCCAGCAGAGACTACTTGGGCCGTGGGCATGCATCTTAATCCACCTAGTGACCTAGCCCTTGTGCTTGGTCTTCCAATATCTAGTATGACAAGTAACCAACAAGCTAACTTGGGAAGTAGGAGAGTAGGAGTAAGTCAGGGAGCAAGTACATCGATGATAGGATAGGAAACTTGAATGATATTTGGAGGAACATTCTTAGGCGCATCATCTGTACAGAACGTGAGCACGTAAAATTTTGAATTCACCTCTGGAAGTGGAACTACCTCATAGACTGTAGGGGTTCAGTATAGTACTATTTTCAGAGCACAAGGGAGTACATCTATAGGTCCTATTCCAGTTGTAGGTGGAGGATAAGGAGGTATAGGTGGTTCTAGTTTTGGTGGATCTTGTGGTTTTGAAGGTAGAGGGAACATAGGAGGTTCTAGATCGGGTGGTCAAGGTCCACAACAACCACATAACATTTATATGGAAATTTATCTTCGTATTCTGGAGTATAGATGCATAGAGGATGCTACTAAACATGTGCATATGTGTGAGATATTTTGGCGCGCTAAAGGGATCATGACTGCTGAACACAAGGCAAGTCAATTTGCTACTACATTATAGGGATGTGCACACAACTGGTACAGGAAGTTTGAACCTGATCAAACTTCTGTGGATTATGCAGCATTGAAGGATGCTTTCTTGAAAGAGTTTCATATCTCTGAGTTTGAACAAAATATTATAAGTGTGCTCAAGGATATCAAACAATGCACTACTGAGAGTGTATGTGAGTATGATGCCCATTTTAAGACACTCCTATCTAAGTTATCTTATGATATTCATGCAAGGAAACATGCACAATGGTGTGTTGGAGGATTGATTACACCATTTAGAAGGGTGCTTTCACATAAGACATACACTTATCTACATGAACCACTGGAAGTAGATTTACATGTTGAGGCAATTGGGAGCATTGACACTATCATTAGTCCATTCTTAGAGGCATAGATATAGCTATGGCAAAGAAGTTAGAGAAGCTATCAGCGAATTCAGCCCATGAAAAACACTCAGGAATTTGGTGTACAAATTGTGAAGTGGAAGGTCACACCAAGGATAATTTTCCTCACCGATCCGTACGCTCATTACTTTTAGATTGTGAGAACTGTCATTTGAATCATGATGCTAGTCATTGTCATTTATTACAGCATGCGATAAGAAAGAATGTATCTAGATTTTGTAAAAAAATTAGGTCCATGACCCATGATACTAAGGATTGTCGATTGATTGGTCAGATCCTGGATGCTATAGATATTAGGGTATGAAAGACAAGTATAATAGATAACTCTAAGGGTGAGAATGAGTACCAAGATTGGGATCATAATCAAACTCATTATGACAATAATGAGGGGCATTTTGAAGGAGGTCATGGAAGGGGATGTGGATATCATGGTGGATATGGAGGATGAGGTCATGGTGGAGGAAGAGGTGAGTTCCCTCGTGGGATATGTTATACGTGTGGATCTCCTGACCACTATAGGTGTGAATGTCCTTAGAATATTTCATGTTCTTTCTGCTAAAAGAACAATATCTATGAAGAGTGCTCAGACATATATGAGCATCTGAGTAAATAGCATAAACAAGAAAACAAAGATGTGGGGATGGTTATAATCCAATGCGCAGTAGAAGATCATTGGATACCCAAGATAGCAGAAGGACCTGAGGCATTGACTATGAATATTACTACATGAGCTAAAGTGACACGTGCAAGAGAGGCATTGCACCAGAAGCCTACGATCACCAAGGAGGAGGTTTTGCATGCAAGGTACCCAAATCCTGCTCATCAGAAGGAAGTTTACCAAGATACTATGGAAGTGATAAGGAATCTTCAGGGTGAAATATAGTACTTAAAGGATAAGAAGAAAGCATCATAGAAAGTCCAAAATGATGTCGATGATCTGAGAGAAGTGTGCAAAATGTTACGCCAGGAGAACATCATTCCACTATTAGGAAGTTGGTTAAAAGGGAACACTCCACGCTCAAGTATTGAGACAGGATGGCAGATTTTACATGCAAATCTTCCCCCTGATAGCATTGACTATGATAATGAAATTACTCTGAATTTTGTTGTGGATGGATGGTTGTTGAGCACCATGTTGATTGATACAAGTGTGGAATTAAATGTGCTTACATTAGATGCATGGGTACAAATGGGGAGGCCTCCATTGCAGCCATCATCTAATGTGTTGTTTATGACAAACCGGACTAAGGCCACTCCCATAAGAGTTTTGAAGGATGCATCTATAGCCATACAAGGGGCCAAGTTCACTGGGGTTTTTGAGGTATTAGCACGTGCAAAGTAGACAGTTTTCCAGCCTTTCTTGGATTCCCTTGGTGTTATGCAAATAATGCTAACTTGAGATTCAATAAGGGGTATATCAAATTTGAGAACAAGGAGGAAAGAGTTGTGATACCTTTGACAGATGGGAATTCTACACCATATGTTGAGCCTCTAAGTAAGGAGGACTTAAATAGAATTTATGTACACACTATTCAGGACCCAGAGGTCAATGAGCCATCAAAAGAAGGAATCCTACAGTGGGATTATTCTCATTCTATTAGTGATACTACGAGTATTGCTTGTGACAATTGGGCTCATGGTACATATGAACTAGTAGGGCGCAAGGTAAAAAGTGTGGTTTCGTGCAAGAATGGACTTCATTCGGTTTGACGGATAGGTAGCACAATACCTTGGTATACAGGGGCAGGAGATCTTCTTGTATTTTTGAAAGCCATGGAAACACAGTGGAAAAATAAAATTAAGAGAAGAGATATGTTAATATATACCTTGCGTGGGATAACAGCACGATGGTGGGTAGTCCACAAAGATAATCTTATAGAATGGGAAGAGATTGGGATCACCCTATCTATTAGGTTTGTAAAAAAAAATGCACCTACGTAGATCTACACTTATCATGGTGATCAACCTATTCAGCATCACATTTAGCAGTGTGAGAGACTCTAGATAGCAGGACATGAAGCACTACCACCTTCACTTTGGGTGCATAGATTGTATTCTACCCTATGAGGATGTGCACATGCCTAGTATGTATATGTAGAACTACATAGAGAGATTGGAAATTGAATGAATTTGACTACAAGAATGATCCAGACCTTTGACTACTTCTCGCTTAAACCTCCAGTAGACAAGGCATTAAAATTGGTCAAGCGCTTAACTATGGGAGATAGTGCAAAAGTAGAAGAGCATATTCAAGACTTATTTGGTGAGACAGAGTCCAGAGAACATTTTGAAAAGGAAGAAGAAATGGACTCCATACTATTTGAACGTGCTTTCCTTGAGAAAGAGAAAGGAAATATGGTTTGCATCGTGGATGATGAGGAAGTTGAGAACCTAGATATTGAACATTCACAAGGGGTGCACGAGGTCTTAGATAGTGCAGACAAGGCTACGTGTGACTATCACAAACCCATGAAGAAAAAGAAGTTGAATATAGGATTGGAGGCTCAGCCTAAGGAGGCCATCATTGGAGACTACTGGTCAGAATTTGAGGTAGCAAAGATCATTGAGTTACTCGGGGATTATCAGGAATTATTCCCTTGAGGGTATCATGAACTTAAAGGCATGCATAAATCACTTGGGGAAATTAAGATAAAACTTAAGGACGGTGCACACCCTGTGAGAAAGAGACCTTACAGAATGAATCCTAATTTGCACGAAAAGGTAAAAGAACAAATTGATAAAATGTTGAACTATGTAATTATCAAGCCACTTGATGAGTCAGAATGGGTTAGTCCAGTGGTGATCATTATCAAGAAGGATGGATGAATTAGAATATGTGTGGACTATTTGGAGCTGAATACTGCATGCATCACAGATCCATTCCCTATGCCATTTACTGAGGAAATACTAGAAGGCATTGCAGGGCACGAAATATACTCTTTCACATATGGGTTTTCTAGGTATCATCAGGTTAGGATTTCTCATGAGGATCAAGAAAAGACAACATTTACTACTGAATGGGGAAATTTTTCCTATATTGTGATGCCTTTTGGACTAAAAAATGCACCTATTGTATTCTCACGCATAGTTGTTCAGGCATTCAAATATTTTATTCATAACTTCTTATAGGTCTACCTAGACGATTGGATAGTATATGGGCTTGTGAAAGATCATTGTGACAATCTGCACTTAATGTTTAAACGGTGCAGAAAATTGAGTATCTCTTTGAACATCAAGAAGTGCATATTTTCTACACCATTTGGAATATTGTTAGGACATATAATCTGTAAGGAGGTTTTTCTAGTTGATCCAGCTAAGGTAGCATTCATTCTATGCTTGGAGGTGCCTACCAGTCAAAGTGAGGTGCACAGATTTTTAGGTCATACAGGATATTATAGAAAATTCATCAAAGGGTATGCAAAAATTGTTGCACCCTTGGAAGAGTTACTGAAAGGGAAAGGTACATTTTATTGGGGAGAACCGCGGTAGCACGTGTTTGAGATATTAAAGGAGAAACTTACTACCGCACCCATTCTACGTTTTCCCATGTGGAATAAACCATTTCATGTGCATGTGGACACCTCTGGCATGGTCATTGGCACTGTGTTAGGTCAACCTGGTGAAGGTATTATAGATCATCCAATTTGTTTTTCTAGTAGGAAGCTGACTCCTGGTGAACAAAATTCTACAACTACAGAGTGCAAAGCTTTGTCAATGATC
The DNA here is from genome assembly GCA_019776745.2 of Taxus chinensis. Classification (NCBI taxonomy): domain Eukaryota; kingdom Viridiplantae; phylum Streptophyta; class Pinopsida; order Cupressales; family Taxaceae; genus Taxus; species Taxus chinensis. The sequence continues at coordinate 29,372,067 of CM034150.1, read as the reverse complement.
TATGCATTACACAAGTTTCGATAGTACTTGCTAGCAACACCATTTGTGTTTTATACAAATCACATGGCATTGAAGTAATTGGTAAACAAGGTCATCTTACATGGGCACATATGCAGATGGGTACTCCTATTTCAATATTTTGACTTCACAGTTATGGGGAAGCCAGGGAAAAGTAATTCTGGACTAGACCATTTATCTAGAATCAACTCAGGAGAGGAAGCACAGACAATTGAAGAAACCATGTCAGATGCACAGTTATATAGGTTACAATGCGCACCCATGGAATTAGAATACATTATTGTCTTTCTACGAATTGGTATGAGACCAGAAGGAATGAAGGCATTAGAAAATAAACATCTTGTTATTTGCGCGGCACCGTTTATGTTAATCAGTGGTGACCTCTACAAGTTAGGAAAAGATGAAGTGTTACGACATTGTGTATTAGAGCATGAACGCAAGGATATTATGGAAGAGGCCCATGGTGGTATTGCAGGAGGCCATTATGCAAGTAATGTGACTACCTGAAATATCCTACTTGTTGGATTATGGTGGGAGACATTATATAAATACTGTAAAGAATATTGTAAGGTGTGTGATCATTTTCAGTGCCTAGGAAAACCACAGAAAAGAGATGAGATGCCTTTGAGACCGATTACTAGTGCTGAACCATTTGAGAAATGGGCCATTGATTTTGTAGGACCTATTTTTCCAGCCATGCGCAAGACTAGATCACAATATATCATTACTTGCAAATATTATCGAACAAAGTGGGCAGAAGCTGCACCTACGAAGGATTGTACATCAGCTACAATAGCTAGGTTTTTATGGGAGAATGTTCTTATAATATATGGATGTCCTTTAAGCTTGAAAAGTGATAGGGGTACACACTTTTTGAATGAGACAATCAGGATCCTTTTAGATGATTTTATGGTTGCATAACATAAAACTACACCCTATCATCCTCAGGAAAATGGAACTGCTAAGGCTTTCAACAAGATTTTGAGCCAGACTTTGACAAAAATTTGTGATGTTCGTAGAAACAATTAGGATGAAAAAGTTTTAATTATTCTTTGGGCATATAGAAAAACTTACAAGAGATTGAACAAAGCCACACCATTTCAGTTGGTGTTTTGCGCAAAAGTCGTTCTCCCTATAGAATTTATGTTACCTTCCTTATGCATTGCGCACTCTAGAGGTCTAGCTGATGAGTAGGCTTTAGAAAAGCGTATCGAGAAGATGATTAAACTTGATGAGAAATGATCCATAGCATGATGGAGTAAGAAATATGAAAAATCCAAGCAGAAAGCATGGCATGAGAGAAACATAAGGGATAAGAAGTTTGAGATTGGAAAAATGGTACTTCTTTATGATTCTAAGTTCTTGTGCCATCCAAGAAAGATCAAAGTACATTGGTTGGGGCCATATGTCATCACTTATATACTTGAATAAGGTGCTTTTCAGTTAGAAGCACTTGATGGAACACGGCTACCCGGTTACTTTAAAGGGAGTAGGATGAAGCCATACTATAAATAATTCTTCTTGGTGTTTGTAATAAGGTAGTATTTCCATTTAGAATAGGTTTCCATTTTTTATTTCCATAATGTATTTCCTTAATTTTCGCTATGCTTTGTCAATTTAGTTGTTTTTTACGTGTAATAAGTAGGCTTGCACGCATGAAGCTAATTGCTATATGACGCATGTTTATGTGCAGAGGACTGCACATACGTTTAGTGTGGGGTGATTGTATTTATCCTGGTACAAGGCTATGGGAATTGAAAGGTGAAAGGAAAAATCTGCTACGGTTGTGCTTTAAGTCAAAAGAAGATTCCTTCTCAAAAGTGACCAAGGATGGAGATGAATGAATGAAAGTACAGTATAACATGAGGTAAGCGAAGGCCATGATAACTACCAGAAGAAGGTATAATGACAAGGTATGCAGGCACAAGGTTATGTGCTGAAGAGAATTCTGTGACCAAAGGGTAGGGAGGCATGCTAGAAGGTTATAGTTGGGGCACGAAGATGTACCACACGGAATGAATGAATTTGGTCAACGAATGATAGGATATTTGGTAGGTGAAGGAGCAATAAATGCATCAAATTTTGAAAAATTATATAAGGATGAGATGTGGATTCATTTTTACCGTTGCGACTAAGAGAATTTGAGGAAAGAACTAAGTGTGAAGATCTAAGTGATCGGGTTAAGGTACAAAGGGTGTGAAACCAACTGTGACAAAAATATATGTGTGAAAATAAGCTTATGTCCCTAGTGGCGAAGGGTTTGAACGAAGCAGGGAGACAGAGAGGAGTTAGGGCATGAAGTTTCCACCTAAGGCATGATTGAATTGAGCTAGGGTTTGATTCACAAGTTACAGAGTTAAAGAGGAGATGTTTGCAAGGTAAAAATGGCACCTAAGAAGGCAGCTGTAGAAGGATCCAAAGGAAAGAAGAAGGTGGTCATCGAGGAAGAAGAGATCGCACCCGAAAGTGATTTTTCAGAGATGCAATATCCATAGGGGGTTATTGTCATCTAGGAATGGGATCCACCTATCAAAAAGAGTAAAGTGAGTGAATACAATCAAAGGACCATAGAGAATAAGAAGAGCTCAATTCCCTGCTCACTGCGAGGATGAATAAGCGTACAATGATGACATGCCGGTTTATGATGATTCAGGTGAGAAGCTTCTAAAGAGAATTAGGGTCTACTAATTATATGAGCTTCTATATTTTAGGAAGTATGATCCCTTGTATCAGTGGCTTGTGAACAGAGTGTATGAGGACTTCTTCATATTTGTAGGACACAGAGTTAGAATCTCATCTACGCTTATCTCATCAGTTACAAGTTTGAAGGCCACATGAGAGGATATAAACAATGATCTCACAGAAAAATTTGTAATCTTAAAGACTAGACAGGAGTTGGGGTACCTAAAGGGTCCGCGTGGTATGGATATAGAAAAATTGAAGAACTGTCCAATTTTGCAAGTAGCAGCACACCTTGTTACAAAGTTGAATGATCAGGAGTTATAACTTCTTGGTTACGAATGTTACTATGATGACTTCCACCTTTAACATTGCAAACGTCGACATGTGATTTTTCTTAGGAAGGTGTATTCTTTTGACGTTGAAAATCATGTTTGCAATGGATGAGTTATTACTGCTCAGAATTTGTGCTTGCTGTAATTCTGTTTACTTGGAAGCAAGGCCATTCTATTTTGTGAATAATAAGTTGTAAATATGTACTGTTGTTTTCACATTTCTATATGATAACAACACACCTTGAATCAATTCCATTGATCCAAGGTATGCTTTTGTTCTTCTTTTATGTCATCTTGTTAATTGACATGTGTCATGAAACATGTTATGGAACTGAGTAGTGTTTTGGAGTAAATTATGAAGGAACTGGGTTTAGGTGTCCTTACTCGGCACCATGTTGAAAACTGTAATGTTTACCCTATTGTATTTTTGACCTAAGGTGATAATACTTACCTAGAATCTATTACTCAACTATTTTGGGTTGACGCCTAAAACTATGTTGCAGTGCCCTACCCTATATGGATTCTAACCTAAGGGGTTATGACCTAACCTAAGATGGTATGTGATATAGTTATGGGGTTTGAACTAACCTAAGATAAATTTTAAATACCTAAGAACTAAGATGGAAACCTAACTAATGCTAAGGTGACCTAAACTATTACTAAGATGAAAGGGGACCTATGGGTTACATGGAAAATAGAAGTTTGGTGGCAGTGGTTTTAAGGTATTAATGAGAATTAAATCTTAGTCCTTACATCCTAATTTTCCAAGTTTGGCAGAGGCAAGGAAAGTAGGTGGGATGCCTAGCTGAAATCTCTACTAAATTTTTAAAAATGCATGTTAAATTTTGAAATAAACTTCACCAAATTTGAAGTGGCGGTGGCGTAAGAAAAGAGAGGGAATTTGCATTCAATGCATTCAATAGCCTTGGGCTTAGTGAAGAAACCACCTAGGAGTTAGAGGAGAATGGAATTGGGAAAGTTGTTGGTCATTCTGGTCCTTCTAGTTTTTGCTCTGCATGTGGTTTTGGTTCTTTGAACCAGCAAGTCTATTTTTTGATCCATTGTGATCTTGAGCATTCCCGAACTATTTATGAACCTGTGGAAACATGGAGGTAGTTGGGAGATTTGGTTGTTGACGTTGTTATTGAAAAGAAGAGATTCTTGAGAAGCTCATATGAGATCTTCTGCAAATCAACAAGAAATTTCATCAGGCATGATAGGCTCTTCTTATTAAACAGTTTTGCTTTTTATTAAGCATCTTCATTAGAACAACTCTGCTCTTTGAAATGAATGGCTTTGTGGAAATGTTTTGGTGTATTTTGGTTGTGATCTTCTGTTTGAGTTTGTTGATTTGAAAGGATGCAATATGGGTATTTTTTGAATGCATGTTTGAGTAAATCATGTTTATCGTATTTGAAACTGGAATGATGCTTAAGTCATGTAGGCTTTTGGTTTTCTATGCACAATGGATTAAGGGAAAGCATTATGTGGTAAAGATTTTAGTTGGGTTTGTTTTCCTTTTAATTGTGGGAAGTATGAAGTGCTTCGTCTTCTCTGAAAAATGAATCACCTTGAATCTAGTTGTTTCTGTTTGAGATAAGTTGGAACAACTGTTTGGATTCGATGTATTGTGAATTTAAACTTGTTAGAAGGACAATGATGAAACGTTTTCTCCCTTTTAGTTTAATGTGTTTAAACCCGTGAATTTTTGTAGGATTGTTAGAAGGGATTTTGTTTGGTTTTGAGGTCTTCCTTGTTTGAAATCTAGTAATTTTCAGTTTAACTCCATTCTGAGGACTGTGAGAGGATATTGTTGTTTCTTTCACCTACATGTATTAAATGGGTTGTGGAAAACCTTTTGATTTACTCATGTAGATGTTGTTGTGAAAGTCGACTATTTTAGTGGATCTTGGGATTAGTTTGGTTTTGGTTATCTGAGGGGAAAGAGTTGGAACATTTTGTCTTACTCTTCTCCATTTTGTTCGATTTTGGGAACCAATTTGGGGTTTCATTTCCTTTGATTGCTTTCATCTTAGTCAAAATTCAGTTGGAGCGTAAAGTTTCTCCTTCTCCTTTTCAGCTCGATGATGAACACATGTACTGGGGGATTGCAATCCTTTCGTTGTTCCCAATTGTATTTGAATCTCGTTGGACTTCTTTTCATTGTATCTGAAAATGACTTCTTTCCTTCCTGTGGAATAGGAAACATGTTTTTACTTGACTGTAATCTCTTAATCTCTTTCTATTTGGGATGCATAAGCTTTGTTTGTAGTGTGCAAAGCTATCAACGTGGATGAATTTAGAAGATCAGTTGTTGCTTGATACTTCTGGTATAGTTGTAGAATGAATTCTTTGAATATTTCCTTTAGTGGTAGCTAGTAAGCTACTGAAACTGTCCTTGTTTTGCGTTGAGGGAAGTACATTGCTGTTAACTTATTTGCATGTTACAGTTTATATAATTCGGTTCAGTATTGGGAAGAAATAATGAGAATCTCTCTCTCATCTTGATTATTGACTTCCATCTCATTCTCTCTCTCCTTTCTGAGTTGTGGATTTCGTTACTGTTACTCTTGTGCTCAAAAGGTAGTTGATTGTTATCTCTCTCTGACTGTTTATTTCTCATTATTATTACACCTTGCTTGAAGCTGACCATTTTGGTTAGGTTAGCTGAAGGGGATTGTAGAGTAGATAGTTGGATGAATCACTTTCTTTCCTTTTTCTTTCCTTCTCAATTGATTGTTAAGAAGGTAATGAATCGATGTGTGACTATCTTCAGGAGAAGTACATGGAATTTAAACCTTGTAAAATCTGTTGATGTTGAACAAAAAGGTTAGGCTAGAGTTGGCTTAAATTGGAATGATTCAAAGACACTATAGTATGAAACAGATAAGTAATTGGGATGTAATATTACTTGTTTGTTGTAGCTTTTCTTATGAAATTGTTGAACAAAGATTGTTGTTTAATCTTGATACTTATTTAATGTGACAAGGTTGCTCACTCTGTTCTTCTTTTAGTGGTACTTAATTCTTTACTAGGTATATGTCTGTATTGCTTAATGTTTCATAAGAGTAGAGTTATTTTTATGAGACAGTTAGTCAAAAGCACATCGCTTTAATGATTAGTGCTTATCATGCTCAGTTCAATGAACTGACCCGTGCTAGCAATTTTTGCAGATGGATTCCGTAAGTGACAAAAGAAGACAAGTTCCTTTATGATGCTTCCTGTGTTTACTTAAAGGCTGCATTTTTAATGAGGATTTATTATTCTTTTTGAGATGTAATTGAAAAAGGGAAAAAGTTGTAAATTTTACTTGATTTTATCAATGAAGAATGACATGAAAAATGTCTGAAATGTTTAGACCTGTAAAATATGTATTTTGTTTGATCAATGAGAAAGGATTGAGTGTTATTGATATTTGATGTGTCATGGTCTTTTGGGCATACAAAAAAGGGGGATTGTAGACTTATTCTTATTCTCTTGTAAACATATATGTTTTGGATTATTTCAGTTGGACTCAAATGAAATAGAGAAAAAGAGTATTGATACTCTATTCTCCTCTTAAATGCAACTTCTAAGTTGGCATACATAGATGAACACTCAACTAGGTCAATATGGATTATTAATTGACATTAATAGAAGAAGTAAAATACATATGGATCCTTGTATAAGAAAATAATTGTTGCAATGGACCCTAACTAGTATATGTTAAAGGAAATACAATTAGTCTTCGGGATAAATATTTTGTTCTGACTCTTTCGGGTATTATACCCAAAGGACATTTGGAAAGAGGAAATTATAACTCTTCTTAGAAAACCTTAATTGAGGTAAGTTAATTGAAAATAAATGAATACATATGTATAAGAAATAGACTTCATTTTAATAAATTCTGTTATGAAGGAGTCTGGATTTGAATTCAGTCATGAAAAAACCTAATTAAGCTTAGTAAGTTAAATCTTACTGTGTTAAGATGATTTGGACTGTAATCCTGAACTTAAATTAAGAAACCAAGGAATGACATGCAATCCTTCGAGTAGAAGGATTGGTTGCAGATTAATTTACATAACCATAAGTCATTTATGACTAGCAACCATAATGATCGAAGAGATTAGAAAATCAACAGGGTTACTGAAACTGAATCTTAAATTAAGAAGATAAGAGAGTATTTAACCTCTTATCTGGATATGTACCTCTAGAAGAGGGGATTCTGTGGGATGTTGGTACATGCCAACTACAATAATGTGTCATCATGAAGACCGGGTCTTCATGAGGACACAATGTTACAGCTAACATGTCACAACACCCTTCCGAATCAGATCATCTAGGTTTACATAAACTCAGACTTGACTTGGTTACACTCTAGGTCAGTTTAGGGACATGATTTTATATAGGGAAGTACTCCCGATGAATGAAGGTAACTAGACACATGTAATCGACCTAGGTCGATTGATTATGTCTATGTACCCTTAGTCACCGTGAGTGGCCCTCTATACCAATCTATGTTGCTAACCTGAGTTATGGTTAAACCTTGGACAAGAGGACTGACAGGAGTTCAGTGAAGACCATTCTAGATAACAGATGAAGTGGGGGTGAAGGATGTATTCCATTGATGAGTATGTCATCTAGGAATATGATCATGTAAAGCATGTGAAAATCTTTGGCCAAAGTATCGCAAGCTGCTGGTTGCGTTGTCCTATATCACCTAGTTTAAGAAGCAGGATTTCAGATGAATATTGGTAACAAATATTCAGATAGGCCTCTTAAATGGAACACTTCAATACCCTGAAAAGGGTAAAAGAACCAAGTATACTTAGTATATAATACATTGAATTAACATGAAGGATCGGTAAGAAACCGAGTCATGAAATGAGAGATCGATGAAACTCTTAGTCATGAAATGAGAGATCGATAGTTCATCGAGTCATTACAGCTGCATATGGTTATCTGTTATGAGATTGATTGGCATGGAATGTGTGTTCTAAATCATGATCATTTAGAATAGAGAACATTATTTAAAAACTTGAAACATGTGTTCTAAATTATGATAATTTAGAATAGAGAATGCTATTCAAAAAAAAAAAAATCCCTTGTTTCTAAAGCTTTAAAATGGGAATGTTACATCTTGGTATCAGAGCTGAAGGTTGCAGCTCTTGGACCTATTGTGTCCATAATCTGATAAAACTTGCATTTTCTTGTTAAAACAGAAAATGGTTAGAACAAGAGGAAATGCTACAAACAACCCGCCACCGGGTGGAGAAGCAACTACTACCCAAAAACTCGATGAGATCCTTGCTGCCCTACTAGACACAAGAGATCATTTGGCTGTATTGGAACAACAAGTAATGGGAAATGAGGAGGAGGAAGAAGATGCTGATAATGATGATCAGCCACCTCCTATGGACAACACCAATGGGGGAAATCCAGGTGTTGATAATAGTAATGTAAACATACCTAATCAGCCTGAAAATAAAAAGGTAAGATTAGCAGTGGAACTCACCAATGATATAAAAAGAATAAGTCCTCCTAAGTTTGATGGAACTACACTTGGGATGGGGCTGAGCACTGGCTCATTGAAATGGAGAAGTACTTTTCTATAAGAAACTTCTCTGAGGAAACAAAAGCAATATGGGGAGCGTATCAACTTTCTCATGAGGCATCTTTGTGGTGGGACAACCGAAAGGCTGAGTTGAATATGGTCAAAGCAGACATAACTTGGGATCAATTTAAAAGTTACTTTAGGCAATGGTGGCTACCTCAAATTTTCTATGATCAGAAAATGACTGAATTTCAGAACTTATCTCAAGGAAAGTTAACTGTGACAGAGTATTGGGAAAGGTTTACTAAACTCCTTAAGTACGTGCCTCAGTATCAAATTGACAAGAAGTTTAGGATACAAAAATTTATTATGGGATTAAATCCCATTATAGGAGGTGAGGTGGATGTTCACAGTCCAACCACTATGGAAGGGGTTGTTGAAAAAGCCATAAGGCAAGAACAAAAATTAAGAGCAATCTCTGCTCATAGAGAGGAAATTAGAAAGAAGATTCCAAACTCTTCTTCATCTCTTGCACCTAAAAAGGGACCCTGGAAGAGGTTTGGCATGAAAAATAAATTTTCCACTGATAACAATAAGAAAATAGTGATAAAAAAACATGTTGCTAGTATGTGGAACAACTTTGTCAAGAATAATAATAATGGGCAAAAGTCCTACGGAAGCCAAAATGATAACTTCAAGGCTGGAAATAAATTTGAGCCTAGGAAGGGGCCTATTGGAGGTTGTTTTAATTGTGGCAAGGATCATTACGTGATTCACTATCCTTTAAAGAAGGACGACCGCAATTAGCAGCATATCATACATGCTGCAGTAGCTAAAAAGTAAGTTGAAAAGTGAGTCACACCCATAGAAGTTCCAGGTAAGTTATTCGATATACATGTGACTATAATTTTTGATACTGGAGCTACTGAATGTTTTATTTCTACTAAGTTAGCTTCAAAATTAAAAGAAAAGTTGAGAAAATGGAAAAATTGTGGACTGTGCATTATGGAAATAATGCTACTCATACGGTTAGTATGTGTCTTTTTGGAGCAGTCCTCGACTTGCCTAGTTTTTCCACAGAATTTGACCTTTATGTTGCTCCTTTGGGGTCTTATGACGTAATCATAGGTGTTAACTGGCTAGCTGAGCATAAAGAAAAGGTTGATTGTTTTGAAAAACATATTAGTTGTTTAGATGATCTACAGAAATCAACGGTCATTCAGGGTGTAAAACATGAGATTTCAGTTAGGAAGTTGTCAGCAATGCAACTTAAAAAGGCCAAAAACAAAGGATGTACCTTGTATGTAGTAAATATTTTTGAGACTGCAGAAGAAGGTAAAGATTTTATGGAAAAATATCCTTTGTTACAAAATTTCAGAGATGTATTTCCGGAAGAGTTATCAAGTCTTCCACCCAAACAGAAGTTTGACTTCACAATAGATATCAAACCAAGAACCGAGCCTATATCCAAGGAACCTTATAGAATGACTACCATTGAATTGGTAGAGCTTAAGGCTCAGTTACAGGAAATTTTTTCAAAAGGATTGATAAGACCGAGTGTCTCACCTTGGGGAGCACCGGTAATCTTTGTGAAAAAGAAGGATGGCACACTTAGATTGTGTATTGATTACAAAATGTTGAACAAGGAAACTATTAAGAACCAATATCCACTTCCTAGAATTGATGATCTATTTGATCAGATGCGTGGAGCATCGGTGTATTCTAAAATAGATCTTCGATCAGGATATCATCAATTGAGAATAAAGGATGAAGACATACATAAAACAACTTTTAGAATAAGGTATGGGCATTATGAATTCACAGTTTTACCTTTTGGGTTGACAAATGCACCTGCCACTTTTATGAATTTGATGAATAATATTTTTCAAGAATACTTGGACAAGTTTGTGCTTGTATTCTTGGATGATATTCTCATATACTCTAAAAGCATTGAAGAACATCATGAGCATTTGAAGATAGTTTTGGAAATCTTAAGAAAGAGAAAGTTGTATGGTAAGTTGTCTAAATGTTCCTTCTATGACACAAAAGTACACTATTTGGGACATATAATAAGTAAAAATGGAATAGTTGTAGATCCTTTAAAGATCATAGCTATAACTGAGTGGCGTGTACCCAAGAAAGTGCATGAAGTTAGAAGCTTCATGGGTCTTGTTGGTTACTATAGAAAGTTTGTTAAAGACCTTTATAATATTGATGCACCAATAACTTCATTACAAAAGAAAGATAAGAAATTTGTTTGGAATGAAAAATGTGAATCTATTTTTAAGATTCTAAAGGATCAGTTAACTACATCACCTTTTCTTACTGTACCTGATCCAAATGGGGACTTTATTGTTGTAACAGATGCATCTAGAGAGGGCCTCAAAGGTATTTTTTTGTAGGATGACCATGTCATAGCTTATGAAAGTAGAAAACTCAAGTTACATGAATGGAATTATGCTCCACATGACCTAGAGCTTGCTGCCATTGTTCATGCCCTTCAAATATGGAGGCATTATCTTCTTGGTAGGCCTTTTGAACTAAAAACTGACCATCTTGGGTTGAAGTATATTTTCACTCAGCCAAACCTGAATGCAAGACAACGAAGATGGTTGGAATTTCTATCTCAGTATGATTTTGATATAAGCTATATTAAAGGTAAGGAAAATAGAGTAGCTGATGCTCTAAGTCGTAGGAAGCACATTTCTGCTCTTATAACATTAAGAACTCAGTTTAAAGATGAGGTGAAAAGTGTCATGGAATCTGATTCTTATTTTTAGCAAGGAAAACACTTGCTACAAATCCAAATGATGTGAGATATAAGGGTTTTCATTTTGACAATGAAGGAATTTTGCAGTTTGAAAACCGGGTATACATACTTTTGGCAAATGATTTAAGAAAGAAATTATTAGTTGAATTTCACAACTCACCTTTTTCTGAGCACCCTGGCTTTACAAAGATGCTTCTTGATATAAAACAACAATATTTCTGGAAAGGGATGAAAAAGAATGTGATGGAAATTGTGACACACTGCTTAGAGTGTCAACATGTCAAAGCGGAACATATGCATCTAGCCAGTTATTGTACCCTCAAAGTATTTTATAGTACAAATGGCAAGTGATAACTATGGATTTTGTTCAGGGATTACCTATATCAAAGAATAAACATGATGTTATTCTAGTTGTTGTTGATAAACTAACAAAAGTAGCACACTTTATTGTTGGTAATCTAAAGGATGATTCACCTATGTTAGCAAGAATATTTGTGCATGAGATTTTTAGCTTACATGGAATACCCGAATTAATCATATCGAATAGAGATCAGTGAATGACATCAATATTTTGGCAGACGCTTAATGCAACTCTGGGAACTAAACTAAATTTCAGTTCTATGTATCACCCAGAAACGGATGGACAGACTGAAAGAGTTAATTAAGTTTTAGAGCATATGCTAAGAATGTATTGTATGGATCAGTAGTATAAATAGGAGGAGTACCTTCCATTAGTTGAGTTTGCTTATAATAATACTTATCACACCTCTCTAAAAATGGCACCTTTTGAAGCACTATACGAAAGGAAATGCAGAACCCTTGTTAGCTGGGACAACATTGAAGATAGAGAGGTGATAGGGCCTGAAATCCTTACAGAAATGGAACAACAAGTTAAAATGATTCATGAACGCTTGAAGGAAACTGCAGATAGGTAGAAAATTTATGCAGGCCTAAAGTGAGTGGATAGGAAATTTGAACTTGGTGAGAAGGTCGTTCTTTGGGTTAAGCCAAAAAATAGTTCTATAAATTTTGGCAAGGATGCCAAGTTATCACCTCATTATATGGGACCCTTTGAAATTGTTGAAGTAATCAACCCTGTAGCTTATCGTTCAGCTCTACCTCTTGCTTTATCACGGATGCATGATGTTTTCCATATTTATTTGTTTAAGAAATATGTTTCAGATTTATCACATGTGTTGAATTGGAATTCCTTGCAGGTCCAAGACCCAAGAATGATCATGGTTAAACCCATTCGAGTGCTGGAAACTCACTAGTTGCACTTAAGAAATCATGAAATAAGTCAATGTAAGGTCCAGTGGGACCAGTTTAATGAAGAACGTGTAACTTGGGAAAATATCAAAGATATGAGATCTACTTTTCCATACTTGTTTGATCAGAATTGATTCTGAAAGTTGATAAAATATGAAAACCTTATTCATATTTTGATGTTAAATCTAGCAAACTTGGGTAGTTACTGAACTATTTGATAGGTATTTTAATATTGTTTTGAAAACTTGAATTTTCAAATTTAGTTCTGTTATGAACATATGAATGGAAGGACTATAATTAAGTTTTGTCCTAAACTATAATGGTTTTATTAAGTTAATCATCAGGATGATGATCCTTTTAAGGAGGAAGTTATGTAACGTCCTGGTTACGACTGTTACTATGATGACTTCCACCTTTGACATTGTAAACGTCGACATGTGATTTGTCTTAGGAAGGTGTATTCTTTTGACGTTGAAAATCATGTTTGAAATGGATGAGTTATTACTACTCAGAATTTGTGCTTGTTGTAATTTTGTTTACTTGGAAGAAAGGCCATTCTATTTTGTGAATAATAAGTCATAAATTTGTACTGTTGTTTTCACATTTCTATATGATAACAACACACCTTGAATCAATTCCATTGATCCAAGGTATGTTTTTTCTTCTTTTCTATCATCTTGTTAATTGACATGCTGCATGAAACATGTTATGGAACCGAGCAGTGTTTTGGTGTAAATTGTGAAGGAACCGGGTTCAAGTGTCCTTACTCGGCACCATGCTGAAACTGTAATGTTTACCCTATTATATTTTTGACCTAAGGTGATAATACTTACCTAGAATCTATTACTGAACTATTTTGGGTTGACGCCTAAAACTATGTTGCAATGCCCTACCCTATATGGATTCTAACCTAAGGGGTTATGACCTAACCTAAGATGGTATGTGATATAGTTATGGGGTTTGAACTAACCTAAGATAAATTTTAAAGACCTAAGAACTAAGATGGAAACCTAACTAATGCTAAGGTGACCTAAACTATTACTAAGATGAAAGGGGACCTATGGGTTACGTGGAAAATAGAAGGTTGGTGGAAATGGTTTTAAGGTATTAATGAGAATTAAATCTCAGTCCTTACATCCTAATTTTCCAAGTTTGGCAGAGGTAAGGAAAGTAGGTGGGATGCCTAGCTGGAATATCTGCTAAATTTAAAAAATGCATGTTAGTTTTTGAAATAAACTTTGCCAAATTTGAAGTGGCGGTGGCATAAGGAAAGAGAGGGAATTTTCTATTAATGCATTCAATAGAATTAGGCTTAGTGGAGGAAACCGCCTAGGATTTGGGAAGATGGAATTGGGAAAGTTGTTGGTCATTCTGGTCCTTCTAGTTTTTGCTCTGCATGTGGTTTTGGTTCTTTGAACCAACAAGTCTATTTTTTAATCCATTGTGATCTTGAGCATCCCCGAACCTTTTCTGAACCTATGGAAACATGGAGGCAGTTGGGATATTTGGTTGTTGACGTTGTTTGAAAAGAAGAGATTCTTGAGAAGCTCATCTGGAGATCTTCTACAAATCAACAAGAAATTTCATCAGGCATGATAGGCTCTTCTTATTAAATAGTTTTACTTTTTATTAAGCGTCTTCATTAGAACAACTCTGCTCTTTGAAATGAATGGATTTGTGGAAATGTTTTGGTGTATTTTGGTTGTGATCTTCTGTTTGAGTTTTTTGATTTGAAAGGATGCAATATGGGTATTTTCTAAATGCATGTTTGATAAAATCGTGCTTATCATATTTGAAACTAGAATGATGCTTAATTCATTTGGGCTTTTGGTTTGTTGTGCATAATGGATTAAGGGAAAGCATTATGTGGTAAAGATTTTAGTTGGGTTTTTTTTTCTTTTAATTGTGGGAAGTATGAAGTGCTTTGTATTCTCTAAAAAATGAATTGCCTTGAATCTATTTGTTTCTGTTTTATATAAGTTGGAAAAACTATTTGGATTAAATATATTGTGAATTTAAACTTGTTAGATGGAAAATGATGAAACATTTTCTCCCTTTGAGTTTAATGCGTTTAAACCCATGAATTTTTGTGGGATTGTTAGAAGGTATTTCGTTTGGTTTTGACCTTCCTTGTTCAAAATCTAGTAATTTTCTGTTTAACTCCTTTCCAAGGACTGTGTGAGGATATTGTTGTTTCTTTCACCTGCATGTATTAAATGGGTTGTGGAAAACCTTTCGATTTACTTATGTAGATGTTGTTGTGAAAGTCGATTATTTTAGTGGATCTTGGGATTAGTTTGGTTTTGGTTATGTGAGGGGAAAGAGTTGGAAAATTTGATCTTACTCTTCTCCCTTTTCTTTGATTTTGGGAACCAATTTGGGGTTTCATTTCCTTTGATTGATTTCATCTTAGTCAGAATTCAGTTGGAGCGTAAATTTTCTCCTTCTCCTTTTGGCTCGATGATGAACACATGTACTGGGTTATTGCAATCCTTTCGATGTTCCCTATTGTATTTGAATCTGGTTGGGCTTCTTTTCATTATATCTGAAAACGACTTCTTTCCTTCCTTTGGAATAGGAAACATGTTTTTACTTGACTATAATCTCTTAATCACTTTCTATTTGGGATGTATAAGCTTTGTTTGTAATGTGCAAAGCTATCAATGTGGATGAATTTAGAAGATCAGTTGTTGCTTGATACTTATGGTACAGTTGTAGAATGAATTATTTGAATATTTCCTTTAGTGGTAGCTAGTAAGCTACTAAGACTGTCCTTAATTTGCGTTGAGGGAAGTACATTGCTGTTAACTGATTTGCATGTTACAGTTTATATAATTCGGTTCATTATTGGGAAGAAATAATGAGAATCTCTCTCTCATCTTGATTATTTACTTCCATCTCATTCTCTCTATCCTTTTTGAGTTTTGGATTTCGTTACTGTTACTCTTGTGCTCAAAATTTAGTTGATTGTTATCTCTCTCTAATTGTTTATTTCTCGTTATTATTACACCTTTCTTGAAGTTGACCATTTTGGTTAGGTTAGCTGAAGGGGATTGCAGAGTAGATAGTTGGATGAATCACTTTATTTCCTTTTTCTTTCCTTCTCAATTGATTGTTAAGAAGGTAATGAATCAATGTGTGACTATCTTCAGGAGAAGTACATGGAATTTAAACCTTGTAAAATATGTTGATGTTGAACAAAAAGGTTAGGCTAGAGTTGGCTTAAATTGGAATGATTCAAAGACACTATAGTATGAAACAGATAAGTAATTGGGATGTAATATTACTTGTCTGTTGTAGATTTTCTTATGAAATTTTGGAACGAAGATTGTTGTTTAATCTTGATACTTATTTAATGTGACAAGTTTACTCACTCTGTTCTTCTTTTATTGGTACTTAATTCTTTACTAGGTATCTGTCTGTATTGCTTAATGTTTCATAAGAGTAGATTTATTTTTATGAGATAGTTAGTCAAAAGCACATCACTTTAATGATTAGTGCTTATCATGATCAGTTCAACGAACTAACCCGTGCTAGCAATTTTTGTAGATGGTTTCTGTAAGTGACAAAAGAAGACAAGTTCCTTTTTGATGCTTCCTGTGTTTACTTAAAGGATGCATTTTTAATGAGGATTTATTATTCTTTTTGAGATATAATTGAAAAATGGATAAAGTTGTAAATTTTACTTGATTTTATCAATGAAGAATGACATGAAAAATGTCTGAAATGTTTAGACCTGTAAAATATGTATTTTGTTTGATCAATGAGAAAGGATTGAGTGTTATTGATATTTGATGTGTCATGGTCTTTTGGGCATACAAAAAAAGGGGGATTGTAGACTTATTCTTATTCTCTCGTAAACATATTTGTTTTGAATCATTTCAGTTGTACTCTAATGAAATAGGGCAAGAGGGATTTGATACTCTATTCTCCTCTTAAATGTAACTTCTAAGTTGGCATACATAGATGAACACTCAAATAGGTCAATATGGATTATTAATTGACATTAATAGAAGATTAAAATACATATGGATCCTTGTATAAGAAAATAACTAGCAATTGAACCTAACTAGTATATGTTAAAGGAAAGACAATTAGTCTTTGGGATAAATATTTCGTTCTGACTCTTTCGGGTATTATACCCAAAGGACATTTGGAAAGAGGAAAGTATACCTCTTCTTAGAAAACCTTACTGAGGTAAGGTAATTGAAAATAAATGAATACATATGTATAAGAAATAGACTTCATTTTAATAAAGTCGGTTATTAAGGAGTTTGGATTTAAATTCAGTCATGAATAAACTTAGTTAAGCTTAGTAATTTAAATCTTACTGTGTTAAGATGATTTGGACTGTAATCTTGAACTTAAATTAAGAAACCAAGGAATGACATACAATCCTTCGAGTAGAAGGATTGGTTGCAGATTAAGCTACATGACAACCATAAGTCATTTATGACTAGCAACCATAATTATCGAAGAGATTAGAAAATCAATAAGGTTCCCGAAACTGAATCTTAAATTAAGAAGATAAGAGAGTATTTAAATTCTTATATGGATATGTACCTCTAGACGAAGGGATTCCGTGGGATGTTGGTACATGCCAACTACAACAATGTGTCATCATGAAGACCGGGTATTTATGAGGACATAGTGTTGCAGCTGACATGTCACAACACCCTTCTGAATCGGATCATATAGGTTTACATAAATTTAGAATTGACTTGGTTACACTCTAGGTCAATTTAGGGACATTATTTTATATAGGAAAGTACTCCCAATGAATGAAGGTAACTAGACACACACAATCGACCTAGGTCGATTGAGTATGTCTATGTACCCTTAGTCAATGCGAGTGGCCCTCTATACCAATCTATGTTGCTAACCTGAGTTATGGTTAAACCTTGGACAAGAGGACTGACAGGAGTCAGTGAATACCATTCTAGATAACAGATGAAGTGGGGGTGAAGGAGGTATTCCATTGACGAGTATGCCATCTAGGAATATGATCATGCAAAGAATGTGAAAATATTTGGCCAAAGTATCGCAAGCTGTTGGTTACGTTGTCTTGTATCACCTAGTTTAAGAAACAAGATTTCAGATGAATATTGGTAAGAAATATTCAGATATTCCTCTTAAATATAACACTTCAATACCCCAAAAAGGGTAAAAAAAACCAAGTATACTTAGTATACAATACATTGAATTAACATGAAGGATCGGTAAGAAACTGAGTCATGAAATGAGAGATCGAAAGTTCATCGAGTCATTACAGCTGCATATGGTTAAATCTGTTATGAGATTGATTGGCATGGAATGTGTGTTCTAAATCATTATCATTTAGAACAGATAAAATTATTTAAAAACTTGAAACGTGTGTTCTAAATTATGATAATTTAGAACAGAGAACACTATTCAAAAAAAAAATCCCTTGTTTCTAAAGCTTTAAAATGGGAGTGTTACAGGAGTGGTGGTTACAGGTAAATATTATGTGGTTACATGTTACGTGTAAGATTTTAGAAGGAGAAATCTACAATACTACAGGCTACATTACAAAACATATAGTCAAGGAAGCGCGCATAGGAGGGAATATCATCTTTGGGGTTGTTCTACTATCACTAGTATTCATTGAAATTGGAGTATAAGATGGGCCAAAGGAAAGGTATGGGAATACCCCATGGAGAATAAGTCACCGGCTAAAAGGTTCAGCAAGTACCTATGTAAAGGGGCCATGATAGATGACGTAAAGCAAAGGGTAGAGAAATGGTACGATAGGCTCCGCGCGGCATTTAGAGAAGAGTGGCGCATTCTAAAGGACCTACCATCAGTAGTAGGGGGAAAAGTCCAATTTTTTGTATATCAGCATTTCTGCATCGCACGCTTCCTAATGGGAGATGGAGTCTAGAGCCCTTGGTGTAAATTACCTTACACATTCACTACAAGGTATTTCCAAGACTTTGTTAAGAAATTTACAGACATGTGGCGACTGGTATTTAATGCAGATAAGGTAGACTGTGACTACCATACATTGAGAAAGAAGCATGTGTATCCTAGAAGAAGTTCCTACACCGAGAGGATCATTTCCGAGGCATTGAATACCAAGCCAATAATTCTAGTTGTAGTAGATGTAGGGGTTACATTGGTGTATCTTTAGTTGAAGCCTAAGATGGAGAAAAATAAGTATATATAGAATGAATTCATGCTCTCAGGGCCTCCGAAGGGTAAACACACAATAGAAAACATACCGGCACAAAGGCCCACATAATTTGTTGAAGTAGAGGGTGAAGAGGAGGAGTGTGAAGATAGTGGAGGCTTGGAGCACAGAAAAAAGAAACCATAAGACAGGATGAAGAGGAAGATATGGAGGTTGAGTAGGGAGATCATAGATTTAAGAAAGTGTTCAGACATACAAGGATTCAAAATGGAACCCCACAAATGGTACGGAAATCACCTCATCTCTCTCCAAAAAAGGAGACCGTTGAACCAAAGAAGAGAATAAATTTGAAGTTAGATAAAGAAGTGGAGGAATCAGAAGAGAGAAAGCATGCATCCTCTACCCCACTCGAGCAAGAAGACTAGACCCATAACGAGGAAGAGCAGAAAGATGAAGAGATGAAGGATGGAGAAGAGAAAGAAAAGGAAACCTCTTCTGCATGTGCGACTACTTAGGATGTAACAAGACAGGATCCTAACCTTGAATCTACAATTTCTAAGGGTCCTAGATCGAAGAGGATGAGTGGAGAGCACATTCCACCAACCATGGGGTATGCAGAGGACGTAGGTAAAATTTTCTGCACCCACTTCTAAATCACGATAGCACATAAGGATTTATTCAGTTGGGAGCTAATGGACAAGGATATGGTGACTGTGCACACTCAAAAGCAACTATCATGGTCAATGCAGACCCATGAGGATGAGCCTGAATTTGATGTATGTGAAGAGTCATGCATTTCGAGATAGCTGAAGAAGGCACCACAATCTAGTCATATGACAGTAAATCCTACTGTCATGTCGGATGAGCAGGTTAGCAATGCATTGGTGAAGGTTTCTACTGAAGTTGCAAGGAGAAACATGGATAAAGCTAAAACAGTTAGAGTGCTACTTGAGGAGCTAAAGAAAAAGGATGCAGAGATAGCGCATATAACACCAGAGAGTTACTTCGCACAGAAGAAGAATGAAGTTTTTATCAGCATCGCAGAGGAGATTGGGTACAATGTCATCATAGGAATACCACACTTGGAGACCAAGGTACCACAGATGTTTCCCTTAGTGATACATTATGTAGGAAATTTGGTGGACCTAGTGCTTGAAGATGAACCTCTGCACATGATAGCACCAAGGAAGTCAGACCAAGAGGTAGAATGAGAGAAAGCCTCAGTGATGTGAAAGATTACATCCTATGAAGGGTTGTTGTAAGTGGTACAAGAAGTATTGAATAAAGCAGACCATGCTTTGAATATATGCACAACTCCAGAGGTGCTTATCAATATAAAGACCCTGGAAGAAAATAATGAGCTCCAAAAAGCAATGAAGGATGAGACATTGGGCTGCGTAGAAATATTTTCAATGGTTAAATAGAAGCGTGAGGCCCTGGTAATAGCACAAGAGCTGCATAAGACTCAGCTAGAAGAGCTTGGGAAGCTTGTTGTGTAGAATACGAATATTTTAGAAGGAATAATGACATCAATGTCCAGCGTTGTGTTGGTTCTATAGAATGAAAAAGGGGAGATTGCCAAGGATGAGTTGGAATCCATTGTTGTGGACATTCCAGAAAAAGTAGAACAAGCACTCACTGAATGGAAAGCCTTGGAGGACGAAATAAAGGAGGAGTATCCAGATTTGATACTTCAAATTGATACAAAGGAGGCTGCCTCATAGCCTCATAAAACTTATTTATTTATCTATATTCTTTCATTTTTATTATTTCCATTCTTCTATTCTTTACTTCAATTTTTAGAAATACCCATTGTCGGGATGACAATGAGATTAGTGTGGGGTAATGTTGATTGGAGAATACTTGTTAGAGATCACACAAGAAGTCCATGCCAGAAAGCAGGCCAGGTTTAAGGGCGCAAACGAACAGGAAGAGCATGCACAAGGAGGGCAAGTTCAGCTTTTGGGACTTAGCTGATTTTGAGCATGAAGACCTATTTTTAGAAGATGGCGTGCAGTACACATTAACAATGCAGAGACGTGCGCACCATGCATTATCTATCTTTAGAAGATCGGATCAAGAATTTTGCATGGAGATGAGCTAGGAATAGGATTGTCACTCTAGTTAACTGTAAGAATTCTATACATAACACACTTGTATGTGTGGCAATGCCTATAAATGGTGCGTGGCTATTAATAGCATGCAGCCTACTTCTGGATTTGATAAGCGGTGAAGGGAAAGTCCCCACCCTATATACATGATATGAAGTACCTAGTAAAATATACTTAGACACACATAGTAGGATATATATATGAGAGATGTATGTGTGTGTGATAGAGATATATACAATGGAATTACTGTAATAGATCGATGCACATCAGTATAGATTAACATT
Organism: Taxus chinensis; assembly: GCA_019776745.2. Lineage (NCBI taxonomy): Eukaryota > Viridiplantae > Streptophyta > Pinopsida > Cupressales > Taxaceae > Taxus > Taxus chinensis. Next base: position 29,350,917 of record CM034150.1, on the reverse strand, counting down.
ACTGTAAGAAGCTTCTGTGTTTATTAATAGATGGAATATATTGGCTGAATCTAAGTGTCATTCCTGTGTGTAATTGAGTAGTGCATGTTATTAACTCAATCATGATTACTGTTTAAGCTTGTTCTTTCATATATCTGAATGTAGCATGCATGGTAGAATGGTGGGTTAATTATGGATATATAGGTTTCTTCCTTCATCATGCTAACATCCTGTTATAGCAACCCTAAAGAGGGACCTAGTACCTTTTTGGACTTCGGGTGAGCACTCAGTCTAGGATGAGTGATGTGCCAACGTGACTAGGGTGTTATCTGGTAAATTATAGGTTGCATCATCAAGGAAGGCCACTCCTGAATACTTAGGTAGCTCCTTTCCTCCTAAGCGCTAGATTGTACGTGTCTTTGTCACCTTTGTCACTGATCCTCTCAAATGTCGTCTGATTAACTCATAGGTCCCATGTGCCCAATTATCACATGCTATACTAGTGGTGTCACTTAAGGACTAAGCATCCTCAAACTAGATAACTCCTATGGGATGGATTACCTCTGGATCCCTAATTGAGCACACATATATTCTATCTAGGACCTCTTCTCCCAAAGGCTCAATATAGGGTGTTGATTTTCCATCAGCCAGGGGTATGATGACATGTTCCTCCTCATTTTCAAATCTTATGTATCCCTTGTTAAACCAAATATCCACATTGTTCTTATAGCACCATGGGCACCTAAGTAATGCTAGGAAATGTGCTACCTTGGCGAGCACCAAGAATTTGAATTCCTCAGTAAACTTAGCCCCTTGGATGGTGATAGTTGCATCCTTTAAGACACCGATAAGCATTGCCTTCATTTTATTTGTCATATACAACACATTCAGAGATGGTTGTAATGCATGTCTTCCCATCTAATTTAATGCATCTAAGGTGAGAACATTGACCTTCACATATATGTCAATGAGGATATTAGTAAGGAGTCATCCATCCACGACTGCATTTAACGTGATCTCCCTATCATAGTTAAGGTTGTGAGGGGGAAGGTTTTCATGCAATACCTACCTCTCGCACTCTTCTCTGGTGCGTGGTACCTTTTCTCTCAAGAATGCCCCTAGCAAGGGAATAATATTCTCTTTCCTTATCATTTTATATACTTCCTTAACCTCATCTAGGTTATCCTTTAGCACCTCGACCTTCCTTCTTTGTTCCTCCCTCCTGGACTGCTCCTTTAGACACTGGATTTCTCCTTGTAAACTCTGAATGATGTCCATGGTTTCTTGATATACCTACTTTTGATGCGTAGGGTCTGGGTACTTCCCATGTACCACTTCTTCCCTTGAAACTAGGTTCCACTACATTGGCATTTCCTTTACACGTGTGGCCTCTTCTCTTGTTGTTACCATAACAGGTTCCAAGCATGCATCATGTGTCACTCGTGGCATCCATTGTGTGTCAACCCTCTTAATGCTTACCATTGCAGTGCCCTTGTCTTTCTGGTGTTGTTGATTCATATGCTCAAACAACTCAGGGCACTCTTTATACTTAAGCTTCTTCCCACAGCATGCGTACTACAATAAATATGGGCACTCGTGCTTATAGTGGTCTGTAGACCCACAATTAAAACAAGTTCCACGTGAGAACTCACTTCTTCCTCCTCTGTGGTGACCATGACCATGGAATCCTCCGCGAAATCCCCTTCCATGTGTGCCTCCATCTACGCGCTCATCATAATGGGGGTCAGCACCCTTAGAACTACTAGTAATGTTGTTCTGGCGCACACCATGATCAATGGCCTCATGGATCTAGTCAATAAGCCAACAATACTTAGTATTATGGGTCGTAGAGGTGTAGATCTTACAGTAGCAAGACATATTCTTCTGAATTTTACGTTGTAATAAGGGACATCTACTTACATCATGGTCCCCATGACAAATCTCATTGTCTACTGCTACAATGTGTACTGTCTTCCAGGGGAAACTATCCTTGGCATGCCCCTCTACCTCACAATCTATACAAAAAATTCCACTGTGAGTCTCATGAGCTAAGTTCGCAGATAAATTTTCTAGCTGCTTAGCCATAGCAGCAATTTGAGCTTCCAAAAATGGGCTAACACTAGTGTCAATGCTCCCAACAACTTCAGCGCACAGGGCATCTTCCAACGCCTTGCACGGGTCTGTGAAAGTCTTATGAGATAAAGCTCTTCTAAATGGGGTTATCAACCCTCCTATAAACCACTAAGCATGATGTGAAGGGTGAATGTTATATGAAAACTTTGACAGGAGAGTCTTAAACCGTGTGTCATACTCCTGCACACTCTCCACCATTCCCTATTGAATCTCCTTAAGGGTGATGATGCTCTTTTGTTCAAACTCGGGGATGTGGAATTCTACTAGGAAAGATTTTTTCAATGTGGTGTAATCTACCACCATTTGATGGGGGTCATACTTCCTACACCAGTTATGCACGCGCCCTTGCAACATCGTCACAAATTAACTGGCCTTTTGTTCCGGGGTTGTGATCCCCTTTGCATGCCATAGCAACTCACACTTGTGAACATGCTCTGTAGCATCTTCAATACCTCTATAAACTAGAAAATGTAAAGACATCTCAAAGAAGACTTGAGGAGGTGCTTGGGGCCCTTGTCTTCCTGATCTAGTTCCTTGACTTCCTCCAGTGTTCCCTCCTCCGTTGGATCCACTAGATCCAATAGGTCCTGTGCCTCCAAATCCACCAGTTCCACCTCCAAATTCCCCAGTAGCCAGTAATGGGCCTGAAGGGGTCGTGCCTAGGGTCCCCAATGTCCCACTAAACTACACTCCAATAGTCTATGAGATTATTCTGCTGTTAGATGTGTGTCTCGCGACACTCCCCAATGCATTACCCAAGCCTTGTATATTTTCTCCTTGTCTAAACATTCCTCCAAATACTGGAATAGTGTGTGTAACCATAGAAGTGGGAAATGAAAAATTATATCTCCTAGGCACAGATCTGTCACTTCCACCAATACCAACTGGGTCAATGTTATTCCTTCCTTGATCTAGAAAACCAAGCACTAGGGTTTGGTCATTAGGTGGGTTTATATGCGCGCTAACAACTCTTCTCTCTCCGTGCGACGAAATCTCATCAGAATATGAAGGGGTCTCTCTTACGTGCTTTCTAAGATGGGGTAGCACAGACTGCTTAGGTTCCACATCCTCTATGTGAACTTCAAATCCTTCCTGCAATGTCTGCCTCCATATATCCATCACACTTGCAACCTCACGTTGTCTAGTAATCTCCCTTTCACATGCTTCACTATACTTGAGTCGTCTCTCCTCCCTTTCTTTCTCAGTTGCAATATTTTTCATCTTCCTCACCCAACGCTCAAAATAGTTTAGCCAGCCATTGAAAATGCCTCTAAACTCAAGGTAACAATCAAGATCTTCATTGCCAAAGGGATAGCACATAGAAATGATCCTTGGGGCTCCCGAAGAAATGTAAACTCAGCAACGTCTAGACAAGAATACATGGAAATAATGTATTCCAGGGTGTAGCTAGCTAGCACTTATTTTGACCAATGATCCACATCATGAGTCCATATGAAATCTACATCCTTCAGCCTCTAGTACTCTTGTTGGGTCCACACGTGTGATCTATAATATCATCTTGATTTAGATGCATATGCCGAGAGCCATTCATACAACTCTATTGGGAAGCAACAGAAAAAATATTCATAAAAATCATGGTAGAGGTTCTCTTTTACCCATCTACGAGCATCAAAATCAAGCCCAGTGCTGAATCTTTGAGAAAACTCATCCTCTGTGCTCTTAAATTGTGATTCAACACTTTCCAATTTAAACGCTCTGTCATCACTCATTGCATAGATCATGATGTATGCTATTTCCCACTACAACTTTGAAAAAGAGGTCCAGAAAATGGAACCAAGATGTGGTCATTTTTACACCCACCAAAGAACAAGGGAATCCCATACACATCGGCCTATCACCCAGCAGGCACTGGGAACTCACCTAAGGCACGCGTGGGTGCCGAGTCTCTCCTTTATGTGAGTTTAGTGGGAAATCATCTATGACAGAAAATTAAAGAGAGTGAGTGGAAATGAGACACGCTTTCATCATAGAGCTTAGAACGGATTCTAGACTAATGCAGTCATCCCAGATAGAAAGATACTTTAACAGAATATAGGATTGAACCGAAACAGAAAGGAAATTTCATAAGGATTCATACTTATATCATAAACATACTTGAAACAGAACTATGAAAATATGAGGATGGACCAGAACCATTAATGATCATATTCAAATAATTTAGTAACCTCATTACATCCATTAGATCCATTACAGAACATCGCAATATGGCAAACCGAAGTCATACATCATAATTGGATCTTCATTCCTTAGATCTCAAAAGAAAATTTACAATCCCAAGCCCCTTGATGCATCCTTCTCCTATGTTTTATCTACCCAACCCAATACAACTCCTCGCGGAATTTCTGTAGAGATTCACTCTTTATTGATCTCTCTCTCTCTTAATTCCTCTACGGGTGCTTGTATTTATAGACCTCTTGAACTGCTAATTCTTCTTTCTGAGGCTTTAGATCTGTCACCAAATGTCTAGATGGGGTCCTCTATGAGAGCATGCTCCTCTAGACATGATCTCTCCACTCCTTGCCATGATGGTCTTCTAAAAACCTCCATCGCAGGGCATATTCCTTCCTAGGCCAAAGTGTAGCCAGGATGGCACCTTATCCACTCCGCATGTGTAGTCGGGTCATGCTTTTCTCATGTTCTTCCTGAAATGCCAAATATGGCTAAGTCCTGAGACCTTGTTCTGTTGGCGTGTAACATGATCCTTCTAAAACCCTCCTAGAACCTTGCCTTGCGTGTCTTCTTCTTACATGCCCACCCTTCAACTTAGGCCTTGTGCACCCATGCACCTTTTTGTACTTAGTCAATATTTTAGGGGCCTGACATCCCTGTATTATCTCACACACCAAAATAGTTATGTGAGTTGTTCTCACAACTCACCCAAATACTAATACTAACTATTACAGCTATATTAATAATATGAGTTCTATAAACTCATTATTAATAATATTACAATTTATTAATAATGTCACAATATATTTATAACATTGGCTGCTATTAATCCCTTGTGGGCCTTCTAACCTAAGCTATTTTGCACACCTATTTCATGTTTTATTAGGGATCCCTCCCACTAACCACTCTGGTTTCATATCCAACACCTACAAACCCTTTCTTGATGGCTTTGATGTAGTTGGTCAACTCTATCAACTTTTTTGCACATGATCCATTCATCATCCACTTTGTCTCATGGAATAACTTGGGTCGAGCTACCTCATAGTCTCAGGATCATTTCTCTCACATGGATTGACCTTTTTTTCCTTTCAAAAATGAAATGGCTGGGGTTTTATCTTATCGGGATCGTTTCTCTCTAGTAGCTCGACCTATTTTTCCTTTCACATAGGAAATGGCTCGAGTTTTGTGTCATTTGTGCAAATCAGGTTCTTCATTTGAATTGATTTAGAAACTTAATCTTGGATGTTATTCCATGTCCTATTCACTTTATGATACACATCTGATGTCTCAGATATAGACTACATCTCAGGAGTATCTCAATTATGTTATCAATCTTTGTTTATTTGCTTTGATCTTCACAACCTTCTTCATGAATTCATTTTGGTTTGATTTGGATCTGCAACTCAACAACATATTTTTCATGGTTTTGCACTTCAAAATTTCATAGCATCATAATCATCACAAAAGGTCCCATAGGAGGGAATCTCAAAGGTATCACCCAAAGCATTCATGGTGGAATAAAAAGCTGAAAATATTTAGTATCAACCCTTTAACTTGGATAAAATGAGAAAATGCACCGGTCATCCTTCTTTCTCTTACCAAAAGTTACTGACAATGAAAGAAAGGAATTAAACTTAGCTAATTATTTTCGATAGATGGGAAGTTTCTAGGTGAAAGAGAGACAATTCAACATCTAATTATAAAGCTCTAAATTCATTGATTTTCAAAAATAATGTACCAAATATATCCCACATGACTTTTGGAGTGTTGCAATCTGTTAGATGAAAACATCAACTATTAGAGACATGTATACCAATGAGCCTCACATGGCTTCATCCATTTTGTTCCTATACAAAAATTTCTTATTGAAATGTGATAGGTGTTTCGTTCGATATAGACCACAAACCTTTAGATTGCATTAATTGTTGCATTTGTTATTTCCATTTGTGACAATTGTGTGGAGTTAAGAGATCAATAGGCTTAGATTTATCCATTGTATGGTGCACAAAATTGCAAAAATTCTAACAATAACTGAAAATATTTTATAGTCCTTTTGTTTTTTTATTATGATTATTTTTCCTTTTTATTTTTGTACCAAAACTTGGGATCACAAGAAGAACCATTTATAGGAAAAATCACTAATTGACCTAGAAGAGTTTTTTGTAGAGGATATTATATAACTCCAGATAATATTTTAGGTCAAACAAAGTGCTTTTACCTTTGAACAAATTCCAAGGTGCCCAAAAAGTACAATATTGTGGTTGAATCAACATTTTCAACTAAGAAAAAGTTTGTTTTATAGTTCAAGATCTACTTTCTATAAAATTTTGGGTCAATCTAAAAATTTAGATTTTTGCACGATTTCTAAAACAACCCAAAAATATTTTTTAAAGGTTGATACAGAAGGATATTTTGGTTTGCATGATGAGATCAAACTTTTTGGAAAATCTAAGCTCTGAAAGAGAACTTTTAGTTTTTTATGATACTCGAGGAGACACAAAAACTACCTGAATTAGAAAAAAAGTGTGTTAAATTGACTAAAGAACCCAAATCAAATTTGAAATTTCTAGGATAACGTGTTTTCGATCTATTGGACCTCTAATATACTTATCTCATTCGTAAATAGTGAATTAGACCCATGTTTTATGCGACTAACTATAGAGTATCCATACCATTACCATAGCTCCACTATCCTATCTCCAAATTATAGTGAGAGTAAATTCTCAAGGATAACCAATTACCTTTCCACCAAGGAATAAAAAAACCAAACGAATTCCGATTAGAAGAGAGAGAGAGAGAGAGAGAGAGAGAGAGAGAAACTAGGTTCTTCTTATATACTATGAGGTACATGGAAGCTAGAATTTGTGCACAATGTTGTCAACTGGCTTGAGTATGGGGCAACACCCATCACACCACGACTCAAATAAATGTATAATCAATTTTCTCATAACCACAAATCCTAAGGTTATAAACTAATGGAATGCGATTCTATCATAGGCAACTTCTAAAAAATAGATATAAACCCTTAGTACCCCATTGCTTTCACTAATTTATGATCAACAAAATTCCCACGAAGGGTAAAGTGAGAGCAGGAGATTGTTTATTTTAAGTAAGACATTGGATTTGAATATAAATTGTAGAAAAAATGAAAAAGTGTAACTAATTTGAATACCTATATAAAAAAATATAAAAAACTACATATTAAATTACAACTAAATATTAAAAGTGCATCTCAATCGCATGCAATAGTGTTTAGTTAATTAAATGTACATTGCCAATTCAAATGTCATGAAGAGGTTTTTCAAGGATTTGTTATCTTAGCTAATTATTTTAAAGTTTTTAATAATTGGTCTTCTATTATTCAGTTGTAAGCATTGCTCATGTATTTATTCATCCCTCTCATGAATAATAATCATTTCACTTCTGACCTTCTCTGTTATCACAGACAGCGGAAGAGTGGAGAAATTGTTTAAGCCACTACAAATGTGACCTAGGTTTGCTTGCATGGAGCATCATTCCTTTGTAATTTTGACGATTCGATTCATTTGTTTTCCTTCTTGTTGGTCAAATAATAATTGTCAAAGATCACACAAGGAGTCCACGCAGGATAGAAGGCGTAGAACTAAGGATGTGGAAGGACAAGAAGGACCTGCACGTAGAAGGCAAGTTTAGATTTCAAGACTTAGCTGATTTTGAGCATGAAGACCTATTTTTAGAAGATGGTGTGCGGAACACATCAACGATGTAGAGACGTGCACGCCATGCATTGTCTATCTTTGGAGAAGCATTGATGTATGAAGACAAGCTAAGAATAGAATTGACAATTCAGTTCACTGCAAGAGGACTATAGATAGTGCACTTGCATGTGTGGCTATGATTGTAAATGGCATATGGCTATCAATAGCATGCGGCCTATTTTTGGAATAGATAAGCGGTGAAGGGAAAGTCCCCACCCTATATATGATGTTAGGTGCATAGTAGATGTGTGTATTACTGCGAGCTGGAAGTATGTAGGTATTATTAAGAGTTACATGTATGTATGCATAACAGAGAATATACGCATATGATTAAACTATTGTATCAGTTCCATACGCGCATTGGTATAAATTGATAATATTTTAAGGATATTTTGTATTTATTAATAGATGGAAGATATTGGTTGAATCTAAGTGTCATCCCGTGTAATTGAGTAGTGCATGTTAATGGTTAAACCATGATTACTGTTTAAGCTTGTTTTTTTTCATAGAACTGAGTGTAGTATGCATTGTGGAATGATGGATTAGTTATGAATCTATATGTTACTTCCTTCATCATGTTAACATCTTGTTACAACAACCCTAAAGAGGGACCTAGTACCTTTGTGTGCTTCGGGTGAGCGCTCAGTCTAGGCCGAGTGATGTGTGAGCACAACTAGGGTGTTATCTAGTAAATTATAGGTTGCATCATTGGTTCCATTGTCGGGACCTCTTTTCCAGTTGTTTCAGGATGGTTTGCGATGAAGAAATATCGGTTAACTCTAGCAAGTATTGAGGAATGGATACATGATCTAGAGGAAGAATATGTGTGGCGGTTCAGCAGTGGATCTGAGTTTAATGCACACACTTGGGTAGAACAAAACTTGTATGACAGCTTATATGAGAGATTTTTCACTATCTTTCTAGTAGAACTATATGAGTGGCTTACTACTTATGCATCTTAGTGGAACTAGAGGTATCACACACTTTTCTGGACACAGGAATAATTTTAGGCCCTCTATGATGTTGATCTGATCTGGACTCTCGCAGTGGATACGTGGTTTCACGGTGTTCTAAACAGTTATATTCTGGAATACTCAATTTCGATGTACTCTTGCCCAGAGGTAGCTGAGTTCCAGTTTTTTGGTATCCAAGAGGAACATATTTGCAAGGTATTCCACTGGTGATCAAGATCTTAATGGTAACTTTGAACCTGGAGAGTAAACCGATGGCTAACTAAACTTTGCCATGCATGGGGGAAGGAACAGGTTTGGTTTAAGATGGAAAACCTAGTGGTAGAGAAGCAGAGAGAGGAAAGGTGGTTTAAGTATAATGAGGCACGTGAGAGGGAGATAGAGAAGCAACGTTCCATTGCAGAGAGTATGACATGGAGGAGAGAGATGGCTCATGAAAGATTTACAAATCACGTAGAAGATGTGGAGCCAAAGCATAAGGAACTCCCCCATCTTGGAAAGCATGATAGAGATCCCCCCTCAGCCTCACACGGAGGTGCGCCAGTAGAGACTACCTGGACCACAGGGCATGCATCTTAATCCACCTGGTGACCTAGCCCTTGCGCTTGGTTTTTTAGTATCTAGTACAACAAGTAACCAACAAACTAACTTGGGAAGTAGGAGAGCAAGAGTAAGTTAGGGATCAAGTACATCAATGGAAGGACACATGGCTTCAATGTCATTTGGAGGAGAATTCTTAGGCACATCATCCACACAGAATGTGAGCATACAGAATGTTGGATTCACCTCTGGAAGTGGAACTACCTCACAGACTGTAGGGGTTCAGTATAGTACTACTGTCAGAGCATAGGGGAGTACATCTACATTCCCTATTCCAACTACAGGTGGCAGGGTAGGAGGTATAGGTGGTTCTAGTTCTAGTGGATCTAGTGGTTCTAGAGGAAGAGGGAACACAGGAGGTTCCAGATCAGGTGGTCAAGGTCTGCAGCAACCACAAAATATCTACATGGAGATGTCTCTTCGTCTCCCGGAGTATAGAGGTATAGAGGATGCTACCAAAAATGTGCATATGTGTGAAATCTTGTGGCACGCTAAAGGGATCATGGATGTTGAGTGAAAGGCAAGTCAATTCACCACTACATTACAGGGGTGTGCACACAGCTAGTATAGGAAATTTGACCCTGATCAAACTTGTGTGGATTATGCAGCATTGAGAGATGCTTTCTTGAAAGAGTTCCATATACCTGAGTTTGAGTAGAAGAGTATAAGTGCACTCAAGGATATCAAGTAAGGCACTACTGAGAGTGTACGTGAGTATGATGCTCATTTTAAGACACTGTCATCTAAGCTATCCTATGATATTCATGCTAGCCAGCATGTACAGTGGTTCATTGGGGGATTGATTACACCTTTTAGAAGGGTGTTATCACATAAGACATACACAGATCCATTTAAAGAACTAGAAGAAGTTGTACATACTGAGGCAGTTGGGAGTATTGAAACTGGCGTTAGTCCATTCTTGGAGGCACAAATTACAGCTATGGAAAAGCAGTTAGAGAAGCTATCAACAAATTTATCCCATGAAACGTGCTCAGGAATTTGGTGTACAGATTGTGAAGTGGAAGGTCACACCAAGGATAGTTTCCCTCGCCGATCTGTACGCTCATTACTATTGGACTGTGAAATTTTTCATTTGAATCATGATGTTAGTCACTTTCCTTTGTTACAGTGCACGATAAGGAAGAATGTATCTTGCTTTTGCAAGATTTACAGGTCCACGACCCATGATACTGAGGATTTTCAGTTGATTGGTCAAATCTAGGATGCTATAGACCTTGGAATATGATAGACAAGTATAACAGATAGTTCTAAGGGTAAGAATGAGCACCAGGATCGGGATCATAATCAAACGTGCTATGACAGGAATGAGGGGCGCTTTGAAGGAGGTCGTGGATGGGGACATGGATTTTGTGGTGGATATGGAGGACGAGGCCGTGGTGGAGGAAGAGGTGAGTTCCCTCATGGAACATGTTATACGTGCGGATCTCCTAACCACTATAGGCATGAATGTCCTTAGAATATTGCATGTTCTTTCTATGGAAAGAACCATAGCTATGAAGAGTGCCTATACTTATATGAGCATTTGAGTAAGCAGCATAAGCAAGAGAACAAAGGCATCGTGATGGTTAGAATCTAGCGCTTAGTAGAGGATCAGTGGGTGCCCAAGATAACCACGAAGGACCTGAGGCATTGATAGTGAAGATTACTACTCGCGTTGAAGCAACACACATGAGAGAGGCATTACATAAGAATCCTACGATCACCAAGGAGGAGGTTTTGCATGCGAGGTACCCAGATCCTGCTCATTAGAAGGAAGTTTACTAGGATACCATGGAAGTGCTAAGGAATCTTCAGGGTGAGATACAGTACCTCAAGGAGCAAAAGAAAGCATCAGAGATGGTCCAAACTAATATCAATGATCTACGAGAGGTGTGCAAGATGTTGCATTCTGCTATTAGGAAGTTGGTTAAAAGGGAACACTCCGCGCACAGGTATTGAGACCGGATGGTAGATTCTACATTGAAATATTCCCTTGATAGCATTGATTATGAAAAATAAATTACTATGAATGTTGTTATGGATGGGTAGTTGTTGAGCAACATATTGATCGATACAGGTGCGGAAGTAAATGTGCTTACATTAGATGCATGGGTACAAATGGGGAGGCCTCCATTGCAGCCATCATCTAATGTGTTTGTTTATGGCAAACCGGACTAAGGCCACTCCCATAGGATTTTTGAAAGATGCATCTATAACTATACAAGGGGCCAAGTTCACTGGGGATTTTGAGGTATTATCACTTGCAGAAGCTAACAATTTTCCAGCCCTTGCTTGGATGCCCTTGGTGTTATGCGAATAATTTTGACTTGAGATTCAATAAGGGGTATATCAGCTTTGAAAACAAGGAGGAAAGGGTTGTGATACCTTTGAAAGATGGAAATTCTACACCATATGTTGAACCTCTAAGTGAGGAGGATTTAAATAGAGTCTATGTACACGTTATTCAGGACCCATAGGTCAATGAGCCATCAAAAGAAGGCATCCTACGGTGGGAGGATTCTCATTCTATTAGTGATACTACAAGTATTGCTTATGAAAATTGGGCTCATGGTACATATGAATAAGTAGGCCGTGAGGTGAAAAGTGCGGTTGCGCACAAGAATGGACTTCATTCAATTCGACAGATAGGTAACACAGTACCTTGGTATACAGGGACAGAAGATCTTCCTACCTTCCTGAGGGTCATGGAAGAATAGTGGATAGATCAAGTTAAAAGGAGATATATGTTAGTCTATACACTGTGCAGGACAATAACGTGATGGTGGGTACTCCATAGAGATAATCTTATAAATTAGGAAAATATTGGAGTCGCTTTGTCTACTAGGTTTATAAGGGACAATGCACCTACGCAAATCTACACTTATCATGGTGATCAACCTATTCAACATCACATTCAGCAATGTGAGAGACTCTTGATAGCAGGACAGGAAGCATTACCACCTTCACTCTAGGTGCATAGATTGTATTCTACGCTACAAGGATGCGCATGCTTTGGTATGTATATGCAGAACTACATCGAGAAACTGGAAACTAGAAAGATTTGACTGCAGGAATGATCCAGAATTTTGACTACTTCTCGAGTAAACCTCCTGTAACAGAGGCATTAAAATTTTTCAAGTAGCTTAACTATGGGAGATAGTGCAAAATCTGAGGAGCATATACAGGAATTATTCGGTGGGGCAGAGTTCGGAGCATGTTTTGAAAAAGAAGAAGAAATGGACTTCATACTACTTGAACACGCTTGCCTTGAGAAAGAGAAAGGAAAGATGGTTTACGTCGCAGATGATAAGGAAGTTGAGAACTTGGATATTAAACATTCACACGAGGTGTGCGAGGTATTAGACAGTGCAGACAAGGATGCGTGGCGTACCATGAACCCATGAAGATAAAGAAAGTGAATATAGGTTCGGAGGTTGAGCCTAAGGAGGCCATAATTGGAGATTACTGGTCAGACTCGGAGGTAGCAAAGATCATCGAGTTACTTAGGGATTATCAAGACTTATTCCCTCGAGGATATCATGAACTTAAAGGCATGCATGAATCACTTGGGGAAATGAAGATCAAACTTAAGAGTGGTGTACGACCAGTTAGAAAGAGACCTTACAGAATGAATCCTAATTTGCGTGAAAAGGTAAAAGAAGAAATTGATAAAATGTTGAAATCTGGAATTATCAAGCCCCTTGATGAGTCAGAATGGGTTAGCCCAATGGTGATCAGTATCAAGAAGGAAGACAAATTAGGATATGTGTGGACTATAGGGAGCTGAATGTTGCATGTGTCATAGATCCTTTCCCTACGCCTTTCACTGAGGAAATACTAGGAGTTGCAGGGTATATTCCTTCACAAATATATTCCTTCACTCAGATGGATTTTCTGGGTATCATCAGGTTAGGATTGCTCAGGAGGATCAAGAAAAGACAACATTTACTACTAAATGGGGCAGTTTTGCTTATACTGTGATGCCCTTTGGATTGAAAAACACGCCTGTTATATTCTCGCGCATAGTTGTTTAGGAATTTAAGGATTTTATTCACAACTTTTTACAGGTATACCTAGATGATTAGACAGTATATGGGCTTGTGAAAGATCATTGTGACAATCTACACTTAATGTTTGAATGATGCAGACAATTGAGTATCTCTTTGAACATCAAGAAGTGCATATTTTCTACACCATTTAGGATACTGTTAGGACATATAATCTGCAAGGAAGGTTTGGTAGTTGATCCAGCCAAAGTTGTAGTCATTTTAGGCCTAGAAGCGCCTACTAGTCAGAGTGAGGTGTATGGATTTTTAGGTCATACAAGGTATTATAGAAAATTCATAAAAGGGTATGCCAAAGTTGTCGCACCCTTGGAAGAATTGTTGAAGGGGAAAGGTACATTTTATTGGGGAGAACCGCAGCAGCACGCATTTGAGATATTAAAAGAGAGACTTACTACCGTGCCCATTCTGTGCTTTCCCTCATGGGATAAACCATTTCATGTGCATGTGGATGCTTCTGGCATGGCCATTGGTGCTATGTTAGCTCAACCTGGCAAAGGTATTATAGATCATCCAATCTTTTTTGCTAGTAGGAAGCTGACTCCTGCGGAACGGAATTATACAACTACAGAGCACGAAGTGTTGTCAATGATCTATGCATTGTAAAAGTTTCAACTGTACTTGTTAGCAACACCATTTGTGTTTTATATGGATCACATGGCATTGAATTTCTTGGTAAACAAGCTCGTCTTACAAGGGTGTATATGAATATGGATACTCCTATTTCAAGAGTTTGTCTTCACAGTCATGGTGAAGCCAGGGAAAAGCAATTCTGGACCAGATCATTTATCTAGAATCAATTCAGGAGAGGATGCACAGAAAATTGAAGAAACAATGTCAGATGCATAGTTATATAGGTTACAACGTGTGCCCATGGAATTAGAAGACATTACTTCCTTTCTACGAATAGGTATGGCACCAGAAGGAATGAAAGCATTAGAAAAGAAGTATCTTTCTATACGTGCGACACCGTTTATGTTAATCAGTGGTGACCTCTACAAGCTAGGCAGAGATGAAGTATTACGACATTGTGTATTAGAACATGAGCATCAGGATATCATGGAAGAAGCTCATGGTGGTATTGCAAGAGGCCATTATGTAGGTGATGCGACTGCCCAGAAGATCCTACTTGCTAGATTATGGTGGGAGACATTGTATAAGGACTGTAAAGAATATTGTAAGGTGTGTGATCATTGTCAGTGCCTAGGAAAACCAGGGCAAAGAGATGAGATGCCTTTGAGACCAATTACTAGTGCCGAACCGTTTGAGAAATGGGCCATTGATTTTTTCAGACCTATTTTGTCAGCCGTGCGCAGGACTAGATCGCACTATATTATTACTTGCACATATTATCTCACACGGTGGGAAGAAGCAACACCTACCAAGGACTTTACGGTGGCTACAACAGCTAGGTTTCTGTGGGAGAATGTTCTTACGAGATATGGATGTCCCTTAAGCTTGACAAGTGATCGAGGTACACACTTTTTGAATGAGATAATCAGGATCCTATTAGATGAGTTTATGGTTACACACCATAAAACTACACCTTATCATCCTCAGGAAAACAAAACTGTTGAAGCTTTCAATAAGATTTTGAGCCAGACGTTGACAAAAATTTGTGATGTTGGAAGAAAGGATTGGGATGACAAAGTATCAGTTGTTCTTTGGGCATAGAACAACTTACAAGAGATTAAACAAAGCCACACCATTTCAGTTGGTGTTTGGCACAGAAGCTATTCTCCCTATAGAATTTATGTTACCTTCTTTGTGCATTGCCCATGTTGGAGTTATGGCTAATGAACAGGCTTTAGAAGATCATATCGACAAGATGATTCAACTAGATGAGTGTCGAGCCATATCAAGATGGATTCAGAAGAAGGAAAAGGCCAGGCAGAAGGCATGGCATGACAGGAACATAAGGGATAAGAAATTTGAGATTGGACAAATGGTACTTCTTTATGACTCAAAGTTTTTGTGCCATCTAGGCAAGCTCAAGGTACATTGGTTGGGGTCGTATGTTATTTCTTCTATACTTGAATCAGGTGCTTGCCAGTTAGAAGTACTTGATGGAACACGGCTACCCGGTTACTTTAATGGGAGTAGGTTGAAGCCCTACTAAAAATAAGTCTTCTTGGTGTTTGTAATAAGGCAGTATTGCCATTTAGTTTAGGTTTTCAATTCTATATTTCCTTAGTATATTTCCTTCATTGTCATTATGCTTTATCAATTTCATTATTTTTCTTGTGTAATAAGTGTGCTTGCATGCATGAAGCTAATTACTGTATGAAGATTGTTTATGTGCAGAGGACTGCACATACTTTTAGTGTGGGGTGGTTGTAGTTATCCAAGAAAAAGACTGTGGGAATTGAAAGGTGAAAGGAATAAGCTGCTACGGGTGTGCTTTAAGTCAAAAGAGGATTGCTTCTCAAAAGTGACCAAGGATGGAGATGAATTGAAAGAACAGTATAACACGAGGTAAGCATATGCCACATTAGCTACCAAGAGAAGGTACAGTGATGAGGTACTCAAGCACATGAGCATGCGCTAAAGAGAAGTTTGTGACCAAAGGGTGGGAAGGCATGCTAGAAGGTTATAGCTAGGCGTGAAGATGTACCGCACAGAATGAATGGATTTGGTCAATGAATGAGGGGATATTTGGTAGGTGAAGGAGCAATAAATGCATCAAAATTTGAAAAATTTATATAAGGATGGGATGTGGATTCATTTTTACCATTGCAACTAAGATTATTTGAAGAAAGAGCCAAGTGTGAAGAGCCGAGTGATCGAGTTAAGGTGTGAAGGGTGTGAAACCAAGCATGTGACAACTAGATCTGTGTGACAAGAAGCTTGCATCCCCGGTGGTGAAGGGTTTGAGCAAAGCAGGGAGATAGAAAAGGGTTTGGTTATGAAGTTTCCACCTAGGAAATGATTGAATCGAGCTAGGGTTTGACTCACAAAGTTGCAGAGTTGAAGAGGAAACATTTACAAGGTAAAAATGGCACTGAAGAAGGCATCTGCAGTAGCAATAAAAGGAAAGAAGAAGGTAGTTTTTGAGGAGGAAGAAATGGCACCCAAAATCCATTTTTCAGAGATGCAATATCTAGAAGGAGTCATCATTGGGAAAGAATGGGATTCACCCATCAGAAAGAGAAAAGTAAGTGAATATAATCACAGGACTTCAAAAAACAAGAAGGAGCTTGATTCCTTGCTCACTGCTAGAATGAACAAGCGCACGGCATGGAGGACATGCCAGTATATGATGATGCGGGTGAAAAGATTTTATGAAGAGAATTGGGGTCTACCAGTTGTATGAGCTTCCATATTTCGGGAAGTATGAGCCCTTGTATCAGTGGCTCATGAGCAAGGTGCACAAAGACTTCTTCTACTTTGCCAGACACAGAGTTAGAATCTCATCTGCACTTGTCTCATCAGTTACAGGTCTGAAGGCCACATGAGAAGATATAAAAGGTGATCTTGCAGATAAATCCGCAATTGTAACGACCAAACAGGAGTTGGGATACTTGAAGGGTCCATGTGGAATGGACATAGATAAATTGAAGAACTTGTCCAATTGTATAGGCTGCAACCCACCTTGTTACCAAGTTGAATGATTAAGAGTGGCGGTCTCAGGTAAATACTATGTGGTTGCATGTGGCACATAATATGTCAGAAGGGACAATCTACAACATTAAAGGCTATATTACAAAGAAAATAGTCAAAGAAGCACACACAAGAGGGAAGATCATCTTTGGGGTTGTTCAATTATCACTGGTATTTATGGAGATCGGAGTACCAGATGGACCAAAGGAGAACATATGGGAATACCCCATGGAGAACAAGTCCCCAGCTGAAATATTCAGCAAGTACCTATGCAAGGGGGCCATGACAGATGATGTAAAGAAAAGGGCTGAGAAGTGGTATGATAGGCTCCACGTGGCATTTGGGGAAGAGTGGCGCATCCCAAAGGACCTACCAGAAGTGGTAGGGAAACAATTTCAGTTTGTTGTATATCAACATTTCTACATTGTACACTTCCCAATTAAAGATGGAGTTTGGAGCCCTTGGTGCAAGATTCCTTACGCATTCACTACAAGGTATTTTCAAGCATCTGTTTATAGATTTACAGACACACTGTCGAACTATGGTCTTCAATGCAGATAAGGTAGATTGTGATTACCATACTCTGAGGAAGAAGTATGTGTATCCTGGTAGAAGCGCTTATACAGAGAGGATCATTTCAGAGGTACTGAATATAAAACCAATAAGCCTGGTTGTAGCAGATGTGGGGTAAGCATTGGTGTATCTCCAGTTGAAGACAAAAATGGAGAATAAAAAATATGTGGAAGGTGAGTTTGCACTTCCAGCACCACCAAAGGGAAAGCATACAATGGAGAACATCCCAGCACTTAAACCCATAGAACAAGTTGAAGTGCAGGATGAGGAGGAGGAGCACGAAGATAGTGGTGGTTTGGAGCATAGGGGTAGGAGACATCCTACAAGTAAGGGTGAAGCTGAGCATGCGTCATTACACCACCTCAGCCACAAGAGGGGGATGATGAGGACGTGAATGCAGTCTAAGGGGAGCATAGGTTTAAAAGGGTATTTAGGAGAACAAGGACCCAAGGTGCTACTCCAACCACTGTGCGTAAATCACCCAGACTCTCCCCACAAAAGGAGGCTACCACGCAGAGGAGGAAACTGAGGTTGAATGAGGAGTTGGAAGATTCAGAGGAAAGTGCACATAATTCTCCTACACTTCCAAAGGACATAGAAGAAAAAGGTGAGGCATCAAAGGAAAAATAAGAGGAAGAGAAAAGACCATAGGCGACAGCTACATAAGGTGTTCAGGACATGGAGACACAAGTCCCAAATTTGGAGGCTAAAGTTCCTAAGCAACAAAGGTCTAGAAGAACAAGTGGAGAGCACATTCCACCAGCCATGGGGTATGTAGAGGACATAGGAAAAATTGTCCGCGCCCACTTCTAGAGCACGATAGCGCAGAAGGATTTATTCGGTTGGGAGTTAATGGATGAAGATATGGCAATGGTGCACACTCAAAAGCAACTATCATGGTCCATGCACACCCACATGGATGAGCCTGACTTTGATGTGTGTGAAGATTCATGCATTTCGAGAAGACTGAAGAAGGCACCTCAAG
Organism: Taxus chinensis; assembly: GCA_019776745.2. Taxonomy (NCBI): domain Eukaryota; kingdom Viridiplantae; phylum Streptophyta; class Pinopsida; order Cupressales; family Taxaceae; genus Taxus; species Taxus chinensis. The sequence continues at coordinate 29,332,085 of CM034150.1, read as the reverse complement.
CCAGACACATGACAGTAAAGCCTACTGTCATGTCAGATGAGCAAGTCAGCAATGCATTGGTGAAAGTTTCTGCTGAGGTGGCTAGAAGAAACATGGACAAAGCTGCCATGATCAGAGCATTGCGCGAGGATTTGAAGACAAAGGAAGTAGAGATAGCACGCATAACACAGGAGAGGGACTTCACGCATAAAAATAATGAAGTGTTCATAAGCATCGCAGAGGATATTGGGGACAATGTAATCAAAGCAAGGCCACACTTAGAGGCCAAGGTACCACAGACATTTCCTTCAGTGATACACTGTGTGGGAAATTTGGTGGACTTGGTACTTGAAGATGGAACTCTGCGTATGCAAGCGCCAGAATGCTCTGAACAAGATGCTAAATGAGAGAAAGCATCTGTGATGAGAAAAATTACATCTTATGAAGGGTTGTTGCAAGCATTATAGGAAGAATTGAAGAAAGTGGACCATGCTTTAAATATATGCACAACTCTAGAGGTGTTTATCAACATCAAGACCCTTGAAGAGAATAACAAGGTCTAGAAAGTGATGAAAGATGAGACATTGGGCAGTGCAAAAATATTGTCAATGGTTAAATAGAAGCGTGAGGCCCTAGCAGCAGCACAAGAGCCGCACAAGACTCGGCTAGAAGAGCTTGGAAATCTTATTGCACAAAAGATGGACATTCAGAAGGAAATATGACATAAATGTCCAGTGTTGTGTTGGTTCTGCGAAACGAGAAGGGAGAAATTGCGAGGGATGAGTTAGAATCCATTGCTGTGGATATCCCAGAAAAAGTAGAGCAAGTACTCACTGAGTAGCAGATATTAGAGGCTGAAATAAAGGAAAAGTATCCAAAGTTGATATTACAAACTGATACATAAGAGGTTGCCTACTAACCTCATAGAAATTCTCTATCTACATTCTTTTATTCTTATTCTTTCCATTCTTCTATTCTTTCCTTCAATTTTTGGACATACCCATTGTCGGGATGACAATGAGATTAGTGTGGGGTAATGTTGGTCAAAGAATACTTGTCAAAGATCACACAAGGAGTCCGTGCGGGATAGAAGGCCCAGAACCAAGGGCGTGGAAGGACAGGAAGGACCCATGCGTAGAAGGCAAGTTTAGATTTCAATACTTAGCCAATTTTGAGCATGAAGACCTATTTTTAGAAGATGGCATGTGGAACACATCAATGATGCAGAGACGTGTGTGCCATGCATTGTCTATCTTTAGAGAAGCGGTTCGAAGCATTGATGCATGAAGACAAGCTAATAATAGAATTGACACTTTAGTTCACTGTAAGAGGACTATAAATAGCACACTTGCATGTGTGGTTATGATTGTAAACGGCGTGTGGCTATCAATAGCATGCAACTTATTTTTGGAATAGATAAGTGGTGAAGGGAAAGTCCTCACCCTATATATGATGTTAGGTGCATAGTAGATGTGTGTATTACAGAGATTTGGAAGTATGTAGGTATTATTGAGAGTTGTATGTATGTATGTGTAACAGAGAATATACTCATATGATTGAACTACTGTATCAGCTCCATACGCACATTGGTATATATTGACAATACTATAAGGAGCTTCTATATTTATTAATAGATGGAAGATATTGGCTGAGTCTAAGTGTCATCTCGTGTAATTGAGTAGTGTGTGTTAAAGGTTAAACCATGATTACTGTTTAAGCTTTTTTTTCATAGAACTGAGTGTAGCATGCATTGTGGAATGATGGATTAGTTATGAATCTATATGTTACTTCATTCATCATGTTAACATCATGTTATAACAACCCTAAAGAGGGACTTGGTACCTTTGCGCACTTTGGGTGAGTGCTCAATCTAGGATGAGTGATGTGCCAACGCGACTAGGGTGTTATCTGGTAAATTCTAGGCTGCGTCACTTCTCTCTTGAAAACATTTAAATTTGGCATCTATCATTGCTACTTTTTTGGCAATTTTAATTTTTTTCTCCTGACACTTGCAATTCTAATATTAAAACCCTTATAGATTCTTACCACTTCCATAAAAAATCCATTTACATTTTAACCACTAAAATTACAGCCCATATCACTTTTAACTAGTGAAATAAAATAAAATAAAATAAACATATAAGTTTGATTTAAAAGAAAATGTGCATCCATACCTTGAAACACCCAATAACTACATCACCTACAAATTCATTGCAATCTTCTTGGGCGTGATATGCATTCAAATCTACTACACACAAATGATGCATTACCAAATTAGACTACTCCATTAAACATGCACCCCCTACATAATAATCCCTAAATTTGGTCACAAATCTCTTCCTTAACACCTTAGGAATATAGTTGAGCCGTATTGACTCAAGCACATTTGTAAATATTAAATTATTTTTGGCCTCCATGTCACTGTTATACAAAAAAATGTAGTAATGCAATTTTGATGATGACTTAGAAGGGTTCTTTCAATTAATACAGAAGTTATGCTCTACCCGTTTACAGATCAGATAGGTCCAATCATCCTTTGCATTAGGGAAAAACTCTACACTTAGCTTGGTTCTTATTTATAAGGGTCGTAATGAGTGATCTCCTCAAGTGACCTGACCTTTGCTTTTCATTAAAGTGAGCATGAACTACTTTGGCCCTGAGCTCCTTCTCCATTGCATGTAAACTAAACTAATCCAATGATCTCAGCTCCTTTCTTTTTTATACATCGAGCTTGAGATAATCTAAGTAATCTGAATTGAGAGGTCATTGTGAACCCCTCTATCCCTTCGGCACCAATGTGGATCCCTAGTCTCTTCTCAAAACTATACATTTCTAATCAAGAATTGAAGTCACCCTTTGAAACTAGTTTAACACTTTTCTCCAAGATTTGACCTAATTTCATATTCCCATCTCATCTTGGATCTAAACTTGTGTCCACTCTGCACACTTGATATGCTTTAAATCATGTTGTGTAGGCTCCCAAACAGGCATATATTTTTGTGCAAATTGATCTTAACTCTTCTCTCTATCTCTCGAGGTGGCTCTTGCAATAAAGAAGTTGTAGAAAAATATAAGGTAGCAAATCAAACATCTAAATGAATCCCTAGAAAATTTGATATAAAATAAAACTCAAAAAATAACGAGAAATTATATTTCACCAACCATTCAAATAGGCTTTAACAATTTCATTCATTGAAAATCCTCTCATGACGCCTGAGTCCCGACTCTTATAGGTAGTTGCACTCAAGTATTTGTTGTGTTGGCATAAACAAATTCTTATAAAACTAGGATTACTAGTAGTTTATCTATTATAGTAAAACTTTTTCTTATTACTTAATAGACCTAATTTAATGTATCTCACATATCTTGAAATGTTGGATGTGATGGTTGTTTGCAAATTTATCAAAAATATTTGTTAAGATTTAAAAAATTCACACAAATTGTTGACATGAATTTGTCACCATATCCCTTCTTTAGATAATCTTGAAATTAATTTTTAATTCTTTATTATCAAACAATTTTTGTATTGTGATTTTTTTACATGCAATTTTAACTTTCCCTTTTCTAATGGGTTTGAGGTCTTGGGATAGGCTTGATGGGCTCAATTTTGAACCCTAGATATATGATCCTTAGATTTAACTAGATGTTAGGTGGACTAATCATATTAATGAGTGATGTAATTATGAAATATTGTATCACGTAGCTTTCAACATTATTTTAATGTAATAATTAATCATGATGCATGCATAAAATTAAGTATTATGGTACCACTTACTAAATATGTATTAACCAATCTTATAAGGGAAATCATATTAAACGCACAAATAATAATTTCAACTCATTAACGATTTTTGTTAATGAAATAAGACATAATAATTTAGATTTAAAAATGGTGGGTTTTTATGTATGGTCAAATGGTAAAAAAGAACACAACAAAAAAAATTCTACTAATTCACAAAAAGAAGGCTATAAAAGCTAGAAGTAGATATTTACGTACATTTTACCACAACATTCAGAGGAGGTGGCAGGTCATCTATCGGAGAGCCTCAAACAAGAGGCATATTGAAAAGAATATCAAACACAACCTACCAATCTCCATCTTAAGTCTAAGAATCATCGACCAAACCAAAGAAATAATGACTCCCCACCTAGGTGGTGAAGGTACAACTTGCATATTTTCTACACCTATGAAGACCACTGAGAAGGGTCCATAACCAATTTTCTCCATGTGGATAGTGACAAGATCCACCCCCTCACCAAGGAAGAGTGGTTGAATGACCACAAGAATGGATACGATGACATCTAAACAGAGGTGGATAATAATGTCGTAGAAATTTTCTAGAAAAACTAGACTCATCATGCAAGGGGAACTCCCCCAATGGCAGAGAAGCTCCTATAATTTATGGAATTCTAGAGAAAACAATTCTACTTGTTCCTGGATCTACAAAGATACAAAACATATGATATAAACTTTATCATTAACCAAGAATTTGGATAAAAGATTTTCTTGACTAAAGATAGATATATTACAATATTTCCACAATTGAAACAAAATAATATCACAAAAAAATATATAAAAGTAATAGAAGCAATCCAATTAGTGTGATCTCCAAATAAAATTAATTGTCATGAAAAGGGTTATGGGTGGTAAGTTTGAAGAGGTCGTGGATCCAATGCTAGGAAGAATGGGCTCGAGGGAAAAACCAAAACGTGTGTTTGACAAACTCAACATGTCAACAAAGATATTGTGCAAAGAGGCCAAGGTGACACCCAATTGATAAGGGGAAAACCATGGTATGTAAGGCACTAGAGAAATTATGGCCGTGGTGGTAACTAGATGGAAGACACGAATTACATGAAGAAAATAAATTATTTATACCCTAATTATATATATGTTATGTGATTGCAAAACAATAAATAAAATGTAGGAGTTTGTGATAGGGGACTATTTTGATAAATACTTTCCAACATTATCCATTTATAATAAAAATAATGTTTATAGACTTATAACAATTGATAAAATGATAAGTAACTGCTCAAATACAAAAGAGGATAAAAACATTTAGTTGTATAAGTTAAAATAGGGAGAATCTGGATGCAAAAAATTTAAACAAACATATTAGAGACAAGAAATGCTTCGGTGCTCATTCTAGATATTAGAGACGAGAAGTGCCCCTTTTTCAAAACAATAAACCCAACATATTTAAATGAAAATGGTGTCTCAAATTCTGAGAGCTATAGATGTATGAAAGGGTAAAACATGGAACCAAAATTTAATAGTAATTGGAAGTACTTGGTTTGTGCTTATTTATTTGATTCCACCTCCAATTATACTATTTTATCCGAGATAAATTGGGAATTTTATTTTCTATCTTTACAATGTCTCCGAGTAAATACAAATCCAACTAATTTGATTCTATTTCTATTGAAAAGGGATTCAAAACAAATAAACTAAAAGGAATGAAAGCAATCTTTGCCGATGAGCCTTTTGAGAAGATCCAAGTGAAAAGACATGTCTGTAAGTGTCATCCATGCTAGAGTTTCAAACTTAAAGTCAATATTTTTTTGGTTTTCTCTCATTTTGTAGTACATTTTCCCAATCTATGAAAATATATTATGTACCTTATTATTTCTCTATGGATCCTCTCCATCATTCTCAGTACAGCCCTGAGGTTGCGGTTATCCATGTTGTAAAGAATCTTGTTTTGGTCATAAGAAGGGCTAACCAAAACTACTTGAGGAACATATGCATGGTGGTTGAATTCAATAAGGATCTTGGGGATGGTGAATATGTTGTTAGTCAGGGGATTGGAAATAGAGTTTTGTTTACAATTGAGGCCTCGTTTCATGTGGATAATCCATTTTCCTTTTTGGACACTTCTACTACATTTGTTTGATGTATGGCATTACATTGATAGGTGTGTCTTTAACCAAATGAAGGGTCCCTGAGTTTGGCAGGTGATTGGAGATTCATGGTTGAGTCATGTATTTGACAAAGATGACTCTCAAATCATGTTATGCTCCTACATAACCAAAGAAGACTATGAAACATTATTGCTATCAAAATGATAGGAAAACTAGAATTAATATGAAAAATATTACCATATGACTTGATGTCTCACATTGAAATGGCATCTCCATATAATTTCAATACAGTATCAAAAGAAACTCAATACAATTTCAGGTCCCTTTTTTGAATGAGAATTGACATAATAAATAATCACATTAATAATGAATCTATTGTTGTCATTTATTATTTGAATAAAAAATGTCAATGTACAAGATATGGACCGTTGATCTCAAGGCCCTATTCTTCAAATTAGAATAGCAAAAGAAACTCATATCTCTTCCTTGTAGAAATGGAAACAAATGAAATTTTTATTTTCCTTCATCGATGCAAACCAACACAATTATTTTTTACTTATCAATAGAACACATTTTACTTCGAGAAATATTGTAAAGTTTTATGCTTAATCCACTTTTTATCCTTTCTCCATGTTCTTGTAAACTATTGCTCGACCTTCTCGATAAAAATGAAAAATAATTCTGGGCATTTATTGACAGTAGTAAAAATAAATATAACTACAGTTTTTAATACGCATGTCAAGTACCATTGGAGGTTATTTTCCCAACAGAATGCACCACCATACATAATAATACCCATAAAATGTACCATAGAGACATGCATGGGTGAGACCCGCGCATCAACAATCAAATCACATGTTTAATGTTTTTTGAAAATATTCAGTTGAAATCAAATGGTTGCATGTGGTAAGTGCTAGGAGGGTTGGTAGTAATGTGCTCTAATAATGAGGAGGTCACGAGTTCGAATCGAATTGGAATTGCAAGGTATTTTTATACAGTGTTGAAAATCACACTGTGTTTTTCAACAGTGTTGAAAAAAAAAGTTGTTTTTCAAAAATATTCACAAAGAAAATGTAACTGTTGAACCACTTGCTACGTGGCAATGGATAGACAATGACATGATGGATGCATGGTACATTTTATGGGTATTTTTATGTATGGTGGTGCATTCTATGGGGATAATAGCCTCCGTCATCGAGTACCATGCTGCATGGAATTGATGAAGAATGCTAATGCTTAGTCATAATCATGAGGTACAGTGACAGTTTGCAAATGATTTTGGTCAAAAGTTTTTATATGATGTTGAGGAAGCAATTTTCATCCATCTTCACACCTTTCATCCAACCAAGGGTACATTTTTTTATATCTACCAATCATTTTCTAATTCACTGCCCAATGTAGTTTGTTCTTCATGAGATAAGCTTCTCAAAATTTCTCCAATTGTATTAAGTGAAGAATGTCTTATACCATTGGATCTTCAGAACTATGATTGTTATTCCTGCATGAATCTAGAAACATATTGTACTCTTCTTCGTATAGGTATATAAATAGGTTTGTCATTACTATCTTCGCAATGTAGGTGATATGTTTCATAAAATTATTTATCTATTAGTTCAATCAATGGACATGTGAACAAATCTTGTTCATTTGAGAGGAGGTTATAGCTTCTTCACTTCTCATTTTTTAGAAATTTTGTGTATGATTAGGAGAAACCCATAGCAGATAAAATGTATAGAAACTCTTGGATAAATCATGTTAAATATAGATAAGTAACAACCTTACAAACAACGACTATATGGACATCAAAGATCACCTGAAAGCACAAGGTCATTCTTACACCTAGAGTGCATGTATGTAACACAAGATCTATTTACAGATATTCACAAAACAAAGTTTGTTTCATTAAATTATTACATACATTGGAGAATTATTGAAGTGTAAATCACACTACTCAATAATGAACAACAAATCATGATTCAGAATTGAAGAGCACTACAACCATGAAGTGAACTTTATCTCACTTACTGGTATTATTCACATTCATGAAACTAGAAAAACATATGTATGCACAAACTTGGAGCAAGCCTTCTCTAAGGCCGAGAGAAAAGAGATCACTTTACATTTATATTCATGTCTCAAGTAATTACATAACTACCTTTTGATGTAAATCAAGTTAAGACTAGACTTGACTCAACTTGAGCCAAGTTCACTTAAGTAAACACGTTACAATGTTTAATTAGTTCATAAATGAGTTAATTTGATTTTACTTTATGACTTTAAATAAATTCAATTGATTCAAGTGAATTAATATGGCTCAAAACACATAAATTCATTATGTATTCAATTGGCCACCAAAAATGGGCCACCTTAATGCTAAGTGGGACTTGTAGAACCTAGTCCAATGGGCAATAGAGTCTGTCACCATCTTGAATTTATCTTCTAGATTGACCCTGTGATACAATTCATGATCTCCTTTTCATTTGATGACATGGGTCCATAGCTTGACCATTTGGATCAAACTACAAGTTGCACTCGATTGACTTCAATGTTCATTCCACAATCTCCCAATTAACTCTGATATATACAATTTATACATTTGACATTGTTTTGAGTTGATGCGCAAGCATTGGATTGAACTGTGAGTTCATTTCACAATATCTCATTTGACTTGGGTTCTCAAGACTTAGCTTGAATATTTGAGATTGATTTGGAACTTTCTACAAACTCCAACATCTTTGTTGCATCTTGACCTCCATCCAATTTAGTTCATCGTGATTTGAGCCTATATAAGGTCTTTTCCTTATGTGGATGAGCATCTATAATATGAAGGATTTGGTGTTAGATATATGTGACAACAAAATTAAATGTTGGATCTTTTTAGTGACATAATTTGTAGCTCACTTCCCAGAGGGAGTGTGGGAGGCAACTCCACTATTGTTGTAAGGGGTCTAAGGGGGGAAAGGACATGTGATGGAGCCCCCAAAGCAAAAATTAGAGTCAATCCCATATTTCTAGAAAGATGAATTCCACCGTATTCCATTTTAGGAAGGAAAATCCTAATGGCATTTTTCCACCCTAATTTTAGGAGGAGGAATCCTAATTGTACTTTTCCAATTAGGTGTATTTATCTTTGTGGAGAGTCAAAATAGCTCACAATGAGTTCATATATAATTTATTCATCTTGAGTTAATAAAAGTTTGATATCTTGCACCGTGGATGTTTCCTTATATTTGCTAAGATTTTACCACTTAAATATGGTGTTTCATCTCTTACATGTTTGGTAATTTTGTTCTTTTGTTATATCTCTATCTCTCTTAATCTGATTATTGATTGTTGTGAAGTGTCTGGTTCTCTAACATTTGGCATGGTTTTGCACTTGAAAATTTCACAAATTGAAAATATAGTGTCTGGTTCCCTAACATTTGGCATGGTTTTGCACTTCAAAATTTCACGAGTATGAACCCTTTAACTTGATAAAATGAGAAATTGAAGTGGTCATCCTTATTTCTCATACACAAGTTACTAACTATGAAAGAATGGACTAATTTTTTTCGATAGATGGGAAGTTTCTAGGTGAAAGAGATGACAATACAACATCTAATTGTAAATCTCTAAATTCAATGATTTTCCAAAAACCGTTTATAGGAAAAATCACTAATTGACTTAGAAATTGTTTTTTGTCGTCTTACTCCACATATTGATTGCTTTTGAACAAATTCCAAGGTGTCCAAAAAGTACAATATTGTGGTTATAAATTTACACTACCAATTCAAATGTGATGAAGAGGATTTTCAAGGATTTTTTATCTTAGCTAATTATTTCAATGGTTAGTGTTTTGTTGTAACTATGTGATGTGGTAACGGACTTGCTCGTGTATTTATTCATCCCTCTCATGAATAATTAAACAGACAGCGGAAGAGTGGAGAAACTGTTCAAGCGTCGCATCTGCTGGAGGAGTCAATCTGAGTGCAAAGCCACTACAAATGTGACTGCAAATTGGTTGGCCTGCATTATCCCATTCATCTTTTCCTTTACTTTTGAAAACATTTGAATTTGGCATCTATCATTGCTGTTTTTTTGGCAATTTGTTTATTTTTTCTTGTGACTGCAGATTGGTTTACCTGCATGTTCTCTACTGTTGTGCGTGAAGAAAGTATTGTAGACCTTGGAATGCTTGTGTTGATGTAAAGAACCTCCCTTTGTTTGCAAACATTTTCTAGCTGGCAAAAATCATGGTGGCGCAGCATGTAAAAGACAACGAGGACCTGTGAAGATGAAAATAACTTCCGCAAAATGCTACATTAACAGGGTCACCCAAAATTAGAATTATTACATACCAATATTTGTTTGAATAGTGTTGTTGTGGTGTGGTGAACATGACATCAAACTCTGTTGAAATAAAAGAATTTGTTGTGATAGAGTATAATCATTATATAATATTTCCGGGTTGAGGTATGTGGCAGCAGCGGGAGGTTGAAAAGGACATGATATTACCCTAGAATTATGAGGGCTTGCTCCACCTCTAATAGTTCCTCCGGATATTAATGCTTTAATCTTTGACTAGTTGATTTATACATTTTCCTTCCATATTAGATAGTTATGATGGCCATAATCCAATTTGTTTCTAGGACAGGGTAACGCTATTGAAGAAGAAGATTCATAGGGTATTTTCATGATTGTGCCGGCTTGAGACTGCTCCAGGGAAGAAAAAGATCTCCGAGCAGAACCCTAAGCTTGATTATCTGAAATGTAAGAGCTCTTAATGCGATGTTTGCCTAACCAGTAGGACACATTAGCATCTCTCACAGGTCCAAATTGTTGCAGATCGCGGATTGATATTTTGGAAGACGTATACAGTTTTAGAACAACAAAACTTTTGATCTGAACAGATCAATATTTTGGAAGGCATATACAGTTCTAGAACAACAAAAATTTCGAATGAAGAGACGTAAAGAATTTCAATTGACCTAATAACAATTTGGACTTGCGAGAGATGTTAATGTGTCTTACTGGTTTTAGAACAGAAAATATCAAGGTAAACGTTGCATTAAGAGCTCTTACATTTCAGATAATCAAGTTCAGGGTTCTGCTCGGAGATCTTTTTCTTCCCTGGATCAGTCTTAAGCCGGCACAATCATGAAGATACCTTGTGAATCTTCTTCTTCAACAGTGTTACCCTGTTCTAGAAACGAATTGGATTATGGTCGTCATAACTATCTAATGATGGAAGGAAAATGTATAAATCAACCAGTCAAAAATTAAAGCATCAATATCCAGAGGAACTATTAGAGGTGGAGCAAGCCCTCATAATTCTAGGGTAATATCATGTCCTTTTCAACCTCCCGCTGCTGCCACATCAACCCGAGAATATTATATAATGATTATACTCTATCACAACAAATTCTTTCATTTCAATAGAGTTTTATGTCATGTCCACCACACGACAACACCATTATTCAAACAAATATTGGTATGTAATAATTCTAATTTTGAGTGTCCTTGTTAATGTAGCATTTTGTAAATCATAGTGGCCATTTTGGGGATGACTCCTTCTTTACGCTCATTGAAGATGACAATAACTTTAGCAATGCTATGCAGTGCCTTGAAACTTTTTGTTCATCTTTTGACTCTTCCATCTAATGGTGTAAAACGCAATGTTACGACAGTCCCTCCTCACACCCCGTGGTTGGCTATGTATGATTTTTGTACCTTCAAAGTTTTTTAATAGTTCAATATTGAAACATTGTAAATTAAGAAGTGTGTAGTCTAGTGAATCTAAAAGTTAGAAAAACAAGATGTTTTTTTCTTTACATACATTTTCTCATGTAAAATTACTAATATGTAAGTTGTTTATAAATATGAATTTCAGGGTGTGCAGGGCCAGAGCTGCATATTTTGTTTGTATTTGGCTTTGCTCGGTGCCTACTGGGATTCCCTTAATGGAGGCTTTGATTACAAAGATTATGTGAGATTTATATATAACTTCCCTCTATCTTTCCTTTACTTCCTTTATTTGGATATAATCATATAATAATATTAAATAAACATAGAAGAGAATTGTTGGTATTTGGTTGCATCTTCTTAACCTATTGCTGTTGAACTATAACTGGAAGATCTGCAATATGTTGGATGTAAACTGACTAAAAGTATGAAGCTTGTTTAATTATTGGTTATTTTGTCGGAAATAAATAGGAGTTAAAAAGGCACTGTTCACTAATGTTGCTTTTGGGGGAAAGATAACATTTTTGGGAGCATAGTGGCAATGGAGGTGCCATGAATTATATATACAGATTTTTGTCATATTGGTGATTATAGAAGGGGGTGATTATAGAAGGGGGTGGTAGCATAATGGGAAGGAGTATTTTAGAATGTACATTGGAATTCATTTTTAGAAGGGATATAAAAGCTTGCATAATTGTATGCTAATAAAATAAAAATGAATCTTAAATGGTAATGGTGATGATTTGTAGAGTGCTTTATTACTTTGAAAGATTTTTATATTATTCATATAAAACCCATTTCGGATATGCAAGGAATTCCATGAGACCATATCACTTTAAGGCATTTTGTTGAATAGTCCATATGCCTTGTGTATCCATCAACATTTTACATACATATGAAAAATATCCAATTTACATTACACTTAGTTGGGAGTGCGTGTCCTTCCTTTAAAACTCCCATTTTGACACAGGCTGAAAGGATGCTGGAAAAGATTGTGGTGTCAACCTTAACACCTTTTAATTGCATTTGTTTGAAAATTTCAAAGTTCTTTTCAAACAAATACATTTTGTGCATATCCTCTAATCAATCAATCAATAAGATCATATTTATTTTAATCATTGTTTTGAACAGTTAACATGCTCTTTGCATGCTTCTACATTTTACGTTCATATCTATTAGGGAGCTTACAAGTAAAACAGTTAACAAAATAACTTCTCCATAATCCTTTGCTAAATGTCCATACCCTGTTTTGAAACTCCAAATTAACAGGTGTATGCTAGAAAAGGGGATCCGATCAGGTTAGATATCTTCTGGTTGCATTTGGTGAAATAATTTCAATGCTTCGTGTGGATACCATTGTCTTTTGTTAGCTGTAATTATGATATTGCATGATGAAACAAATATGAGAGAATAACATACTGCACATAGATGACAATGGTCTGCATAAGACATTATATTTTTACATACACTGAATTAGAATATTTTTGTAATCACCAGAGAGCTTAAATTCACTGAAATTCTTCATATACGATAACCTGACCTTTTTACTAAAAAAGATCTCCACAACATGGTATTCACACCAATCAAAGAAAAATGGAACAGGCATGTTTGTGCAATGTTCTAGTTGTAAATAAACTCACAAAAAATTAAAAATGGGTAGAAATGAAACCAAATAGATCATTTAAGCCATGCCACTACCATCATGCATCCAACATGTGTGAAAATAAGAGCTCTCAAAAAGGGTATTGACAATAATGATGGACTGCAATGATCAGGGGATATGTTGAAAAATGGATCTGTTGAAATGGCCTAGGAAATTTTCAGGCGAATGCAATTGGTAGGTGTAAAGCTAGAGGCCACAAGATTTTCCAACATCCAGTTAGCCTCTGTCAAAATGGAAGATTTAAAACAAGGAATTTTCATCCATGTCGAGAATCAGTGTCTGCTTGTACTGTGAAATGCATCGCATGTCCTAAATATGGTAGGAATGGAGTATTTCCTACTGCTTCTTCAGGTTTTAGTGGCATTCCAAACTGCTTTATCTTCAGGTTTTAGTTGATTTTCTAAAGATCATAGAATTGAGTAAAATGTCATTTTATTTATTTTGTGCTTTGTCTTTTCATGTAGATTTATGTGTACAATAGTACAAGTATTAGATTGATACACATTGATTAAAAATCTACATATACATCAGTTAGAATAAAGAAAGTGTTAATACTTATGAGTGTCATCACAGTTTTAACAAGTGCTTAGTTCTCAAGAGCTTCCATAGGTTGAGTGGTTGTGTAAAATTAGGGAAAAAAAAAATTTAAATAACTGCTTGTTAATACAGCCCCAATAGAGTGGAAGAGGTAGGAAAGTGTATTCGAGATAAAAACAAAAGTTTAATAAAGATATATCTGGTATTTGAAACCATATTGGTGGTGCTGGTTTTGGTGTTATCAGTTGGGTTATTTCCCTTTCCTTCATCCAGATCCAACAGAGACTACTGACTCTATTTACCGTTAAATTACCGAGTTCATCTCTTATGCAAAACATGAGTTTTGACTGCATCATGATGTACATACCCTTTATGCTTTTATGGATGTCCATACCCTGTTCCAAAGCCGCCATTTTGGCATAAGAAGGTACGATGATGGAAAAAGTTGTGGAATTCGGCTTTAAATCTGTCAATTACATTTGCTTGAAACCTTCTAAAGCCTTTTCTTCAAATCCATTTTTGTGCATAGCATGCAATGAATGTTTTCCATGCGAACACATCTCTTTGAGGCATTTTGTCAAATATCTCACTTTCCTCGTCTATGTTTCCACATTTTGAATGCATGTCCTGTTGCAACAATAACATTTGACGAAATTCCTATATCCTTTATATGCCTTTATGGCTGTCCATACCCTATTCCAAATCCCCCATTTTAGCACAGGCAGGTAGGATGATAGCAAAGGTTGTTGAATTTTAGCACAGGCAGGCAGGTGGGTTTGAGACAATTAAAGATATTCGTCGCTATACCTTTGTACTTGTGGGGATGTACCCAAAGCCTATGGATACATACCCACAATGTACCCACACATTTTTTTTAAGTGCAAAAAAATAAATAAAAGTTGAGGGTTTTGAATGGAATTGAACCTTGGAAAGTTCTTGTGAGATTCAATATTGCCAATAGGCTCCTAAGGGTCAAGAGAGATGAAAAGGAATTCATTTGGTTGACTTACTATTTGGGGGATTTCTTGTTTCTCCTCATGGATCCTTTATTCTTCAGTCAATTTGGAATGCATAGGAACAAGTGAAGCACTTGGTGGTTGGGTAACCTATCTTCTCCTCCTTTGACACTAGATGCCAAGCCTACAAATCGATTTCGTCAAATATGAAATATAATGAAAAGATCCTTGCCTTGACAAGAGGCTGCTCTGCCTCCTTTGGTTTGAGAAAGGAATTAAAATATTTCATGATTTGTACAGATTTGGGAAGTGGATAGAGTTGACATACCTCAAAGCTTTCTATAAACTTCCTCAATCTCAGTTCAAAATATATACAATGCTCAGAAATGCTTTCACAGCTCCCTCTACTAGACTATCAATCAATCACAACTTATTGTTATGAAAATGCGAGGTGTATAAATTGGTTAATCTAAAAACATGGAAGATATAACCATGGTTTTGATTGCATTTTTTCATATACATGAAAATTGAAATACAATTTATTAATAATCATCTAGACGTTTTCTTGTAACTATGATTTGAGCTGATCTCTAGGACCATCATCTTTGGTTCAACTGATTAATAATGTCAGCTTCTTTGTTACCTCAAAACTAAAAACTAATTAGCTAAGTTGTATTGATCAAACCTGTTGTGAGGTCATGGTTGTGACCAAGGAAATCAGTCTGCCCTGGATTATGCATTCAATGTCTTGAAAACTATGATAATAATATAGCTAGCATCCAGAATCTTTGCGAGGTTCAGCTTAAGTCTAAAACAATATATTTGAGTCCTTATGTTTATGACTGTTCATGAGGATAGTCACCAAAAATACAAAAACACATTCTTCAAAAAACCTTTCCTTTATGGTAATAGACACCCACAAATTAGCTAGAAATTCTTTCTTTCCATCCAAGCATGTAATCCATCTTCGAGTGCTTATTGAAATATCAACTCCTATTCTGATCCTTTTGTTAAGGAATAATACTAAACTCTCCATGCAAAAGTCTGGCATATGAATTACACACGTACAATGACATGAAATTTGTATAATTCATACAGATCATAGTATCATACTCATGACCGGTGTCCTCTATGTATTCACTCTACACCATTAGTTGCCTAGGAAAGAAAGTTGCCAATCTATCAATTTGGAATATTTCCTTAGTTCTTCCCATAACCAGTTTCTGAAGGTGATCATAGGGAGTGTAAATTTCAAGTTGAGGGAGAGTTCTTCCCATAACCAGTTTTTGAATTTGGAATATGTGCTTGGCCATAGTATTTGGCAGCTTTGTTTCCTAATCCTCAATTGTTACATGTTGAAGGCTACAACAATGCTAGTCAGCAGGCACAGGTTTTTGATCAATTTTACATCTATTATGCTTTTTGATGTGATCTTCGCCTTGAAAATATTTTAGCAAGCCTTGAAAAAAAAGTTGAGTTTGGTTGGTTCATATGGGCATGCCATCAACATGGTTTTCCTGGGGAAAACCTCCTATCCTTACATGCAATGATCGGGGGGAGGCGGGAGGGGGAGGTTTAATGAGGAGTTTTTGGGTGGTAGGATGTAGGAAGAAAACTCTCTGTTTTGCTGTTTGGACCAGCTATCTTTCTCTCATTTGGATTTCTTGTTTGTCAATATTTCTGAGTACAATATTATGCTCGTGTCTCCTTTTACTAACCATGATTCTCGTTTTCTGTGCTAAAAGAAACAAAGTGTTGAAGGCTTGGGAAATATGAATTTGGGAATAGGTTCAGTGAGAAATCTCTAAAGAGCTTGTATGGTACTGGAATAGCTTTCATGCATTTCATCTAAGATCTAAGGCATTCTACTCTTCTACTTTTAAAAGCTAAAGAAAGGTTGATGGTTTTGTCAATCATGCCAGTTTTAGAGAACATTCAGTGAGAGGATTCATTCTTGTTTCCCATGTAAAATCTTTGGAACAGCAATGGTAGACCCAAGACAAATTCCTAACTGCACACAATCTCTCAACCATTGTACCTACCATGCCTATTCATCTGTCATTAGATAAGAGCTAATCTAATTAATGTTTATTTTCTGCAAGATGAAAAATAGAAGGATTCATAGGAACATTGCAAATTCTTCAAGTTAGTTCCATTCATTTCTCAGCAGAAGTTGATAATGTGATATTTTTAATCCTGCGGTAAATTTTGAAGCACTGTATGCGGTTCTATGATAAAGAAGAAAATGTCATCATTCCATGCTCCAGATACAACTCAAACACCATAGTAATAAAAATGGGTGAATTTGAAGTCATAGAAGATATTGCTCAATATTTTCTTACTCGGTTTTCATTCTGTGGTTTCCTTTTGGACCACAATATGTTGTTATGTGAATGTGATAAAGAAGAAAGTGGCAATCATTCCATGCTCTAGATACAATTCAAACAACATAGTAATAAAAACATATGAATTTGAAGCCTTAGAAGATATTGTTCAATCATTTCTTACTCCATCATATGCCCCTGATGAAATTTGAGAATTTTGATCCATACAAGCTATGCTCTATGTAATGAATATTTAATCTTCCCCTTGACATGGGCTGTGTAGTCTTTAATCGGCATTCATTTACTACTTATCCTATATTTCATAATTAATCATTTAGAACTGTATGCTGCTTGCATCAAGAATTCATTCCTAGCCCATTTTCTCTTTTCCTTACCCATTTGCAAGCTGTTGATGTTAATTTACTTTTGTTTTTATAAACATTGCTTTTGAAGTTGCTAGATGTGATGATATGGTAGGTGAGACGTCGAAGAGTTTTAAAAAAAATTGAGGAGTGTAGTTGCTCTTCTGCTCATCACTCCTCTCCAACTGCTTTAGTTAAATTGATTTTTGACTCGTCTTGCATTGGCAAGTGAGAAAGTATAATAGGGACAGAAACACTGCAATCAAGTTTTACAGCTTAGCTCTACTTTTGATCTCTTTACATCCCACGGGGAAATAACATTGCTTAGTTATTAATTTCAAACTGGATTGTCAAACGCATCAAGCGAGATTTTCATGGAAAGTCACAGTGACGGGATAACCCGACCTTTTGAAGGGAGATTTGGTTGGCAGTAAATATACTACCAGATAATCCCTGATTCAAGGTAGCTGGAAACTGTGAAAAAAATCAAGTTACAACCAAACATGGATGCATAATGCTCATTGCAGATTGGATCCGTTTTAAATAATAGTTAATCTTGAAAATCATTTGTATAGTTCTCAAAACGTAGTGAAGGTGCAACATTGAACAAAATTCTGTTCAACCAACCTTTCCAAGATCTATGCTCTTCTAACATATAAACTAAGAAAGCATGATTGCACAAGCTCTATCAATTTTTAGCCCCTTTAATGTTTTTGATTGATTTAAGAATACCCCACATATTCGAAGTGTTCACATTGATTTGCATAGCAATCTCTCTGGTTTTGTACCCCTAAACACTTAAAGTAAGATGGTTGAAGTGATCCCGAGGGTGAATCCTGGACACATAACCCAATTTCATGACATTTGTACTTTCAAGAAGGGCCTGAGCTATCCATTTTTTAATCCTATTTGCTTTGTTCTTGAGTTTAGTTGCCAAAACAACAACACATTGAGTTTTCAATCTCTGACGCCAATCAACTCTAGAAAACTTAGGATCAAATTCATTCAGAGCATTCACAGTGAGAAACTGTGTTTGGCCCCTTACATCCATAACATTGTGGACCTCACACCTCGTCCCAATGATACATCATCATCTAATTTCCAGCGCTTGTACCGATAAGCAACAGACGCACCTTGCTGAACTTTAAACATAGAATCATGAACATGTATTGATTTGCAGGGTAACTTTCTATTAACAAGCAATGTTCTTTTGACCACATAGCCTTCGTAGAAAAGCCAACATTGAATTAGCAAAGGACAAACTTTGGAATATTCATTATATTTCTTTCCTTTGTATATATTTATTGGACATTGCAAAGCCAAATCTGTCCCTGTGCCATTAGTTTAAATCATACGTTCCCTA
The DNA here is from genome assembly GCA_019776745.2 of Taxus chinensis. Lineage (NCBI taxonomy): Eukaryota > Viridiplantae > Streptophyta > Pinopsida > Cupressales > Taxaceae > Taxus > Taxus chinensis. The sequence continues at coordinate 29,313,315 of CM034150.1, read as the reverse complement.
TTAATGCCTCAACTTTTGTCTTTTCGTCATCTATACAAGCCATGTCTTTAATATGTTTAATCTCTACATTTGTGATATCGCCTTCAAAGAAAATAGTATTTGAAAGAATTAATGAAAACTGTGTTATGTATTTCTTCAAACTTAGCACAATATGTGCATGCATAAACATGTTTCATGCTTCATGTATGGATTTCTTAAACAAAATGTAGGAATTATTTGTATCTGACTTTGCAAATGACTTAGTACAAACCAAGTAATATTTAACCGATGAGTTCATGGGATTTTTCTTGTTCTCCTTTCCATTATCCTTGAAAACAAAAAAATTGGTAACACCGCAAAAATGCCTTCTTTGGCCATTTTCTGAAATCATTTTGTTTGTACCTCGTTTGGTTTGGATGGCCCTTCTTGTATATTTCCATTTGACTCTAGTTTTCCTGAAATCAGTCCTTCAGCAAAGTTTATTTGTAAAACATTTGAATCACCCACAACTCTTCGGGAATGATCTATTTTCTCTGTGCAAAATGGGCCTTGAATGTGCAATTACTCTCACAAATGGGATTTGTGTGTTTTATTTGGGTTCCACTCAGAATTTCTTCAAAACCAAAAGTGGGAGTTTCTTTCATGGCCACTACTTGCCTAAGATAAGAGTCAACATCAGTAATTTGCAATCCCTGCAGATTGTGTAAATCCTGAACATATAACACCTCTTCTAATCATAACCCGAAGGTCTTAATTGAAAATTTCCCGATATCTTTCCTAAATGATTGAAAGATTGTTTGGCCAAAGCGATCTCCCATTTCCCTCTCTTCTCTAAATTTAATTGAGATATTTTGTCAAACAGTTTGCATGCAGAATTTTAATGTGCCATATGACATAGAAGCACCAACCAATATATAAGACGTTCAATTCATCAATCGTTTGTAGTCACACCTTGCTTACAAACACAATCAAGATGAATGTATAAACCAAATGTATATATTGTTATAGGATTTAATCTTAGCAATCATTGTATTCTGGGACTGGGCTCAAGTTACATTCCTGAAATTTTTGTTTCTTTTCTTTATTGCATCATCGATTGGAGTGGTCAATAACTTGAATGTTGACATCCAGTCTAGTGCTTCTCAACATGATTGGGTCAACTTTGCTACAAAGATAAATGGATACCCTTTGTTAAGAAGTGGCAAATTTTTTGTGTGAGGATAGACTCTATAACCTCCAACATCCTCTCGGCCTCTTCCAAAATGGGAGATATAAAGTAGAGTGTAGACATCCTTTGAAGCATAAACAAAGTAAGTTATTGTCAGATGTAGTTGCAAGTGTCTTATATGTAGTTGCAAGTGTCCTAGTTGCATTCCACGAGATCACATCTCTTCAAGGCTCTATTAAATAGTTCATGTGCCTTATCTATGCTTCTACATTTTACATACATATCTACCAGGGTGGCTGCAACTTTCGCCTGAAATGTTTCCTCTATCCTTTATAGTTTGATGGATGTTCATACCTTGTTCCAAAGCCCCCATTTGGCACAAGAAGGTAGGATGCTGGCAAATGTTGTTGATATTATTTTTAAACCTGACAATTACATTTGCTTGAAAGTTTCTAAAGCGTTTTCAATGAATCCATTTTGTGTATAGCTTGTAATCAATTCTATCCATGAGAACACATCTCTTTGATGCATTCTATCAAATAATTCATGTGCTTTGTCTATGCTTCCACGTTTTGCATACATGTCTACTAAGGAAGTTACAACTACAACATCTGGCAAAATTTCTCTATCCTTTATGTTTTTATGGATGTCCATACCTTGTTCCAAATATCCCATTTTGGCATGAGGTGGAAGTACGCTAGAAAATGAAAATTGGGGTTAGAGACTTGTTTGTTGCATATAGTGAAAGCATAGAAAAGAGAGGAATCTGCTATTGTCAATATCAATATTTTGTGTACCATCACCTATTAGAAATTGTAACTTGGCATTATTGACTTATAAGTTTAGAGTGTATGCAACAATGTTGAAATCATTACGCAATATGTAATGGTACATGTTATAAAATCCAAATGTATTGAATGTGATAAAATGGGAGGTATAAAGTACTAATTGGTATATATATGAGAAAGTTGTTGCTTATACTAGAAATTGATACATCAATTGTTTAATGTTACAGTTCCATTTAGTTCATTGGTATACAAAATATCAATATTGAGTATACTATTGTGTATTTTTTTGGGTGCAATTATCATATATGGATTGAAAATCACATTGTCGAAGAGTCATCAATCATTATTACCTTTACATTGACTATTACATGACCAAATTGACATAGTTTTGAAGGTTAGTGCTCTCACATGACATAGTTTATTGAATTTTTCTTTTGCTAGCAAATAAATTTGTGGCTATGATCACATTTGCAAACACTAAGCCTCCTAAGGTAGCTAAAATCCAAAAAATATAGAGATTAAAGAGCTTAAAAGGTTCATGCACAACCCCCTCTATTGAATTTGGTTTGGGTCAATATTCTTTTGTATTTCTTCCTTCTATTTATTGTTGTACCTTAGTAAATAATGCATAGCTTTGTTCTTGTATAAAATGCTTATATCCTTTTTATGAATATTGTATATTAAGGCATTTTTCATGTGATCTTTTCATTGCTGCTTGATTGTGTTTTTGCGATCAGTTGTATAAGCTTTAAGAAATGCATCTAGTCCAACCAAATGTAATCTCTACGTACAACAACAAAGGTACTGATGCAGACATGTTGACATGTAATATAGAATTGATAAAATATCCAAAATATTCCTCATTGCATGATTGAAATATGCAAAAGGTTCAAATCAAATGTGAGTCAACATATATTGCTAGCATTTATGACAGTACAAACAAGAAGTCAATTTAATGTTAAAATGGAAGGAACATGTGAGTTGTATCTACTCAATCCTCTTCTATAATGATGGCATGCGATAAAAAGATAGCAGACCTATGTACCAGTCCCTCAAGCTTCACTAGAGATGAAATCAGGGCATTTGGCCAGAGTGGTAGAGTCTAGAACCACCACCTAACCTTGTGTCCATGCCCTCCCAGGTGATATTTGGATCACGTATAGAAAGTATGGCTTGGAATGTGTGTATTTTATATATAATATATCTTGTTCATGTTTCTTATATCAAAACATAATCTATTTTTATCTTCTTCAGATAGTTCTTCGAATAAAATTTGTGCTAGAGATGTCAAATCTGAAGTGAAACACATACACACAATAATATAAACTCAAGAGCAAAGATTTGGAAGAGCTTAAATAGTCAACACTTTAGTGTTAACTAGTTGTTAACTCATGAGATGTTTAGATTTTATAAGCTATTTTTTAAGTATTAATGCAGGTATGTTCCACACAATCCAAGATGAATGCACTTGTTATTTCCTTGCACAAATTGACCTTACTTAAACAGCCCATGCATTCATGTTGAATGCAAAGGGTTTAACATTTTAAAACACCAAAATGTTGTTAATATCCAATGGGCTAACATCGAAGATATGACCACAATAAATAAGATCCAAAAATGTATCCATGCATATGGTATAGATGCTCATATGATTAAAGAGATCAAATTAAGACAAAAGGCCATTGAGGATTAAAAGTAAAACACAACCTTACAAACAATCAATGACATGTTACCCTACACTCTAACTTTTGGATGATTGGATTTAATGCAACAGACTTAAAAGTGTTCTTTTACAAGTGAAAGGTACAAGAATACTCAATATGATCTTGTTATTTTTTTCTAAAACTATTAAATTCACAAACTAAAGGAGGATATAGTCTTTGTAAATCACAAGACTTCCAAGAATTAGTGAAAAGAAAAATACTCCATATGTTAGTTCTTTTAGCCTTAGAGCTCATTATACCTTAGGATCTGTTGCAAACCCCAATGTTTTTAAGAACAAATAATTTGTTCCATAATACCCCATAGACATGATAAAATGAAATTGAGAATCATCGAGCCATTTTGATATGTCCTAGCCTAACACTCCAATCATTGATATTATAAATAATGCCCATAACTCCAATTCCTTAAGTAGTCAAAATCCTCTCTTGGGTAATTTCAATTCCGGTTGCCACTATGCTTTCTTGGCTGCTAAAAATTGACTCCATTTTTTTCAGGGACATGAAACCTTATTAGAAATCATCGGCACTTGCTTTTTCCTCCAATTCCCACCTTCAAATGAATTTTCCCATTTTACTTTACTCATTTTCTAGGCATGAACCAACCAGCTCCTCTAATAAGTTTATCTTTGTCTTTTCCATCTTTGATGAAAAGACCTTGAAACTTTCAAGCAAATGCAAATTTTTGGTGTAAGGATAGACTCTACAACCTTTTCTAACATCCTCACAACCTCTTCCAAAATGGGAGTTCTAGAGAAGATCGTAGATGTCCTTTAAAGCATAACAGAAGTAAGTTATTATCAGATGTAGTCACAAGTGTCCTAGTTACATTCCACGAGAACACATCTCTTTAAGGCTCTATCAAATAGTTCATGTGCCTTGTCTATGGTTCAACATTTTTCATACATATCTACTAAGGTGGTTGTAACTTTCATCTGAAATGTTTCCTCTATCCTTTATTGTTTGATGGATGTCTGTACACACCCAAAATTGCATGTGCTACATTGTTGAAAAATAGTTACCAAATTCCCCAACGATGATTCAAGTCCTTTCAAGAAGGTGTTCGAGCTCCAAAGCCCATTTGCAGTGTATATTTGTTGCCTAGACATCTTTACTTAGCCTTCCCACGCTTTTTCCAGCTTTCTGCCTCTTTCTGTGCATGTTTTAGCCTTTAGTGCTAGGATTGTTGTCCTGCGCAGGGCGGCGGTCCTGCCCACTTTTTCTAGATTTTGTCATGCATGTTTTATCATGTGACGGTTCACTCAATTTCACTTTTAGCATGCATCCGTGAGCCAAATTGTCTCAAATTAGCTTTGATTTCTTGATTATCCTTCCTCCTATTTTTAAATAGATTTAATTAGTTGGAACTACTTCTTCTTGCCTTGTGCATGAAGGCACATCCCATCCTCAATTCTTATATATTTCATGCTTGTATTCAAGAAAAAGGGCTTGAGAATTTTTGTGTATCTTGTATTGTATTGCTACCACATCTTGCTAGGAATTGCATAGCCAAGCTCAGATCTCTTGTGTTATCTCTCTTCTACTTGCATTGCATCTAGACTACCTTCAAGTTGCCATTTCTCAAGCACCATCCTCCTACTGATGTTTTTGCATTCCCAATCCCTTGGACTCATATGAACACTCGGAGAAAGAAAGGAACAAACTAAGGGGAAAAATTACTACACAGCTGGATTTACCTCTGTTTTGTGAATTCCAGGTTGGATTTTTTGTTTGATTTCCTTCATTCTTACAATTTATCATTGTTATATCATATCAAATAGAGTAGAAATCAATTTCCTTTCATTTGCAAGTAATTAGTTAATTTCCAAGAGGGTTTGAATCTTTCATAGCAACCCCCAGTGACGGATCCTATTCTTCCTATCCTTGTGGATCTGAAGGAGAGATTATATGTAGGAGGTTGTCTACAAATCATAGATCATTTGGAAAAGTTATTGTTTTAAGTTAGTTTAGTTTTAATACACTCAGCACATGTGAGTAACCACACTGAGTTATCTCACTTGTTTAGTTTTAGTGTAGAAATATTTTGATTATTTAGAATAGAAGCAAATTGTTGTTGGTGATTGTAATGTTTCAATTTTGTGATTTGTTTAGATTAGTTTCCCTTTCAGCAGTAGCATAGATTGTTATTTTCAGCTTAGTTAATTTGAACACTTCAAACTAGATCAACACTTAGATCCAATTCAATTAGACAAACTATAGGGAATTTACGCTACCCGTTCATAGCCTCTAAATCTCCCCTCTGCCAATTCAGCTACCAGGAGATTACACTATCAGATCTTAGTCACTGATCCTCCCATAGTTAGCCACACACGTTCAACATCGGCTACTCTGGCACGGCCTCGGGGGGTCAAGTGCGGTTGAAGGTTGCATGTCAATTTTCATCCGTATAATGTCCATACCCTGTTCCAAAGCCCCCATTTTGGCACAGGAAGGTAGGATGTTAGCAAAGGTTGTTTAATCTTGCTTTAAACCTGGTAATTATGTTTTCTTGAAAGTTTCTAAAGCCTTTTCAATCAATCCATTTTGTACATATCCTGTAATCAATTCTATCCATGAGAACACATCTCTTTGAGGCAATATGTCAAATAGTTCATGTGCTTTGTCTATGCTTCCACATTTTGCATACATGTCTACTACGGAAGTTGCAACTACAACATCTGGAAAAATTCCTCCATCCTTTATGCTTTTATAGATGTCTATACCTTGTTCCAAATCTCTCATTTTGGCATAAGTTGGGAGTATGCTGGAAAATACTCAAAAAGTAGGTTCATGTGATTTTTTTGTTTTTCTTTGGATTTTAGAAGATAGTTTGGGATGCCACTAAACCTCAAAGAAACAACAAAAAACACTCCACTTCCACATATTTAGTTGCCACCATTTCATAGTACAAGCAGATGTTGGTTCTTGAGGGGGAAGAAAATGCCATGTTCTAAATATCCCATTTTGTTAGAGGATGAGAGGATGTTGAGAAAGGTGTGGCCTTTGGCTTTACACCTGATGATTGTATTTGCTTGAAAATTTCCAAGGCCTTTTCAATAAACCTAGTTTTTTGCATATCCTACAATCATGACAGTCCATGAGACCACATCTTTTAGGAATTTTATTGAATAGTTCACATGCATTGGGTATGCCTCCATATTTTGCATACATGTTTACTCGAGCACCTGACAACACATATACTCTCTAAAAAAATATCAGGGTTTTTAATAATTATTAAAGATTTTAAGCCTTCACTTTTACTTGCCTTTATATTTGATTAGATTTCCTTTGGCCGTACTCAGAAAGAAGTTTCCTATTTCTTTTTTGTTTTTTGTTTTTTGTAGTTTTTAGAAGAGAGTTTGGTATGCCACTAAAATGCGAAGAAGCTGTAAAAAGCACTCCATTTTTGTTATATTTACGTGTTTCCATACTGATGTTGATTCTTGAGGGGGGATCAATTATATGCCCTGAATTCCTAAGTCATATTATTTTGAATGAGAACCAAAAACGTATTACAAAAGTTGACATCCTCTAGCTTACACCTAACATGTGCATTTTCCTTAAATCCTCCAGGCTTTTTCAACAGTTGGGATTCATTTTAACCATGTCCTTTAATCTTTGTAGTGCATGAGACCAATATCTTATATAGGTCCCAAAGATTTTCTAATACCATATCACACCCATTTTGTATCCTTATTTATTTGCATTCAAAATGTCTTTACTAAGGGAGACCTCTCATAACAATTTTGTTATCTAAGATAATATTCCTTCCATAGACTTCAATGGATCCTTGTCCATGTATGTGCCTAAATTCTCTGGGAAAGGTTTGGGACAAGATGTCCTTGACAATAATTAATAATGTTTCACTATGCATTTACCTATTGTATCATCTTAGTAAGGTTCCTTACCATGTTTCAACATACCTAATTTCATTGCAATGTTTATGATCATGGTTTGGTCCTTGAGATTAGCTTATTGTAAGAATGTTTAGTAAAAATAGTTCACATGCCCTGTGCATGCTTCCACATTTTGCAAACATATCTCTTAGGGCACTTGCAACTAAAACATATTTCGGATGTCTCTTCTCCATAATGCTTCGGTGGATGTCCATGCCCTATTTTGAAGCTCTTATTTTTTGTATAGGTTGGTAGCATGCTAGCAAAGGTGACCCGATCATATTGGACACCTATTGGCTATAGTCGTGAAACAACATCAATGCTTTGTGAGGAACTGATCAAGGATTACATTTGGTGAAACAATATCACTATTGTATGAGGATGCTCATGTGCATTGTTAGTACTTATTTATTTAATATGCAGGAGGATGTCCAACATCTGAAATACATTGGAATAGACACGTTTTGTTTTTCTATTTCCTGGCCACAGATATTTCCCAGTAAGAAATTTGAGGAGTGCAGATGACACTCAACCCCTCATTCTTGAACTAAATATGATATTAATATCCGTGAATCTTTTTGCAATACAGAGGGCTCACTAAAGCATAGAGGAGTTAATCAGGAAGGAATCGTTTATTACAATAAACTCATAAATGAGCTCATTAAGAATGGTATTGCAACTTATTCCCTGCACATTATTTAGAGAGTAATGCTCTCCTTGTCTACACTCATATATCATTGGTGGATCAAATGGGTACCCATATAGGTATATAGCCTTTTGTGACGTTTTACCATTAGGACTTGCCACAAGTTATAGAGGATGAGTGTGGAGGATTTCTTTCTTCCAAATTCGTGTAAGATTTATTTAATTTAATTTCAATTAAATCTAACTATTAAAGAGTCACTACTGAAAAAAATGATGTATAAATGTTGAAGTGCAGAAATGACACACAAAACTAAGATTAAAAATATGAAACCCTACGCAAAGAAGGAGAGAATACTTAGTTTATTTGCGCGTAATATGAGACTGATCTGAACTGGGAAAAGTGTTGAACAGATTGGTAAGAGCATCGTTATTACTCATTGTAAATTCTGAAATGCAGGAATAAGTCTAGACACAGGCACCCACGGTAGGAAAGGGGTGCATGGGCGCTTGAGACTTTTTCTGGGCACCAGTGACTACATAGGAGCTCAAGATTTGATTTCTAAGGTGTCGCAAGATCTTCAATGTTGTTCCTTTTTTATCACCTGATAGTCACACACTGAATGTCGAAGGTACCTGTAACCTACAAAAGAGATATTCACCTACAAAAACCCACAAATTACACCAAATATAAAAAATAAAGATGCAAAATGGGGAGTCATACTAACCTGGAAGGTCACCTTAAGAGTCAACTTAAGACCGAGCACTGCACTACATCTCAGTGTAGACACTAAAATTAGGTCACACAATCCTTTGGTCCCTCGACATATAAGCATCATTTAATACATTTACCTAGCCATGACCCCCTTCACCCCACTAATATTAATTTAATTAATTTAATTAAATTAATGCATTATCCTCACTATATTTATTATTTAAATAATATCTACACATATAGTTCACTTAGACACCTCACCAAGCTAACTCAACCTAAGACCTATTCTTAGTAAGTTGCCATAACTAACTAAGACTTACCCAAACCCTAAAAATCAATGCCTACATTCCCTCTAACCACATTCCCGCATGCTCACAAGAAGCTCCCAGTCTAATCCATGGGATAATGACACGAGATCCAAGAAAATCAGGAGGATCTCCCTAGTTTAGTAAATCCTAGGAAATCCCACCTTGACCGACATCGGTTACCCCTAACCGTCACCGGTTAAGCCGGACCACCGTCGGTTACCCCTTTTAACCCCTAAACTACCTTATTCTCAAGGTTGGAAAACATTGGGAGAAATTTGATGAGAAAAAACATATCTCAAAGAGATAACGCATCTTCAGAGAGTAAATCCCAGCAAAAATTCGCATGCAAGGAAGGAGATTGAGCATCTTCTCCTGCACAACCATCCTAGCCATGATCTGATTTATCCAAGCAAAGAGGAGTGTACATGCAGCCCATACAGAAGCTTTTCTTCAGTTGGTGATCACTTGCAACCTTCAAACCCACCATCAGCACCTCCATCCTTCACACACAGACATTCAATAATAGAAATCCGAGTAAGTATAACATCATACTTTCCTGGTTTATTTCATTTCATCATCATATTATCATCCATTGTTTATCTTGCTCCCTATTGACCTTCTCCAACATTTTCACCTCCATAGACCCATTAAAACCTCACAAAATCCTACTCTAGTCACCCAATACCTCATCTTGACTCACCAAAGTCCTTTGTGTAATCACAAAGGAGACCAAAACTTGTTCTGTGACATTTTCAGATCTCACAATAATCTGGCACTGGTTATACCTAACCATCGTCAGTCACCCCTGACCGACACCGGTCTCTGTGTTTTCCCACACAACCTGGAACAGAGACCTACCCACCAAATTTTACCTCACCCTCACTCACCTGTGATCTACCCGAGACCTTTATCAGACCTACAGAGACCCAGAACCAATCATTTGACCTTTGGATTCTATTCTAGCTTAGCCTATTAGATTAGATCTATTTCTTATTGTGTTTTTAAGTGAGATACCTAAATCATTTAAAATAACAATAGGATTTACTTTGTTTACAGCATTAAATTGTTTAAAACAGTGGATTGACAACCATCTAGGAAGTATCATACTTCCCGGATCTAGCATACGCTAGGCAGTTCACTCACCATATTGTTTAATTCCTTATGGTGGTCTTGTTTTCATTACAGGTAGTTCCTCCTAGCCAAAAGGAAGCTCTCACGATCAGCTGTGGATCCGAAATTCATATGTGTGTGACAACCCATCAACCAACATTTGAACAGGTATTCCTCCTACGCCCGTTACCCTATCTGTTTCGTCAACACTTCAAAGAAACGATCTAAGAAAAAGGTGAAACATTTTGGCACGCCTGGTGGGACCCATCCAGGGTTCCTTGCATTTCATTCATTCCTAGAAAAAAAATGTGTGTTTGTTTCCCTTCTGAAAAGTGTACACATTAATATTCTTCCTTGGTAACCCACCTCTTCTTTCTATTTGCTCTAAAGGAAACTTTTCTTTTGGTGTAAATAAAAAGAACCGTTTCTTCATGTTTTCCGCATTGTAGTGAAAGAGCATCCCTCTTCCTCTTCATCTTATTGTGTCATCTAATTTCATATTTTCGATTTGGGTTTAAAAATAAGTGCATTCCATTCTGATATATTGCATTAGCTCACATTAATTGAGGGCAGCCTATACGCTGGAAGTCATGACCATCTCATGGTTGAAAAACGAATCGTAGAAAAGAACTTCTATCCTTTTCTCTTTCTCTGAGTCTTACCAAACCACACAAAAATTCAAAATACATACATTCTTAAACAACATCCTACCTAGAAGAAGCTGTAGGTGATCACACGATCACGACACAGTGGGCACCTAGCTCGTTGCTCTGTCGATTCATACTTCAGAGCAAATCCATCCTCACCAAAAACTCTATTTCACAATTCATGTGTCAGTCCCTAAATAGCATAAGCTAAACAAACATAATAGAAAAGGCACTCCTAGGATCGTATTTTCTTAGTGTTTCTACTTGGCTTGCATTTTGAGGTGAGAGATCACGTTCGTCACTTTTTTTTTCATCCTTGCATGCTCCTCATCACAACTGGTGTATTCCGGATTCACCTAAGTGTGCCTAGGCCATATCATCATCATTCTCAGAATTTTGGGTCTGATTCTACATCAGATTTTAATTCACAACCATTTTCTTTCATCGCTGTTTCAATTTCACAGTAACCGTTGTTGGTTACCTGTGACTGCCATCGGTTATACCCAATCGACATCGGTTCCAGGTCCTTTTGCTAACCTACTCAAAAGGACATTTTTATTTATTTTCTTCCACTTTTCATAGTCCCTGTCACTACCATCATACCCATTGACGTTGCAAACATCTTCAAATTTGGCATACCTGTCAGATTTTACCTTCTGCCTCATTGTTTACTAACTGTCATTTTCTACAATAACTGACAGCGGTTACCCCTGACTGGCGTCATTTTTCCCTGACCGGCATCGATTAGCCTGTTTCACATTCTAGCCACCATCTGGCGTTTAATCCACTTTTTGTCACTAGATTCACCTATTCCTGTTGTTCTTTGTGTCATTTACAGGGAAGCAGCCCTACCTTATTAGTACTGGTTCACATGGTGCTGACCCGAAGAAAAGCAAGCGCCCTCATATTTCACATCAATTATCAACCACTCCCACCTAGTCCTTCACCACCTTCCATTTTATCCCCAGCCATGGATCCCATCTAGCCTATTACTATCATTATCGGAGATGAGGAGTTCACACGAATCCTTGACCAAAACCCTGTCACCTTGCAGTTTTACCTTTCCCACTCATCCACTTGAGATGCCTCGGGTCAGTTGATATATGGCATGCCCGTATCTATCCCCCTGACTCTCGCACCCACTCTCGCATCGGCCCCATCTGGCCCCGTGCTACCCGCATCCACCTTAGCACCAATCGTTTCACAGTTAGGTCCTATACCCGCTATGACTGCCACATCTGTTACCTCTATGGCCCTTGTTACATCCATCGTACCCTTAACAACTACCCCAAACACAACCACATCCGCTCCTAATGTCTCACACATACCTGTAGCTACATTACCACCTTCACTGTCAGTGACCCCTACCCTATTTCAGAACGTGGTTCTTTCCATTCCACAATCATTAGCCCCTCTTGCCACTAGGGTTACCACGACCCTTCCACCCCCATATACATACTACCAACAACCTATTGTTTCATCCATTATTCATTTCAGGTACGTACCCCCTATTTCACTGCCTTCTTCTCCACCACCCTACATGGCAGCCCCATACACTGGAGTGCCACCCCTGTTATATGCTCAAAACCAACCTTCTCACGCTATGGGAGGCATCCAATCATCACAACCCACCAACAACCTAATTAAATTGATGTTGGACAAGATGCAGACATTGGAGGCATCGGTTTCCGGCTCCCGCAACACTCTCACCTACGACGAGATTTGCAATGAGCCTATTCACCCATCCATTCCTATCTGTTCATACCCTGTGCATTGGGAAATGCCTAAATTCAATCATTTCAATAGCAAAGAAGACCCACATCAGCGTTTGCGGTCCTTCAAAAATGGGTGTTATCTGATCGCTCATGATGATGCCTTGATTTTGAGAATTTTTCCCATGTCCCTCACTGGACTTGCATTAGATTGGTATAGTGGGTTACCTAAACACTTTATATTCTCATTCAATCAGGTAGCCCAAGCCTTCTTACATCATTTCTCTATCAATATCGTCAAGAAGGTTACCATGACTGATCTATATTCCACACGTCAATATGAGGATGAATCTATCAGAGATTTTATCGCTCGTTGGCGCAACCTGATCAATCAACTTACTTTCCAACTACCACAAACTGAACTCATTGATCTCTTCACACGGGCTTACACTAGACATATCTCCCTAACCGTCTCCGGCTAAGCCAGACCACCGTCGGTTACCCCTTTTAACCCCTAAACTACTTTATTCTCAAGGTTGGCAAAAATTGGGAGAAAGTTGATGAGAAATAACACATCTCAGAGACATAACACATCTTCAGAGAGTAAATCCTAGTGAAAATTCACATGTAATGAAGGAGATTGAGTATCTTCTCCTGTACATCCATCCCAACCATGATCTGATCTATCCAAGCAAAGAGGAGTGTACATGTATCCCATGTAGAATCTTTTCTTCAGTTGATGATCACCTACAACCTTCAAACCCATCATCATCACCTCCATCCCTCACACATAGGCATTCAAGAACAAAATCTGAGTAAGTATAACATCATACTTTCCTAGTTTATTTCATTTCATCATCATTTTATCATTCATTGTTTATCTTGCCCCCTATTGACCTTCTCCGACATTTTCACCTCCATATACCCATTAAAAAATTGCAAAATCCTACTCCAGTAACCCAATATTTCACCCCAACTCACCAAATTCCTTTGTGCAATCACAAAGGAGACCATAACTTGTTTTGTGACATTTTCAGATCTCATAGTAACTGGCACAAATTACACCCTAACCTCCGTCAGTCACCCCTGACCAACACTGGTCTTTGTATTTACCCACATAGCCTGGAACAGAGACCTACCCACCAAATTTCATCTCACCCCCATTCACCTGTGATGTACCCAAGACCTTTATCAGACATACAGAGACCCAAAGACCAATCATTTGACCTTTGGATTCTATTCTATCTTAGCCTGTTAGATTAGATCTATTTCTTATTATGTTTTTTAAGTGAGATACCTAAATCATTTTAAAATAACAATAGGATTTTACTTTGTTTACAACATTGAATTGTTTAAAATAGTGGACTGACAGCCATCTAGGAAGTATCATACTTCCTGGATCTAGCATACACTAGGCAGTTCACTGCCATATTGTTTAATTCCTTCTGGTGGTCTTGTCTTCATTACAGGTAGTTCCTCCTAGTGTTGGCTATATTTTCTGCATAGCACAAAACCTAGGCAGTCATGAGATAAATCTCCCTCATTTAACCGGTGAGGCTCCCATGTTTGTCAATTTAAGTATGTTAATATCTAAATGGGGTTTTACTTTAACTACTCAGTTCATGAACCATAACTGAACAGTTCTGCAGCAAGTAAGCAGTTGTTTAAAGAAAGGAAAAGTTATAGAAGAAGGTAATTACATAAACACATAGAATGGGGAAGATGTGCATCCCAATCATTAGATGGCAAAGCTGATTGGCATGCACATAGAAGAATCCAATAGATGTAAACACAGAATTCTAAAACAAAGGCAACTCTAGATCCAGATCTAAAATAATACAAAGTTTATTAAAATATCTAAGATTAAAAGCAAGAAACACAGTAAACCATGACATAAAGTTCTCCAGAAAACTGCTCCTTTGTATTCCTTTGCTCCAAGTGGCTCTCAGAGGTTCAACACAAAGTCTAGAACACAAGATTGCTGCTTATAAATTCTGATCATTAACCTGAAGGTTCTTCCTCTACTTATAGAATGTAGAGGGGCAATTACAAGTCAGAAGCTTTTAGTTGAACTGGCACATTTGGAAGTCGGAAAAGAAACAACTGGCAATCTCCCTCCTGGAATTCCTCTTTGTATGACATGTATGATTTGCAACTGAAAATAGAACTTGATATTTTGCATGCTTGTCTCCTATCTCCAAGTAGTTAACTTCTTCAAGTAATGGCTTTTAAACCAATCACTTTAAGTTGTATAATTTAATTGTTCACTCAATTACTTTGTCGGAGGAAAGAAGAAGGAAGAGGAAAGCTGCAGTCTTGTCCTTTTTCATGTCTGCATGAAACTAATTCAAACGGGATATGAAGCAGTTGGATCTGGAAACAAGTTGGAATTGGAAACCGTTGGATTTTGCCTTCACCTTGTCTTCTCTTTTATCCTTGAAGATTTTGTAGTTCTTCTCCAGTACATGCATCAATTCATTGTTTTTCATAGATAACTCATCATCCCTATTTTTAATTGCATATGAGCAATTAAAAATTATGGAAAGCACTCTGGATGAATGAAAATTCAATGAAGGCTTCAACTGGAAGATGGGAGCATTTGCACAAGATCTTGGAAGGAATTTTCCATGCACTAACTTTCTTCACGAGCTGCATTCGAAACAAGAGGATGAAGCCTTTGTGCCAAAAGTTGTTGCAACTATGAGATATGGATCTGGATCTGCATATGGATTTGCATCTGCATCTGGATATGGATCTGCACCTGCATAAAAAACTCTAGCAACTGGGCTGTGGATGGAAAATTTGCAGCTCAAATAATTCCACTGCTTTTAATTTGCATGCATGAGTGAAGTTTTTCCTGCATGCATGAGTGAAGTCTTTCCTGCTCTAGATCTGTCTATCGATTCAGCAAGAGGTTCCGAGCCTAGATCCGTGTCTCCAATATCTACAAATTTAGAAGTGATGCATGACTCCGTTGTGCTTTCTTTTTCATCTTTCTTCGCCATAGCTTTGTCTATCTTTTTCTGAAGAATTCTTTTTCTTCTTATTTGACTAGAATTCTTCAAAACTGGTGCAAATATGGATAATCCTTTAGATTCGGAGGAAATATTCAATGTATTGGACATTGATATAAGTTTCTTTTCTTTATAAAAACACATGTATCTAACTCCTACAATTAATTCAGACAAAGATGGCAACCAGAGCATGGATAATGAATTTTAATCACAAAAATCTGCATAATTCAAGCTTGCTGCCCCCAAAATTTGATGTTTTATTTGTATGCAAAGCAAGCATGAATTTTACCAACATCACCTGAGCACCTATATCACTTCTAAAAACAATTATGCAGACATAAATCAGCCTTCTTCAAAGCATGCGCCAAAAATAGAAGCTTTTAGCATCAAATCCACCTTTGTCTGAGCAAAATATCCTCTTCAAATGGGGTGCACTTTTTCCTCCGGGATGCACTTCTTTAGCTTGTGAATTAATTAATTCATCCTTATGGCAGCCCCATGCTTATATAACCCTCATAATTCTATAATTAATAATTGCCCTTCTTGTTCCTAGCATATTAATTAATTAAATATCATGCTCTTCTCTTTAACTGGTGTGCTAAAAATTACATGTTTAAGGACAACCATCCAATTAATTAAATTAATTCAATATAATCATCCACTCTTCACTTCACTTGAACTTCACGGTTTGCTTTGACCATAGCCACTGAAAAATAGGAATTAATTTAATCATTTAATACTTCAAAAAGCATTAAATATATCCCAAATGGGGCACACTTTTTAGCCTAAAGGGGTGCTGCCTTTAAATAAATAATATTTATTTAATTTTAGCTAATCTATTTCCTGCTTCTTTATTCCCCTTTACCTTGTTGACTTTCTTCCATGCTTGGGCACCAATTTTGGGTGAATAAATATTAATAAATATTTATTTAATGCATTATTATTCACCCAAGGTGGGTCGTACTTTTTGGCTAAAGAGAATTCTATTTTTAAAAACACATGACAATGGGAATTTTTACCCTGCAAGGCAGCCCCGAAAATCCCATGATCCGCTTAAATGATTTGACTTTCATAATGGGATTATTTACCCCTGCAAGGCAAGCAATAAAATCCCATGATTCACTTAAGTCACTTTTCTTTTATTCCACCATGGGAATTTTTACCCTGCAAGGCAGGCAATAAATTTTCGCCTGCCTGTTGCCTCTAATTTTCCCACTGTAGCTTAAGTGACTTTTCTATTATGGGAAAAGGTACCTTGCAAGGCAGACAATAAAATCCCACCTGCCTGCTGCTTCTATTTTTCCCACTGCAACTTAAATCCTTTGTTTTCCAAAAATGTGCCCAACCCCGCAAGGGATTTTTAGTGCCTGACTTCACCTTTTTCCCAGAGAACCGGACCTCCGATGGTGACGTCCTTCTGGCAACAATGTGCATATGTGATCTCCGAATACTCCAGGCCAAGTATCGAGCTAACCCGACAAAGGAATTGATCTAGAGAAATTTCACATAAAACGAAATGGGAAACACAAAAACACGAAACATTGCCAAAAGTCACAAATAAAGCTCAAAACTTATTTTTAGTTAAACCCTTCTGGTATATAGGAATAATGATATGTTCGATCACAACAGGGTTAAAACAGAGCGCAAATTGCCTCAAACGGGGTTCAAAATAATTAAATACAAATTGCTCGTAGACAAATCACGACGACAGAATATAACAATTTTGGGCATCTGGGAATTTTGTGAAAATGGCTAATATGGCTCTTTGGGAATATCTTGATGTAATATAAGGACTTTCAGGAAATAAAAACACAAAACGACCCATTATTTTAAAACTACGAATTTTTTTTGGATAGGGTAGTCACAGATTTCAGGATGAAATTTGGGAACACCACCTAGCCAAAAGGAAGCTCTCATGATCAGATGTGAATCCAGAAGTCATACGCATGCAACAACCCATCAACCAACATTTGAACATGTATTCCTCCTATGCCTGTTACCCTATCTGTTTCGTCAACACTTCAAAGAAACGATCTAAGAAAAAGGTGAAACATTATGGCACACCCAGTGGCACCCATCTAGGGTTTCCTTGCATTTCATTCATTCCTAGAAAAAAAATTGTGTGTTTGTTTTGCTTCTGAAAAGTGTACACACTAATTTTCTTCCTTGGTAACCCACACTCTTCTTTCTATTTTCTCTAAAGGAAACTTTTCTTTTGGTGTAAATAAAAAGAACCGTTTCTTCATGTTTTCCGCATTGTAGTGAAAGAGCATCCATCTTCCTCTTCATCTTATTGTGTCATCTAATTTCATATTTTCGATTTGGGTTTAAAAATAAGTGCATTCCATTCTGATATATTGCATTAGCTCACATTAATTGAGGGCAGCCTATACGCTGGGAATTCATGACCATCTCATGGTTGAAAAACGATTCATAGAAAAGCACTTATATCGTTTTATCTTTCTCTGAGTCTTACCAAACCACACAAAAATTCAAAATACATACATTCTTAAACAACATCCTACCTAGAAGAAGCTGTAGGTGATCACACGATCACGACACAGTGGGCACCTAGCTCACTACTCTTTCGATTCATACTTCAGAGCGAAGCCCACCCCCACCATAACATACCTGAAACCTCACCTTTTAGATCTCCTTCTTTGGAGGAAGCCATCATCACCAAAAACTCTATTTCACAATTCATGTGTCAGTCCCTAAATAGCATAAGCTAAAAAAACATAATAGAAAAGGCACTCCTAGGATTGCATTTTCTTAGTGTTTCTGCTTGGCTTGCGTTTTGAGGTGAGAGATCACATTCGTCACTTTTTTGTTCATCCTTGCACGCTCCTCATCACAACTAGTGTATTCCGGCTTCACCTAAGTGTTCCTGGGCCATATCATCATCATTCTCAGAATTATGGGTCTGATTCTACATCAAATTTTAATTCACAACCACTTTCTTTTATCACTGTTTCAATTTCACAATAACCATCGTCGGTTATCTCTGACCGCCATCGGTTATACCCAACCGACATCGGTTCCAGGTCCTTTTGCTAGCCTACTCAAAAGGACATTTTTATTCATTTTCTTCCACTTTTTATAGTCCCTATCACTACCATCATACCCATTGACGTTGTAAACATCTTCAGATTTGGCATACCTGTCAGATTTTGCCTTCTGCCTCATTGTTTACTCACTGTCATTTTCTACAGTAACTGGCAGCGGTTACCCCTGACCAGCGTCAGTTTTCCCTAACTGGCATCGGTTAGTCTATTTCACATTCCAACCACCAGCTGGCGCTTAATCCACTTTTTGTCACCAGATTCACCTATTCTTGTTGTTCTTTGTGTCATTTACAGGGAAGCAACCCTACCTGATCAGTATTGGTTCACATGGTGCTGACCCGAAGACAAGCAAGCGCCCTCATATTTCATGCCAGTTATCAACCACTCCCACCTAGTCCTTCACCACCTTCCATTTTATCACCAGCCATGGATCTCATCTAGCCTATTACTATCATTATCGAAGATGAGGAGTTCGCACGACTCCTTGACCAAAACCCTGCCACCTTGCAGTTTTACCTTTTCTACTCATCCACTTGAGATGCCTCGGGTCAGTTGGTATATGGCATGACCGTATCTATCCCCCTGACTCTCGCACCCACTCCCGCATCAGCCCCATCTGGCCCCGTGCTACCTGCATCCACCTTAGCCCCAATCGTTTTGCAGTTAGGTCTTATACCCACTATGACTGCCACGTCTGTTATCTCCATGGCCCTCGTTACATCCACCGTACCCTCGACAACTACCCCAAAAACAACCTCATCTGCCCCTAATGTCTCACACATACCTGTAGCTACATTACCACCTTCAATGTTGGTGACCCCTACCCCATTTAAGAATCATTAGCCCCTCTTTCCACTAGGGTTACCCTAACCCTTCCACCCCCATATACATACTACCAACAACCTCCTGTTTGATCCACTATTCATTCCGAGTACATACCCCCTATTTCACGGCCTTCTTCTCCACCACCCTACATGGAAGCCCCATACACTGGAGTGCCACCCCTATTATATGCTCAAAACCAACCTTCTCACGCTACAGGAGGCATCCAATCATCACAACCCACCAACGACCTAATTAAATTGATGTTGGACAAGATGCAGACATTGGAGGCATTGGTTTCCTGCTCCCGCAACACTCTCACCTACAACGAGATTTGCAATGATCCTTTTCACCCATCCATTCCTATCCGTTCATACCCTGTGTATTGGGAAATGACTAAATTCAATGGTTTCAATAGCAAAGAAGACCCACAACAACATTTGGGGTCGTTCAAACATGGGTGTTATCTGATCGCTCATGATGATGGCTTGATGTTGAGAACCTTTCCCATGTCCCTCACTGGACCTACATTATATTGGTATAGTGGGTTACCTAAACACTCTATATTCTCATTCAATCAGGTAGCCCAAGCCTTCTTAGTTCATTTCTCTATCAATATCGTCAAGAAGGTTACCATGACTGATCTATATTCCACACGTCAGTATGAGGATGAATCTATCGTAGATTTTGTCGCTTGCTGGCGCAGCCTGATCAATCAACTTACCTTCCAACTGCCACAAACTGAAGTCATCGATCTCTTCACACGGGCTTGCGCTAGACATATCTCCCCAACCTTGTAGGTCCAAACCTTCCGAACATTTGATGAGGCATTCACTATGGCACGAAAGTTAGAGATTCGGGCCATCGAAGAGAAGAAAATCTAATTACACAATAAGAATTCAGAATTCAAGTCTAATGATACATCTTCTTCATCCAAACCACAAACCAATTATTCAAAAGCTAAGGGCACCGCTAATGTAGTGGTACTCAAGGCCAGCCCAGATCATCCGTCAAATCAGGCTACACCCTCATCTAATCTCTCACCTGTCCAAACTTTTCAATTCAGATGAGAGCAGCGAAAATATACCCCAATTGGGGAACCTTAATCTTCTGTCTTAGAAAAGCTTATCAAAGCTAGAGCCATCACCCTTCCACATATAAAACAGCACACTAGTTTTGACCCTGCTCGCCCCATGCCCATATGGTATAAAGAACATGATTTCTATAACTATCATCGAGTAAAGGGTCATAGTGACGACAACTACATCACTTTCAAAAATATTGTCCAAGAAATGCTCGAGAAAGGTGAGTTAACTGTGGATAATCCCAATGCCACCCCTAACCAAAACCTACAAATCTTTAAAAAACCATTTCCCAACCATGCCCCTTCATCCAATCAAACCGGTGAGACATCAGCTCATGATACCCATACCGACGAGGTTCATGCTATCTTTAACGAGGTACCTTTTGCCTCCCAATTACCTCACTTCCCTTCCATAGAGGAAATCTTAGCCCGAAATCCTCCTTCCACATCAGAACCAACCTCCCATGTTCCTTCACCCACAGAGGAACACATTTCATCTCCTTCATCACCAACGGAGGGGTCTTTCACTAAAATCGAGACCATCTCACCCCTAGCTTCTCTACTTATAGAACCTTTACCCACATTACCTCCTCCACCCATAGAGGAGCACCAATTACCTCCTCCACCCACAGAGGAGCACCCATTACCTCCTCCCCCCACAAAAGAGCACCTATCTGTTCCTCCACTTATAGAGGAGCTCCCATCATCTCTTCCACCCATCATAGACCCAGTTGAGATACCTTTGCCTCTTGGCAAGCATTCTCCATCCACTTCCTAAAATCCCACCGACCTACTTTTGGCTCTCTTACCCATGGAAGATAAAGCTAGCCAATTCCCCATCTTTAAGACATATTTTACTGGAAGTCCCATTCGGTCCTCACCAACTCCACCCATAGGCGTGGCGTTCTCACATTTGGCTGATCAATTAGATTACGTGGATAGGGCTTTTACTATGGGGGTGCCTCTTACTCCCTGTCTCAACACAGATGCAGATATCCCTCGCTGATACCTCCACCATCTACCCAAACACATTTCAACCAATCAAACCAAATACAACCACCTCTATCGCAACCCCTTCCACAATACATGTTAGTGCTCAAACCACACCCTTACCCATAACCCAACCTACCTCTAAACCCAAACCCACACCTACAACATTTGCCTCAACTAAACCTATTACCACTTTAGGGGTCACCCCGACCATCAACCTTACTCATTCACCTATTAAACTGGATTTAGCTACATCCTCCAATGTCCATACCACACCTACTATAACACCCAAACCAATGAAACAAACTCATCAACCTCATACCCCGACCACAACAATCACACCCGAACTTGTATTTTCTGTCTTAAGACATCAGCTGCCCAACATGGTCAAACACCCTTCACCCATCTATAAACCAATAACACAACAACCCATTCCTTCCTCAAAAACCTCTAACCTACCCAGGCACACAACACAAATTACACCCGCACCTGTAGTCTCTTTACCACCAATACCTCCAATACCCTTAGCTATTGCTTCACTATCCACTACACTTCAATCATTATCCCTCACATCCCAAGTACGACCCACGTCATCTACCTTCATAGCACCCCTATCATCCCTATGGATAACTCGCCCTATTCCTCCATTTTTCTTTTCCTTCTAGACCTCGTACACCCACATCACCTTTACCCAAGAAGGTGCAACCCAAAAACAAAACCCCACTACCCCACAATAAGGTAGTCAAAACAACCACACACCCTCCTACCCATCCATCTACTGTACCCCTTGTTTCACACAGAATTTCTTTCCGGAATAGAGTTGCTTCTATCCTTTCATTCTCTTGAGAAACAGATAAGGGTTAGGGCTAGGAGGAATACCTGTTGAATGTTGGGAAGGTGTGTGCGTACTGTAGAGAAATCAGATCGATTGTGAAGAACTCCTTTTTGTCTGGGAAGGACTACCTATAAATAAGAATGCAAGACCACCAGATTTTCATTAAACAATAAGTGAGGGAACTGCCTTAGGCCCAGGAAATATTAGACTTCCTTTCGAAGGTGGTCAGTTCCCCATTTGATATGAATTAAAGCAAAATGATAATAAAGAACTACAAGATAATACTTACTAGTTCCTAATGAAGATACAGGTTCAAGGAATGTGGTGGCGATAGTAAGGCTTAGTTGGGATGATTCGGTGTTGGAAAGCGAGCTGATGAAGCTATCCTCAGTCTTTTCCAATGCTTGAATGAGGGTGACAGTGATCCAGTTGCTCGGTTGCAGTCTTCGGCTCGATGCTCTTCTCTGCAACCTTTTCTGCTTATTTCACTTCTCTTTTTTTTTCCTAAGTGAATTCCAAATCCTCTCTTTTTGGTTAGGGGAGGTCATTAACAGGGAACCGATGGCGGTTACGTAACCGATGGTGGTTGAGTAGGAACCGATGTCGATTAGGTCAAAGTTGCTATTTTTAGTAAAACAACCATCTTTCCCTCCTTTTCTCCCGAGGGATTAGTTGTGGGCTTGGTCAAGTCATTATTAGGCTTGTTTTGGTGCAGGTGAGGGGTGATGAGTCATGGGTGTGGGTCTGGACCAAGTCATAGGTCTTAATTAGGTTGGTTTAGGGTTAGGGCTAGGTCATGGTGAGGTGGCGGGTTTTTTGGAGATGTGGATTTATTAATTATAAGGTAATTAATGAATCATTAGGTGTGTAAGGTTTTAGGCGGTGAGGTATGGTTAGGTTGGGGGATGAGATATGGGGTAAAGGGCGTTGTAAGACCCAAATTTGGTGTCTACATTTGCCCCTTGTTGTTGTGTATCTTGTATTTTAAAGCTGCAATGACAAAAATAAAAAGTGGTTGCCCCAGTTAAGGGTATAGGTAATCCCCCTCAAATCTATCACAGATTGAGGTGACGTGAAATCAGGTATAGGGTTGATAAAGGGTGAATGATGATGAGATGATGGTATGATGGTGGGGTAATTTGAAGGAAGTAGACACACTTTGAAATGTAGTAGTGCAACCAGGGTACACGACTTGAAGAGCAAACAAGCAATTCATAGGTAAAGGTCGATATTTTATCCAAACAAGGTTGATATAATCCTAGTATCCAAGGCATAGGAGGTAGCTCCAGGGGATATAATGGGTAAGGTACTGGAATGTTTAGGCATGTTCGGTAGTAGCAAATGGTTGGTTTGGTTGAGATAAATGTCACAGTCTCGGTCTAAGAAAAGTTGGTTGGCTGATCAATTCAAGTATCCTAGTCATGCTAAAACATGAACTGGTGAGCTCGATTGAACAAACTACTACATTATGGGTGGATAGAATCATAATTTGTGGGCTTCGGTCGAGGTACTTAATTGGTGTGACCGTGGGTCAGGCCGATTGGTTGGTTGTGGCCTTGGGTCGGGCCAAGTGATGGGGTGCGGCCTTGGGTCGGGCCGGTTGGTTTGTTATAGCCTTGGGTCGGGCCAAGTGATTGGATGTGGCCTTGGGCTGGGCTGGTTGGTTTGTTGCAGCCTTGGGTCAGGCTGATTGGTTTGTTGTAGCCTTGGGTCGAGCCGATTGGTTTTTTGTGGCCTTGGGTCGGGCCGATTGGTTTGTTGCGGCCTTAGGTCGGGCCAAGTGATTGGATGCAGCCTTGGGTCGAGCCGGTTGGTTTGTTGCGGCCTTGGGTTGGGCCGGTTGGCCTTGGGTCTGGCTGGTTGGTTTGTTGCGGCCTTGGGTAGGGCTGATTGGTTTATTACAACCTTGGGTCGGGCCAAGGCCGATGTGTTGTGGCCTTGGGTCGGGCCAAGTGATTGGATGCGGCCTTGGGTCGGGCCGGTTGGTTTGTTGTGGCCTTGGGTCGGGCCAAGTGATTGGATGTGGCCTTGGGTTGGGCCGGTTGGTTTGTTGCAGCCTTGGGTCGGGCTAGTTGGTTTGTTGCAGCCTTGGGTCGGGCCAATTGGTTTGTTGCGGCCTTAGGTCGGGCCAAGTGATTGGATGTGGCCTTAGGTCGGGCCGGTTGGTTTGTTACGGCCTTGGGTCGGGCCAAGTGATTGGTTGTGGCTTTGGGTCGGGCCGGTTGGTTTGCTGCGGCCTTGGGTTGGGCCAAGTGATTGGTTGTGGCCTTGGGTCAGCCAATTGAGTGGTTACAGCCTTGGGTTGGGCCCATGAATTCAAAATAAGGCTATTTAGCAAAGTCTGAGGGTAGGCGATGTGGTGAAAAATAGAAATTGGTGTTTAAGGGCAGGAATTAGGAAAAACTAGGCATGTAACCGATATCGGTTAGTTATGATGGATTACAGAGGCCCCATGCAGGGCAAGTTGTATATTGTAACATTTTTTTGATGGTATATATAGAGGATGAGGTTGATTCATATGGTGTATATAATTGTGGATTTGATGCATATATTATAATGTTTCATGTGTTTATTGATGGTATTAGAATTGGATGTATATAGATGATGTTTGATGATGGTTTGATGATATGCATATGTGTGGATGGTATTATTATGATGATTTTTGATAACTATGTCGTTATGCAGGGAAAAGAGGTGGGCACCGCCAAGAATTTGCAAAAAAACAAAGAAAGGACCTATAAGCCAAATGAGAGAGGTGACTGATGTTGGTTATCTAACCGATGTTGGTCACATGTGACCGATATCGGTTATGTAACTGGTGTCGGTTACATTAAAACGAGCTTTTCTAAATATAGAAAAGCTTTGGAGGAACTGAAGTTCTTATTTTTAGAGTCATGCAACATGTTAAATATGAGGATGCGAGGTTGTTTGACATCCATTCAGGGTAATTGCATGGGAGAATTGAGTAAGAGGGAGGAAGAGACAGGTAAAGTGATCGTGGGCTTGGATTAAGAAGGCATAAAGACAAGTTATAGTGAAGAGGGTGGTGAACATGGCTAAACAAAGAGAAGCATCTAGTGGGCAGAGAGGAGAAGGAAGACAGGTTCCACCTCAAACTACTGCATCCCTAGAGGTATAATTTGTTTTGGTTGGAATGAGATTTTGCATGGTTAAAAATAGAATGTGGTAAGGTAAATGGGTAGAAAATTCATAGGCAAGAGTTTGGGATCGGTTAAGTGTTGTAGGGTTGGCAATCAGGTGTTTGAGATATGTTCGTATGTACAGAGAGGGGTAAACGAGTGAAGAAGTGATCATATGTGGTGTTTTTTTTTTTGAGAAGGGTAGTTGGAATTGACAGTGACCGATATCGTTTAGGAATAACTGGTATCAGTTGTCTATAACCGATATTGGTTACTGTGTAAAGTTGTGGATTGCAATAAAAAATACGTGGGAAGTTATTTGTTGATTTGTTGTTTTTTGGTTTAATGTGTGTAGGCACAGGCAGGGTTGAGGATGAATGATAGGGTGCCAGCTTTGTTGTCATGGGTCCGAGTGGATGTAACACTAGCTGAGTGGGCATTAATAAACCATGTGGGGTTAAGCAGAATCTGCTATTATTCATGGATCGCACACAATCATGCTATGTTGCAGGTGCTGATTGAGAGATGGAATCCTGAAAAGAATACGTTCTATTTGCCAACAGGGGAGATGCTAGTGACGTTAGAGGATGTGTTCTGAATTTTGAGACTCCCAATTACAGGAAGACCAGTGTATCAGGCAGGGCCTAATGTGGCGCGGGGAGTGATAACAGTAGTATTTGGTCCAGCTGCATGATATTTGACACAGGGAGGTTTGACATTCACTTATGGTATAATGTTTGCAGCACACCCTGAGGCAACAAGGTTGGAAGTGGTATTAATGATAGCGGTGGGGTATTATGCATTACCGAGGGTGGACGGGGGAAGATTTCCAAAATCATTGATGTGTATTATTTGGGAAATGATAGAAGGGAGCATGACTTTCGCATGGGCACCCGCATATTTGGCGGAGCTCTATAGGGGTTTATGGGCCTGTAGGTGAAATCACAGGACTACACTAGATTGTGCATACTTATTACATTGTTGGGCCTATGAGAAAATTGTGTGTGTGTGACCAATAGGCCGACCAATCCAAGGAGGAAAGACAGGAGTATAGAGGTTGGGATTCAGAAGATGGGTCAAGACAGAGCAAGAGGTGAGATCTGAGGCCGTGATAGATGACGTCGAGTATTATAGGTAGATGTGGGAGATGGTGACAATTGCATATATCCATTGGAGGCCTTACAGGAACTATATGGTGACAGAGAACATAGCTGAGGATTTGAGGGGTGTAGAGCGATTGAGGTGGATTGCGGGACACAGGCCAGGTGGGTATGAGAGGATTCCTCTAGATCACGTGTGACAACAATTTGGATTTGTTCAAGGATATACCCATGGCTTATAGACCATACATGAGGATTGATGTTGAGGCATCATTCTCACCTCCCCGGCCGACACCTCCAGAAGGACCGGAAGAGACAGCAGCCGATCATAGGGTAATGGATGCAGGAGTGACAGAGGCTTATAGATTATGGTGGGTAGCAGAGCTGTGAGGTACACGTGAGAGGGCCGATCATCCTGACATAGCTATGATTATAGTGGAGAGAGATCACCTGCAGGGTTTAGTTCACCAGCTTCAAATGCAGGTGAATGAGACAATGGTATTGTTAGAGGTTTCGCAGTCACGAGTGGGGAGACTAGAGGCGAGATTCCTTCATACGAGAGGGCGTATTCATATGTTACAGGAGAGATTGGCGGATCAGTGGGAGGAACCAATAGTAGTGGCACCTTTGAGGATGGAGAGGCCAGGTGAGTGGCGTTGATGATCACCGTCACTACCTGGTTTGGGATGAGGCGCGTGGGCCTATGTGAATTTTATAGGGGTAGAAGAATAAATAAGGATGCCGACCTACGTGTCAATGATAGAGAAGATGTATTTGTTTAACATCTAAATAAAACTAAATATGTACGGTGATTTTGAGTTTATGATAATAATAAGAAATGTTTGTGTTTTGAATGTTTTGAATTGATAAAGGACAAAGGTGAGTGTTATCAATATAAATATATGAAATCATTTATATTTTTAAGAAAAACACAACATATGATAGGTTATGGTAGGGGATGGTCGAGCTAACCTTGGGAGACCCCATGTCTCCTAAGTGTTGCCTACATAGCCCATTGCACAA
Source organism: Taxus chinensis (assembly GCA_019776745.2). Lineage (NCBI taxonomy): Eukaryota > Viridiplantae > Streptophyta > Pinopsida > Cupressales > Taxaceae > Taxus > Taxus chinensis. The sequence continues at coordinate 29,285,556 of CM034150.1, read as the reverse complement.
AGAAAGGAGGGGCCTCAGACCGATGTAGTTCTCCCTTAGGACCAGGGAGAGATGAATTTAGGCAATTTGGTTGTGTTTAGGTAATTTTTTGGTTGGTAAAAGTTTGATTTTGGTAGGGTAATGTTGTTGGAGTTGGTAAGGTATAGGTGAGGTGAGGGTTAGCTTACCCAAGCATAAGGGAACTGTGTCTTGATTAAGGTCAACATATAATCCCAGATTCGGGTAAAAGAGGAAAAAATGTCCCATAGTTGGAAAGAGCTAAAAAAATCACGTATTATCATAGGATGAGCTTGAATCTCTAGGTACCTTGCATAGGTGAGAAGTCAATAGGTGAAAAGAGTTGTATAATCACAATATATCGGATATACGCATGTCCCTTGAGTTTTGTTATTGTGAAGAATGGTGAGGTGAGGTGGATGGTATGGCTAGGGTGCAGAGAACTTGTTATAAGGTGATTATTCGAATAGAAGAGAACCAAACCAAAATAGACAAGTCCATGACTCAAAATTACTTTTGAATACTGCTTTTATTTTTCTGGATATAGAGTGATTGATGTGGGAAGTCTATATGGGATATGCATTTTGTTGTTTCTTGAGGTCTTCATGAAGCTGATCAATGTGAGAAGCTTCTAATAGAGGCTGACTTTGTATAGCTGTCCTTCAAGGGAGCATTCTACTTATAGTAGCATGATGCGGCTTTGTACATAGCTATCCTTCGAGGGAGTAGTCTAGTTTAGATCTTAGAGGTCTAGATGTCAATTTGGCATGAAGCATCTAGCTTTGCAGGAAGTTTGACTCAAGAATATCCCAGAATTATATAATTGAGAACTTGTTATTTTTAAACTTTTAAGTCATGGACCAGACTAAAAAGGGGAAGGAATCTTTAAGAGGAGGTGATGATCAAACCATGTGAGCTTGATGCTACTTTGAGATGCACGAAACAAGGTGTATGAGGTGGTAAATGAGCTCAAGGGACAAGTACAAGGTAGATAAGAAGTGATGTAACACTAATTTCAATAGTAGAATGGTCGAAGATGCAAGGCATTAAGGGGTTCAGGCTTAGGTTTACCATTAAGTGAAGCTAAACGATAAGTACCTGATCCATAGGTGTGAGTGATAATGTAAGGCCCAATCCAATTAGGATCAAATTTTCCACGTTTTCTCTTTTCTAGTTTGGTTACATGTTGATTCTCTTTGAGGACAAGATCACCAATCTTAAAGGTACGCTCATGAATTCACTTATCATAAGCACGCTTAATGCGCTTTTGATAAATTTGAAGGTGGTCAAGCGCTGTAAGACAATGCTCATCAAGAAGCTCTAATTGGGCTAACCGCTCTTGGTGGAAGTCATCATTGGTGAGAATATCCTGAAGAGATAATATAAGAGAAGGGATTTATATTTCGAGTGGTAAGACAGCCTCAGTACCATACACTAGAGAGAATGGTGTGGCATTAGTAGAAGTACGAATGCTGGTATGATAAGCCCAGAGGGCAAAGTGGATGTGATCATGCTAGTTTTTCCAGAATTGTTAACAATTTTCATGAGAATTTTGATTAAGGTTTTGTTAGAAGATTCAGCTTGTCCATTTTCTTGTGGATAGTAGGGTGACGAGAAGCTAAGTTTGATACCAAAGTTATCACAAAGGTCTTGTAACAACTTATTTTTGAAAGATTTTCCATTATCTGTTATCAAGCGATGATGAACACCAAAATGACAGATAATGTGATGATTGATGAACTCAACGATTTTTTTTTTTTGGTTGAAATGAGTGGAACGGCTTCCACCTATTTAGTGTAATATTTGGTTGTCGTGGATGATCCAATGGTGATGCTATGAAGAAGGTGGGTGAATCTCGCCAATAAGGTCTAAACCCCATTGTGAGAAAGGCCAAAGATCTCGTGCGACCTGTAACAGGTGGCTAGGAGTATGTTGAAGGTTGGCATGTTGTTGACACATAACACAACGCTTAACATATTTGCAGTGGTCTTTATTGAGAGTAGGCCAATAATATCCTAGGCGAAGGATCCTCTTGGCCATGGCGAGGCCACTAAAGTGCCCGCCACAAAGTCCGTCGTGGATTTGTTGGGTGGTATGAGCGACTTCAGCGCCGGTTAGACAGCGAAGGAGGATACCATCGAAGCCACATTTATAGGGGAGTACCCCCATGACGACATAACGAGAAACACTTTTAAGAAAAGTATGTTTACCATTACTAGTAAGGTCAGGTGGTAGAATAGAGGTTGTAATGTAGTCATGAAATTGGTTATACCAGGTATCCTGCGAATCAGTAGATACATTATTTACCATAGAAACATCTGGAACTAAGTAAGATGGGGCAAAGAGTTGTTGGACCAATAAAAATATGTCTGAGTCAGTTGGTGAGGCCGGAATTTGCGAGGCCAAGCAAGCCATAGTATCTGCAAATTTATTAGTTGAGCGGGGAATGGTTTGAATAGAATAATGAGAAAATAAGGTCAAAAGTGAATCTACGTAATGTTTGTACTTTTGAAGTTCCTCATTTTTACATTGGTAGATGCTAGTAACTTGATTTACTACCAACTGAGAGTCACCGAAAATATCAATAGACTTCACAGCTAGGTGTAACGCAACATGGAGGCCCAAAACAAGGGCCTCGTATTCCACTGTGTTGTTAGTGCAGGGGAAATCGAGCCTGAATGAAAGAGGCATAGGTTCACCTTCAAGAGGAATGAGAACAACACCCGCCCCTCCGCCGCGTTGGAATTTAGATCCATCGAAGAAGAGAGTCATTGGATAAAACGCATCATTGAGCGAAAGAGTTGCGATGAGTTCATCAGGGAAAGTAAAATTGGTAAATTGTTCCCCAGGTAAAGGGGCTTCCGCGAGTTGGTCTGCGATAGTTTGTCCTTTGACTGATTTTTGCTGTACAAACTCAAGGTCAAGGTTGACGAGTAGCATAAGCCATCGGGCGATGCGTTGGTTTAGATGAGGTTTGGCGTACATATAATGTATGGGGTCAACATTGGTGATGACAAAAAAATTGTGATTAAGGAGGTAATGTCAGAGTTTGGTGGCCACAAATGATAGGGCTATGCACAACTTTTCTATGTGTGTATATCTAGTCTCGTAATCCACAAGAGTATGGCTTATGTAATAAATTGCTTGTTCTCGATGCTCAGAGTCACGATGTGCGAGCATGGCTCCTACAGTATGGTCGGTGGAAAAAAGGTAAAGGTAGAAAGAGTAATCATCCTGAGGTGGGATAAGCATGGGTGGCTGCAAGAGATAAGCTTTAAGAGCCTCAAAGGCTTGGTGGCATTCCTCGCTCCATTGAAAGACAATGTATTTTTTAAGGAGATGATGGAAAGTTTGACATCGGTCTGAGAGTTGTGAAATGAAATGACGAATAGATTGGAGTTTGCCTTGTAAACTACGCAATTGTTTGAGGTTAGTGGGTGGGGGAATTTCTAGGATTCCTTTAACTTTAGCTGGGTCGACCTCAATGCCACACAAAGAGACGATAAAGCCAAGGATTTTTCCTGAAAGGACGCCAAAGACACATTTCTTTGGTTGAAGACAAACACAGTATTGTAACAGGCGATCGAAAATAATGGTTAAAACATCGAGATGTTCACTGCGATGTTTGGATTTTCCAAGAAGATCATCGACATAATCCTCGAGGATAGTGTGCATAATGTCATGGAAAATATAAGTCATAGCTTGCTGATAGGTCGCACCAGCATTCTTAAGGCCGTATGGCATGACACGATAGTAGAAGGTCCCCCAGGGGGTAATGAAGGCGGTTTTATTTTGATCGGCTGGGGCTACCAAAATTTGATTGTATCCCGAGAAGCCATCCATGAGAGAAAGCATCTCATGGCCCGCAGTGAGATCAACAAGTTGATCAATGCTAGGTAAGGGGAAGTCATCCTTTGGGCAAGCGAGGTTAAGGTCCCGAAAATATGTGCATATCCGAAGTCCCCCCGTCGCTTTAGTGACAGGTACGACATTAGAAATCCATTGAGGATAGTCAATAGGTAAGATGAAAGAAACAGAAAGAAGGCGTTGAAGCTCTTCTTTCACCAAGAGGGCAATGCGTGGATGCATTTTTCTCAGTTTCTGTTTAACCGGTTTAGAGTCTGGTTTCAGAGTGATGTTATGGACAACAATGTCAGGATCGATTCCCGGCATGTCGGCGTAGGACCAAGCAAAAGCTTGATTGCGGGCATGGAGGAAGGTAGTGAAGGCGGCTTGATCTAATACATCAATAGATTGTTTTATCTTTACAATGTGAGGATCGTCCTCCATGTGGATGTTGATTTCTATAGTCGATTCATTCAACATAGTTTGGGTGTCAGATGGTAAGGTACGTTGAATAGAAGAGTCATCCGCACCAAGGTAGGTGAGGATGGAGTCATCATCCTGGCACTCCACAACATTAATTGAAGGAAAATCTTCTTCAATCATATCAGGATACAAAAGGGGGAGAGAAGATGGGTCTTCACTATTGTGTTGATAAGTGATAGGACCCAGGAAGATAGCATTCACGAAAAAAAATGTTAGGAGGGATAGATTCCGCGTCTATCAACTCTGTGGGTGAAGATGGAAAAATGGGCGATGATGGTTCGGAAGGGGTGACTTTGTTATTTTCCTGGATAAAATTGACATGAGTTTTCTTCGGTGTAGGTGGTTTAAAAAATCCAAGACCACGAAGATCTTTGTATTTGCGGGTAGTTACGGGAATGATCGTGTGTCGGCCTTGTTCATAAATACCAAAACCAAAACCCTTCCAAGCACAGTGCATCAAGAAGGTGAGGGAAAAACGACGGTTGGTTAGATATCTAAAATCAGATTGGAAAGGAACTACACCAAGGGGAGGTTCAGAGGTGACAGAGGATGTGTCAAAACCCCCATATGTTAGGTTGGTGCGGCAATTAGTTGGTCTGTAGGAGATCACCTCCCCCAAACGACGGTCGTAGGTAGGATGTGCATGTAATTGTCCGTACTCCTGTGGGGTATGAAAGGTGCTAACGTTGTATAGGCAGTATTCACCTAGCATAAGGCGTTGAAAAACATCTACCAAGGGGTCTGAAGTTGGTATGTTGTCCGTGGGGAAGGAAGTGGTATTTGCGGTAGTGGGTTCATTGGTTGAAGGTGTGAGTGCGGTTAAGGTGAATGGTGGAGGCGTGGTTGAAGTAGATGGTTGGGCTGGATCAATGGGTGCCTTGATTGGTACAAGCACATCATTAGGGCGATATAACATATTGCAGGTTTTGAAGGGGGAAGCATCAGCTTTGATGGTGTATGACTTCCCCTCATACTCAAATTTGATGCATCTATGTAAGGTGGAGGGAACGCATCCCATAGCCTGGATCCAAGGGCGGCCTAACAATATGTTGTATTGGAATTCTCCCTCAAGGACATAGAAGAGTTCAGGTAAGGTACGTGGCCCTACATGAATGTTAAGGATCATGGTGCATAAGGTAGAAGTAATAGCATCGTTGAATGAATGCAACATGGTTGGGTTGGTACACATGCAGCTAGGAGGGATATTCATCTGTTGGAAGGCTTTAGAAGAGACGATGTTTAGGCTAGTGCCCCCGTTGATCATAACACGATGTACCTGGATGTCTCGGACATAATCCAAGATGAAAAGAGCGGGATCAGGATCTTCTGCACCAAAGACGATAATTTCTTCTTCAGAAAAACTGACAGCAGCGGCTTGCTGTACAGGGACAAAATTGGTTGTGGAGGTAGGTTGTTTGGTGAGAGAAGCAACGTGGTTGGGTGTTAAAATGGAATCGACGGGCAAGGTTTCATTAGGTAGGACCTCTATCCCTTGAAGGATCTCAATTAAAGCTTGGTCGATGTGATTCAGATGTTTGAATGAGATCATACAATGTCATTTTGACAAGAGATTGGTGAAGTTATTTTATCATGGTGTGGTGGGAAACTCCATTAGAGACGGGATAGGCAGGTCCACGAATGACCACTTTAGGTGGTGGTGCGATCGGGATGGAAAAAGGAGAAAGAGAGGCTGTAGGTGTGCTTTCTTTAGCTTTTCCATTGTTTTTCTGACCTTGAGTAGCAATGTTAATCATGTTGATCTCATGAATACGAGAGGAGGAGAATGGAGGGGATAAGTCATTGTTCTCAAGAGGTGGGGTTGCAATGATGATAGATTTTGGCGAGGCGGGGACAGGTGGTATAGGAGAAGGAATCGAAGCTAAGGGCTTCTCTCTCCATAAATTGTCTTTCTTAGGTTGTCTATCTGAGATAGGTGATTGGCGAAGGATGTCTTTCAAAGCTTTGCATCCTTCTACATCGTGTCCTGGTGTGCGATGGTAAGCACAGATTTTAGATTCATCATAACCTCTATGTCGAGGTTTAGATGGATCATAGAGTCTGAACGGGGGTAGGGAAATGGTCGCATCCCCTACCAACATATCAAGGATCTTGGAGTAAGATCCTTTGAGTGGGTCAAATTCAGATGAGGATGAGGCTGTTGATTGAGTGGGTGAGATTTTTTATTGTTTTGGTAAGGGTTGGGTGCGAGTGGTTCGTACAGGTGGTGATTTAGGCAAGGGATTTTGATGAGTGGTTTTAACTAGGCATGGTTTCTTCTGCATAGAAGTTATGTTTAGCTGGTTAGATGATGAGGCCCCAGCTGACGTGGTGGCAGGAAACAACCATGGGGAAAGAGGAGCGACAAAAAACAAGTCCTTCGATGATCAAGTTTTCTTAGGGTTGGCAGGTAGGTGAGATACTTGGGGCGACGGTGTTGATATGCCCGTGAGTGTTTGTAGGGGTGTAAAAGGTATAGGTCATGTTAAAGAAGATGTGGGACGCAAGGTGTATTGTGGCAAGGTGGAGAGGTGAGGCCCTAATATAGAAGGTAGGTGTGATGGTGAAGGCTAAAGCCGAGCCTGTTGTATCAGTGTGATCTGGGGCAAGGGTTTTAGTTGTGGAAGAGGTATAGACTGAACTCGAGGAGATTGGGTCTGTCTCCTAGGAGGATTGATGGCAGTATTTTTCGATAAATCTAAACATTTAGGTGGGTGTGTCAAGCTGGGAATTGGTGAAGTCCCAAGCGTAAGGGAAGGCTTGGTTAGGTTAACAGAGATGGCTGAGGGATTTGATAGAGATGAGGGGGGTGAAGGTGAGGACATTGGCATTTTGAGCTTTTGTAAACACCTCGGGTATATGGTAGAGGTGTCTGGATGAGTCATCTGCATTTGAGTAGAGTAGAATGTACTCAAGCGCTCCCATAAGGCTCGTCTATATTCTGAGGGATGACACTCTTCACGTGTAAACATGAACTTTGATATGGAAGAGATATGGGTTGTGATTCCGGTCCACTGTGGGTGTGATATAGAGGGTAAATGATGTGTCGTATCAATGGGTACTAAGAGGTCAACCGATCGCTGGAAAGATTTAGGTGATGAAGAACTAATAGGTAGGAGGGAATGTTCGAGGGGATCCGTTATGATTGAGGATTTTTGTGATGTATGCTCAAGGGGTTTCTCCTCTAAGGGTGACAGAAAAAGTGGCATGCCTTCTTCTATTGCAGCAAGAGTGGTGGAAGGAGATATTTGCGAAATAGATAAGTTATATAACATCCGCTCACAATCTTGCAAGGATGTGGTGTAAGAAGGTTCATTTGTGAGAAGATAACTCTGGGCGGTTAATTCCTTTATAGGTAAAGGAATAGCGGGACTGTCCTCTCGTCCTGATGAAGGAGAAGGGGCGAAAATCCTTGCGTTGGTGACGAAGCTTGATTCAAAATTTCCTCAATGGAAGCCCTGGGTTGGGAGTTGAAAATCGCATGGATCTCATACACACTCTTCTCCTCGGCTGAGGTGTCTTGATTTATGTTACTGTTAGATGCATGGTTTGGAAATGGTTTGTTGAAGATTTTTAAATTTTGATTAGTAGGGGCATTAGGATTATTGAGAGTTATATCCCCTGCATCAACCATTTCCTGCACTATGTTTTTCAACATCTTGCAGTTTTCGTGACTGTGTCCCTTCACGCGATGGAAGTTACAGAAGTCATTTTCTTTATACCAAGAAGGAATAGCACGGGTGGAATCAAACCCAGAGTGAGGTTTAACAGGAGGCAAGGTGATAGCTCCTGCTTTAAGTAATTTGTCTAAGATCACACCATAATTTTCTCCCAAGGGAGTGTAGTTGATGGGCTCGGCTTTATACTTATAGGTGGCTTTCGGATGGGTATTAGATAATGCTTGAGATTTTACTCTCATAGCGTGTATGGCACCCTTTGATTTTGAAGCAGCCGATGTGTGAGAATTGATGGTGTTGGGTTTGGTGGTAGAGTCTTGGGTCCGAAAATTTGAGCTTTTGTTGCGTAACCTCAATTTCTCTTCCTCTAAGGCTCGAATTTCTAGTTTCTAAGCCATAGTAAAGGCCTCATCAAAGGTGCGGAAAGTTTGATTTTGGAGGGTGTGAGAAATGTGTTTAGCACAGTCCCACGTAAAGAGTTCAATGAGGTCGGCCTAAGGTAAGGCGTAAGTAAGTTGGTTGATGAGGCTCCGCCATCGTCCAACGAAATCTGTAATAGACTCGTCTTCAAATTGTCGGATGGCGTAGAGGTCGGTAATGGATACTTTCTTGGCAATATTGATGGAGAAGTGATCCAAGAAAGATTGGGCTAACTAGTTAAAGGAGAAGATTGAATGCTGGGTTAAAGCACTATACCACTCCAAGGAAGGTCCTGATAAGGACATGGGAAAGGTACGGAGTAGTAAGGCATCGTCATGAGCAATCAGATAGCAGGCATGCCTGAATGATCGCAAGTGTTGTTGAGGGTCCTCCTTACTATTAAAGTGAGTAAATTTCGGTAATTCCCATTGAGGAGGATATGTATGAAGGGGGACAGAAGGATGAATAGGCTCCCGACAAACTTGCTCGTATGTCAGGGTGTTACGACTTCCTGAAACAAAAGCCTCAAGATTTTACATCTTGTCCATCATCTGTTTGATTAAATCATTGGTTGGGTTAGATGATGGTGTTGTCAGAGAAGGATTGGTCCAAGAGCCACTACTAGACAATGGTGGGATTGAATGTTGATAAGATAATGGTGATGAATGTGTTGGGGCAGTCGAATAAGGGTGTCCTATATAAGAGGTTGAGGCCACCAGATGAATTTGTGGAAATGAAAAGGTGGGCGGAACTTGTGAGGGAAAGCTTGTGTGTATAGGTGGCAGAGAGCAAGTGATGAAAGAGGCAACCTGCGAGAGAGATGAGGTAGGGGCAGTGGACAGTAGTGATATGTGGGGTCCCAGATTAACCAGAGGAAAACCAATCGGTGTAGTATGAACCACCGAAGCTACTGAGCTGGGAGACGGGGCTAAGGATGAAGATTGTAAGGCAGAGTTATTAGGTGGGGAAGGGGCTAAGTGAGTGTCGATACTAATAGGCATACCAATGAGGAGCTAACCATCAGGTGCACATTTAGGGGTATGAGACAAATAATATTGTACAGTGCTAGGATTAGCATCCAAAAATTTGGCAAATTCCTCATCTCCTACAGGGATCTTGGGAAAATTGCTGGTATCCGTAGGATTCCCCATTGGATGTGAAGGAGGTGACTTAGGCAAAGGCATGGAACAAGCATGTGAAACCATGGCTGCTACTTTTTTCCGGGTGATAACAACCATGGAAAAGAGGACACAACAGGGATTTAATCAATCCGGAATGAAAACAACAACAAAATGTTGGAATTGATAGGTTGCTGGTGTGTCAAGAACTGTTAAACACAGTAACCGATATCGGTCAGATAACTGATGTCGGTCATAATGTAACTGGCGTCAGTCAGATAACCGATGTCGGTAGTATGGGAACGGTGTCAGTCACTACGAAATCAAAGAGAGGATGTAAAAAGCTGTTGGTTTGGGGATAAAAATGCTTAATATACCTACCAAACTGTCTTGAAGTGATCACTAAAATAGTGTATGACAGAGAAACAGAACTAAAAACAAGCAAGATGCAAAAGCAAATCAATAAACTAACCCTAGGATTAGTTTTAATCACTTTGGGCTTATGCCTTAGACGCCAGATGATGTCAATCCTAAACAAGAGACATAAGGGAGATGTCAAGTTTGTTTTGGCTCATAAGGCTACCTCAATCAGGCAGAGGAATACTGTGGGAAGGGGGGGATGTTTGAGTTGTTGTGTTGATTATGATGTGATTTGGTATGTGTTGTGCAGTGAGAGTAAGATTAATTTCTCGTTAATATCGTGGATATCACCCCCATGTGTACGACCTGTTACTTAATCTACGTTCACTAGAATTAAAAACAGCAAGCAAGAATGTGATGCACGTGTTTTAAACCCAAATCGAAAATAATATTCGATGAAGCAAAGAAGATGACTTTCACTAATGCAAAGATGCTAAAGAAAGACAAATTCTTTTACCAAAATGACAAAATATTTTGTGAATATTTAGAAGAAAGAAACAACAAGTATGCTCCCTATATGAAAGCAAGCAAGAAAGAAAGAAACCCGAAATGGGTCCCACCGGGCGTGCCAAAATGTTTCACACAGAATTTCTTTCCAGAATAGAGTTGATTCTATCCTTTCATTCTCTTGAGAAACAGATAAGGGTTAAGGCTAGGAGGAATACCTATTGAGTGTTGGGAAGGTGTGCGCGTACCGTAGAGAGATCAGATCGATTGTGAAGAACTCCTTTTTGTCTGGGAAGGACTACATGTAAGTAAGAATACAAGACCACCAAATCTTAGTTAGACAATAGGTGAGGGAACTACCTTAGGCCCAGGAAATATTAGACTTCCTTTCGAAGGTGGTCAGTTCCCCATTTAATATGAATTAAAAAAAAATGATAACAAATAACTATAAGATAATACTTACTGGTTCCTGATGAAGATACAGGTCTAAGGAATGTGGTGGCGACAGTAAGGCTTAGTTGGGATGATCTGGTATTGGAAAGCGAGCTGATGAAGCTATCCTCAATCTTTTCCAATGCTTGAACGAGGGTGACAGCGATCCAGTTGCTCAATTGCAGTCTTCGGCTCGATGCTCTTCTTTGCAACCTCTTCTGCTTGTTTCACTTCTCTTTCTCCTGCCCCAAAATGAATTCCGGATCCTCTCTTTTTGGTTGGGGGAGGTCATTAACAGGGAACCGATGGCGGTTACGTAACCGACGACGGTCGAGTAGGAACCGATGTAGGTTAGGTCAAAGTGGCTATTTTTAGTAAAACAACCATCTTTCCCTCCTTTTCTCCCGAGGGATCAGTTGTGGGCTTGATCAAGCCATTATTAGGCTTGTTTCGGTGCGGGTGAGGGGTGATGAGTCATGGGTGTGGATCTGGACCAAGTCATAGGTCTTAATTAGGTTGGTTTAGGGTTAGGGCTAGGTCATGGTGAGGTGGCGGGATGAGGTGGCGGGTTTGGAGATGTGGATTTATTAATTATAAGGTAATTAATAAATCATTAGGTGTGTAAGGTTTTAGGTGGTGAGGTAGGGTTAGGTTGCAAGACGAGATACGGGGTAAAGGGCGTCGTAATACCGAAATTTGGTGTCTACACCCCTACCCAAATAAACATGACCGATACCTAAAACCACACCGCCACCTAAAACCGTAGCTCGACCCATTCCTACTCTTCCAAAAATAGTTCCTCGACAATCAATCACACCTACACCCAAACCCACATTCACTTCCCATTGTGATCCACTAGCAGGGTCCTATGCCAAAATTTTAACCAACTTCCTCAAGACTTCTGTTATCACATTACCGCCACTCTGACCTTACGAACCCCTCAAACCCAAGCCAAAAGGGTTTTATGATACTAAAATTTGTGCATACCATCGTGTGCTAGGGCATGATGTGGAAAACTGCAAGGCCTTGAAAACCGTCCTTATCCAATTGTGTCCACCAGAAACCAACTTTGATGATGACGACCTTCTTGACAAGGATCCTTCTTCACCAAAACCCATTCCCACACTGCCCACTCAGCAACCACAACCTCCACCCTTACAGCTCCTAGAGCCACTCCCAATATTTGAAATTAACATGGCTCGCATCAGAGAACTTGCCACGCCACCACCCCAATGTTGTTGCGCCCAGCTCACCTCACAAGACTTTTCTCCTCCAGTAGGTTTTTACCCTTCATGTAATTATACCACTCATCCTACACCTTCTCCATTTGCCAACTCCCCTCAAATCAACATGATACACATCACTACACGTGCGTAGAAGGGCAAAGAAAAGGCAACTAACCTATCATCAATCCTATACCCAACATATCATCTACACCCATACCTTAAATAACTATCTGCGGCCCCACATACCCCATTTCTAATGGTGTCACACATCACACCATGCTCAAACAATTACACCAATCTCCCCTCAAAATGTCCTTATATGACCTCATCCAAACCTTGGAATCCCATCGTCAAGCTCTCATGTAGGTTCTGAAATCTATTGAGGTTTTACCCAATGACCCTACACTCGTAGCCTCCATTATTACACCCCATCATGTAGCCTCTCTCACCAAATTACCACCTTCATCTTCACCCCATCTTGTTCACCAAGTGGCCTCCCTTAGCTTCTCAGAGGAAGAGATCACGCCACCCCAAAATGATGACCCGGACCCAACCCTCTTCATCTCCATCCACATTGATGACATATGGGTACGCCATGTGATGATTGATGGAGGCGCTAGCATTAACATCATTTCATCCCATGAATTTTCTCAAATGTGCATACCTGGCAATTGCATGCATAAACATCCGGTCATGTTGCGTTCATTCAATGACGCTATCACCTCCACACTAGGAACGGTCATCCTTCAAGTTCATGTTGGCCCCCGCATTGTTCCATAATTGTTTTAAATTTTGGAGTGGGAATTCCAATATAAATTATTGCTTGGTAGACCCTGGATCCGTGTCATGGGTTGTGTTCCTTCCACTTTGCATCATTGTTTAAAGTTTAAGCACAAAGAACACACTTATACCATTCTGGCTGACCCATCACCTTTCAAAACATGCAACATGCTTTACTGACCCAATGATGTGCTCATACCTGTCAAGCCGTCTACCTCCGCAACCAATACCACTTCACCTACACCTCCACCTACCAGTACAGCCGCGTCTTTCACCGCATATACCTCCTCCATTCCTACCGCTGCTATAACCTCCACAGATGACCCATTAGCTTCCCAATCCATTAACTCCACCTCCACATTGACCTCTGACAAATCATCCATTCCAGCTACCTACATACCAACCATTAACACCTTAGAAGGTGTTTTTCAACGCCTCACTCTGGGGGAGTACCGCTTATATAGTGTCAACACATTCCTTACTCCGCACGAGTATGGAAGCCTTTACCAACACCCTCACTATGATCACCGTATAGGAGAATGCCTCCTTTATGGTCCTCATTTTCATACTAGTCTCACCTATGGGGGACTTGATACTACCACTTACACACCTGAACCACCATCACAAACCTACCCATTTTCAGCTGACTTCCAATCACTTACCAATCGCCATTTCACCCACACCTTCCTGCACTACTGTGCGTGGAAGGGTTTTGGTTTTAGATTTTATGAGCAAGGCCACCATACTGTTATTCCATGTACCACTCGCAAACATAACGACCATAGTGATATTGGCTTCCCCGAACCTCCTGCCAAATAGGCCCGCATTGAACTCATTGAGGACCCTAGCCCTTCTCCACCTTCATCTTCATCACCATCTTCACCTGCTCCACCTTCATCACCACCCTCACCAACAGAGTCGTTGGATCATGAATCTATCCCCCCCTAAAAAAAAAAATTCATAAACACCATTTCCTTGGGGCCTTTGACTTATCAACACGAAGGCAAGGCCCCTTCCACTCTTCCATTCTTGTATCCTGAAATGATCAATGATGACACACCTACAATTAACGTCATTCAATTTCAGGATGATGAATCCATACTCACCTATCTTTGTGCAGAAGACTCGTATATTCATCGGTCGTTACCCTCTGATACGTAAACCATGTTGAATGAATCAACTATCGAGATCAACATTCATACTCAGGACGACCCGCACATCCTAAAGATCGGACAATCTTTAGATGCTGTTGAATAGGAATCCATCACTTCTTTTCTCTGAGATCACAACCATGCTTTCACTTGGTCTTACACAGGAATTCCCAGTATTGACCCCACCATAGTGGTCCATAAATATCGTAACCATTTCCGATGCCAAACCTATCAAACAAATGCTGAGGAAAATACACCCTCGCATTTCTCTTCTCGTCAAAGAAGAAATTCAGCACCTTCTTTATGTTTCCTTCATCCTACCCATTGATTATCCTCGTTGGATTTCTAACATTGTCCCTGTTACTAAAGTAACATGGGGACTCCGCATTTTCACGGACTTCCGTGACCTCAACCTATCCTGCCTGAAAATTGACTTTCCTTTGCCTGGTATTGATCAACTGGTTGACTTCACCACTGGTCAGGAGATGCTCTGACTCTTGGATGGTTTCTCAGGTTATAACCAAATTTTGCTTTCCCCTAAAGATCAACACAAGACCACATTCATTACCCCTTGGTGAACCTTTTACTATCAAGTCATGCCTTTTGGCCTTAAAAATGTTGGTGCTACATATCAGCGTGCTATGACTTACATCTTCCATGATATCATGCATCGCATATTGGAAGATTACGTGGATTATCTCTTGGAAAAATATAAATGCCACTCCGAGCACCTCACCGTCCTTAAAACCATCTTTGACCGCCTCATTAAATATTACATCCGCCTTCAGCCTAAAAAGTGTGTCTTCACAGTTCTCTTAGGAAAGCTCCTGGGAGTTATTGTTTCCCTCCATGGTATATAAGTTTACCTTGCTAAAGTCAAGGCCATTCTAGAAATTCCTCCACCCACTAACCTTCGCCAGCTCCAAAGCCTGCAAGGTAAATTGCAGTCTATTCTCTATTTCATTTCACAATTATTTGATCGGTGTCAACCATTTCATCATCTACTTAGGAAGGATGTCCCCTTTAAATGGGATGATGAGTTTCACAAAGCTTTTGAGGCCCTAAAACAATACCTTCTCCAACCACCTGTACTCATTCCACCTAAAGACGATCAACCTTTTTGACTATACATATCAGTTACCGATCATTCCTTAGCAGCCATGCTCACTCATCATGATGAACAACATAGGGAGCAGGTGGTTTATTATATTAGTCGTACTCTATTGGACTATGAAACCTGATACACCCATCCCAAAAAACTTTTCTTAGCCTTAGTTTTCATTGCCACCAAACTCTTTCATTACCTACTCAACCACAAAACCTATGTTATGACCAACATCGACCCCTTACGCTTCATGTACGCCAAACCTGATCAAAATCAGCGTGCTGCATAATGGATTATGCTTTTTGCTGATCTTGACCTCGAATTCATTCATCAAAATTCCATCAAGGGCCAAGCTATCGCCAAAATTAGAGGGTGTCTAGCCATCAATGGTTCCAAGTGTTAGCGTGGGTGTGGGGCTGGTATTATCCTCATTCCTCTGGATGGAGAACCCATGCCTTTGTCTTTCAAACTAGAATTTGAATGCACCAACAATATTTCTGAGTACGAAGTGCTCATACTAGGTCTCCAAGCCGCATATTCCCTAGATGTCAAATCAATCCACATCTTTGGTAATTCACAATTGGTCGTCAACCAAGTCAATAGTATGTACTAATGTTGTAATGAGATAATTCAAAAGTATAAACATCATGTAGACATAGTTTTGACCACCTTTGATCGTTACACCCTTCAAACCATCCCACGTTCAACCAACAAATTTGTCGATACCATGGCCTACTTAGCTTCCCAAATAACTGCTTCCCCTACCGATTCCAAAATATTTATTACCATGAAATGCCTCCATTTACCTTCTTATTTACCTCATGATGTTTACTCAATCAGAACTAACACCCCTGACCCAAGTGACCTTTGGTATAAATAGTACTCCGACTACCTTTCTCTCTCCATCTTACCTCCTGATCTCACCCGTAATGGACAACGTGCCTTCTTTAAAAAGGTCTCTCATTTCATCATTCTG
Organism: Taxus chinensis; assembly: GCA_019776745.2. Taxonomy (NCBI): domain Eukaryota; kingdom Viridiplantae; phylum Streptophyta; class Pinopsida; order Cupressales; family Taxaceae; genus Taxus; species Taxus chinensis. The sequence continues at coordinate 29,269,481 of CM034150.1, read as the reverse complement.
GGGGGACTCCTCTATAATTGCGGCTTTGATGGTATTCTCTTACGATGCCTCACAAGTTTTGAAATTCCTTATACCATTAAGGAGGTTCATGATGGCATATGTGGAGGTCACTTTAGTGGCCTTGTTGTTGCTAAGCGTATTATTCGCCTAGGCTATTATTGGCCGACCCTTAACCATGATTGTTGTGACTATGTCAAACATTGTGTAAAATGTCAACAACATTCCAACCTTCATCATACACCCAATCATGCCTTACAGGTCGCTCGTGACCTTTATCCCTTCTCTCAATGGGGTTTGGATCTTGTTGGAGAAATCAATCCTCATTCTTCCCAATGCCATTAATGGATCATAACTGCTACCAAATACTACACAAAATGGGTGGAAGCCATACCACTCATCTCCACAAAATCTGAGAAGATATGTGAGTTCATTAACCATCACATCATTTGTCACTTTGGTGTTCCTCATCACCTCATCACTGACAATGGAAAACAATTCAAAAACAAAACATTGCAAAAACTTTGCAACACCTTTAGCATTCAGCTTAGTTTCTCATCACCTTATTACCCACAAACCAACAGCCAAGCCGAATCCACTAACAAAACCCTCAACAAAATTCTCATGAAAGTGGTTGATGATACTGGGAAGGATTGGCATACACACATTCCTTTTTCCCTATGGGCATACCGCACTAGTATTCACACTTTCATTGCAGCCACACCATTTTCACTGGTCTACGGTACAAAGGTTGTTTTGCCTCTCAAAGTTCGGATCCCCTCACTCTGCATTTCTCTCCATGACATGCTTACGGATGATGACTTTCATCAGGGCCTCTTAGCACAACTAGAGTTATTAGATGAATGTCATCTTAATGCTCTAGATCACCTTCAAGTTTATCAACAACATATCAAACATGCTTATGACAAACGTGTTCATGAATGAACCTTCCAAGTTGGTGACCTTGTCTTGAAAGAAAATCAACACGTAACCAAAGCAGAAAAAAGTAAACGGGGAAAATTCACTCCTAATTGGCTTGGACCATACATCATAACTCATACCTATGGATTAGGTGCCTATTGTTTATCCTCACTTGATGGTAAGCTCGAACCTAAGCCCCTTAACGCATTGCATATTCAACCATTCTATTGTTGACTCGTTCTCCTACCTCACCCTTTATCTCTTTATAGGCTCGTCCCTTGAGCACTATCCACTCCATACACCTCCCCAACGATTAAACAAGAATCATGTGAGTACCCGTCACTTGTTATCTTCTCTTTAATATGTGTATCATGGCACTGCACATAGCATGATTCTCATGGATACTTTTCATCTACCTTTAGATGAGATCCCATGGTCGTTATACCTTACCTTTTGAACAAGATTCCTATCCTCCACTTTAGTCTTGTCCATGACTTCAACGACCTCACATGGGACCAAACTACTTGAGTCAAACTTCTCATAAATGATGACTCCCTCAAAAGGACATATTCCTCTTGACAAAATTACTATTATAAATAAACTGCTCCCTTGAAGGACAACTGTGTGAAACTTTCAAAAAAACAAAAAATGAGAGAAACCGAAGCTTCCCGCATTGATCAGCTTCACGAAGACCTCAAGGAGTACCATATTCATTATCCCATATAGACTTCCCGCATCGATCAGTCTATCAAAACAAAAAAAAATTAGTCATGGACTTGCCCACTATGACCTAAGACCCCTTGCCCAAGGGCCCTGTCACTCAAAACATATAAAATTATCTACATTTCACCCACCTTACCATTTCCACTCTCATTTCCTCAATTGCCTCGAGGGACATCTTGGAATTTAGGAATTTGGTGATCATGTGACTATCGTCATCGTAGAACATGTCAATCGTGCACTGTCTTTAGGGTCTTATGTTCCTCACCTCCTCCAAGGTATGATCTACTTGGTATGATCCTACCCAATCAGGTGGCTTTATTGCTCCCTCTTATCTTTTAACCATCTTTGCTTATGTTTTGATTACCTTATACAGGACTTGGTCCTTGACGCTTACCTTTGAGGTAATCCTCCCCTTTCACCATAATCACCTTCACCTACATCCTTTTACCTATAATCTACCCACACCTATTAAACCTAAACCCACAACATGCCCAAAAACCTACCAACTCATTTTCATATTCTTCCCTAGCTCATGGGAGAACTACATCGGCTTGAGGTCCCTTTTCGTCGAGACTATGTAGGCACCACTCCGAGGGCATGGGGCCCTTGGAGGTTAGCTCGGCCATTCTCTACCCTAAAACAATTCATCAACCATGCCTAACTCACCATTTACATCACATTTCACTTAGTTCCCCTTTTCTAAAAAAAATTGAAATTAAGTCACATACATAACAAGTTGCTTACCACAACATACATTTATTACACCTATCATCCCTCTATCATCACTATGCATAGATTATACAACATTTCACATATGACCCATAATATTATTCATTGCAAACAATAATGAATCATAACCAAACCTGACTCAATCCATGCCTATAACCTAACTCGATCCATGCCTAAACCAACCTAAATCCATCATGCCTAACTCACCTAATTTCAAACCACATTAAAGTAACAAATCCATATCTCATATAATACAAGCCATAAACAAATATCTCATACACACATCAAAAAATCACGAAATACCATGAATCTCATCATACAAATCAATAAATATGTATCTCAATATACATGTTTATCTCATCATGTCCATCATCTCAAAAATTTCGGCATGCAAGCCGATATATATATATATATATATATATATATATATATAGAGAGAGAGAGAGAGAGAGTAAAAAATGTCATCAGCACACAGGTCGGTCTCATATATACAAAAAGAATGAATCAATCAATACATAATCTCTTCGGCACGCAGGTTGGTATATACTCAAAATATACACAAAAATCACGCATAAATCCTCACTATCTTTGGCACGCAGGCCGGTATGTGATCAAAAATACAACTATCTTCGGCACGCAGGCCAACATATATATCCAAAATCACTAGTATACATCAAAAATCAAGTGACCGCATCTCAGGCATCTCACTGGATGTCCTCCATCTCTGTTTCACATCTACCCTTGATCTCCTGTGTCCCTACTGGCACATCACCTAGATGTGGTCACCATGCACTGGTGGCCTCTCTCTGCTCAGGCCTCAGAGCTCGTTGACCTCTTGTACTCTCCACACTATGTGTGCAGGATCTCATCCTCTCACTGGACGCCTGCTATGCTTTGTACTCTCCGTAGGATAGGAAGTCTATCCCGGCCACCATGAGCTGATCCTGATAATATCTCACCTCACCTAGGTCATCCTGTAACCTAGATATAAGCACAATTTGTAGTGGTCCCATAGGTCTCGGCCCCTATATCGACCTGCCCTACACCAGCCTGTGAACTGGGACCAACTCCCTATGCCTTTGGTGGTGCCCTTACCCCTGTGCCTGTATCTAGGCCTGTAAGGCCCCAATCTGTGCCTGGGTTGTGGCCAACTAGCCCTGTAAACCTGCCACCTGAGCCAATAAGGCTGTCACCTGACCATCTCTATCTCCATCTCCTCCATCCTCTCCCTCCGCCATCTGGGCCTGCAGACTGGTCACATGTACTCATAGTTCTACTACCTCTTCCTCTAACCCCTCGAGTTATGCTGCAGTATACCTATCTGGGTAATTAGCGTCGCTACCTGCCCTTGTAGGGCATCTCTCTGCACTGTAATGGTAGCTAAGTCAGGCTGCCCTGATCTAGGTGGTATGGCTCGTAACTGATCCACCCACCACTACATGTACATGTCTGTACATCTGGTGTCATCTATACACCGATCCACTAGCTCCTCCTACTTCCCTGTAGGCACTGTAGGTTGTGGTAGAGGTAGAGGCCTCTCCATGTCATCTCTCTGATATTGTGGGAAGGATGGAAGAATATCCTGTACAAGCCCGAACTACTGCCGGACCCTATCTACCGGGATCATCTCATCCTCCTCGACATGGCGACCCTGTATCCACCTCTCTAGATGGATCTCAGCTAGCTCCTCATGCATGTGCCTATATGAGGGGAATCCCACATATGGCCTCTAGATAATGTCCACTCCGGACAACCCCTCCAACAACTGCCAAAAATGGGCCACATCATATGTTGGCCTATCTGATCTCCACTCTCCTACAACTGGCACCCATCTCCTGTATCCCACCCACACACATCTTGCGAGAAATGCATCTACTCGGGGCATCCCTATAGGTAAAACATAGACTATGTGCTTGTAAGCGCAATAGTGTAGTATAAATGTACAACACATGCTAAACCTATGCAACCACCCATACGCCCACAACTCTCGGTATAGCTACCCCAAGAATATTGGTGCCCAGGAAAACCAATTCTCCTCTACCATCATATCATGGAGAATCCCCATCAGTGATCGGGGAAAGCATCCACCCTCTGCATCTGGTAGTGCATAGCAGCACACTGCCTCTATCAATAGAACCACTAGCCTCATCTCATCCAGACGGGCTAGGTACATCTCGCCATAGCTCCAATTGGCGCTATGGAATCTCATATCCACCGCCCCCTCACCAAAAACTATCCCGATGAGCTCCTCTGAGGCCTCGGAGGAGATAGAGTAAACATGGGCCCCCAATATGGGTAACCACAAAATTCGGAACATGTCCTCCAGGGTGATAGTCATCTCACCCATCAGAAGGTGGAACATGTTGGTCACGTAGTCCCATCTATTGATGAGTGCAACCATCAAGTTGGGCTTCCGAAAAACATGTTGATAGTGCCGAATCTCACTCAAGCTCACTGCCTCCACATGCTACAGCTTCAAAGGGGTCGCTAAGCTGCGCAATGTCACTAGTAGAGGTGGAATCATGTCCCACATTTGTAACTACGCTCTCCCCTGCATCCAATCTAAGCACGACATTAATCCCTATTTACCATGACCATATTCACCAATTATCATTACCCTCCACCCTATTTTTACCCTACCCATCTCAACCACCTAGCCTACATCACTTTTGCACCCTTGTGCCTAAAACCCTGACCGGTACCAGTTTATTCTAACCGACTTCGGTCACCTTTAAACCAGCATCGGTCACCTATTTGGTGACTGATACCAGTTTTACCCAATCGACGTTGGCTACACTTGACCGATGCCGGTCACTGTCACAGAAAAACCCGTGACTTCCCAGACCCCCCTTTTCTATAAACCTCCCCCTGTCCCCTTTATCCCACCGACAATGACCTAAACTACCCCTGGACCTCTACCCATCCCAGCTATACAATTTACTACCCTCCCCCCTCCTTTTTTCCCATTATTTCCCCCATACCCAAATTTAACTTTTACCCACACACAAAAAACAAAAAAACCCACAAAACCCTACAAACGATAATAACCAAAACCTATAATCTATTTAATCAACAATGTAGCGTTTGGCGCTTACCTCGTCGCGCTGCCACCATCTTGATGGCATGTCTCGCAACTTTGTCGGTGGTTTTCCCAGTCCCTCTCCCACCTCTTCCATCACCGAATAGCTACTTGCACCCTCTAACCAATCAACTCTCTCGCCCTGATCTTATGGACCCGCCACTCACCAACCCAACCCTCATCAAATCAGACTGCCATCTCATTGTCCCATTTCTTCCAAACATTTCTCTCTTTTCTCTCTCTTTTTTGTAGTTTCTTCACTTCATAAATAACAAATGAATAATAAAAATGTGGATTTTTTATTTTTATAAGCCACCCGACCTAACTGACGTCGGTTACCATTGACCGGCATTGGCCGCATGCCCTACCTAACCATCACCGATTTACCTTTACCGACATCGGTTATCCATGACCGCCTTCGGTCACCCTCACCTACACATTGCCCTTACTTTTCCATTTTACCCCACCCTTTACCTTGCTCCTTTACCCCCATCCAACCTTTACCCAACCCATTACCTTACCTTTCTTGACCTCGTCACTTCCTACCTCCATTTGTCCTCCTTTGAGGACTTCTTATTCTTTTACCCCTACCTTGGCCTTACCCATGCTGTGACCTAGATATTTGGACCTAGACCATCGCTAGTGACATTTGACCTCATGTGTTCACTATACCTTATGGCATTATTACCTGTGTTAATTGACCTAATGACCTTACCTATCCTATTACCATGACTGTTTATCATGACCCTACCTTTGGTGTACCGAAACATACCTAAACATTCATGTACCTAACCCACGTTGTGTTTCCTAACCATATCCTATACCTTGGATATCGGATTCAATTCCACCTTGTTTGGATAAACCTATCAACCTTAGATGATGTAGAGTTAACATGTTCTTCAACCCCGTAGTGTGCTGCAGTTTATACGTGTGCATGCGTTTGACTGTTGCTACTTGTGACCCTGACCCATTACCTAGATTGCCCAAGTAGACCTTTCACCCTTTTTTCCCCATGCCCACCTTCCTTTTCCTCACATTTACCTTTTATCAAACCACTTACTGCTTCAGCATGTCGCTTCGTCAATTCCTGGTGTGAGGGGGATCACCTTTACCCACACATGGGGTAACCTCATCTTATTTTTTTTAGCGTCGCTTACCAATACAAGCTATGCAACAAAAAGGGGCAAAATGTAGACACTAAAATTAGGTCACACTCCCCTTTGGTCCCTCGACATATAAGCACCCTTTATTAAATTTACCTAGCCATGACCCCCCTTCACCCCACTAATATTAATTTAATTAATTTAATTAAATTAATTCGTTATCCTCACTATATTTATTATTTAAATAATATCCACACATGCAGTTCACTTAGACACCTCATCAAACCAACTCAACCTAAGACCTATTCTTAGTAAGTTTCCATAACTAACTAAGACTTACCCAAACCCTAAAAATCAATGCCTACATTCCCTCTAACCACATTCCCACATACTCACAAGAAGATCCTAGTCTAATCCATGGGATAATGGCATGAGATCCAAGCAAATCAGGAGGATCTCCCTAGTTTAGTAAATCCTACAAAATCCCACCTTGACCGATATCGGTTACCCCTAACCATCACCGGTTAAGCTAGACCGCCATCGGTTACCCCTTTTAACCCCTAAACTACCTTGTTCTCAAGGTTGGCAAACATTACGAGAAAGTTGACAAGAAAGAACACATCTCAGAGAGTAAATCCCAGTGAAAATTTGCATGTAAGGAAGGAGATTGAGCATCTTCTCCTACATAGCCATCCTAGCCATGATCTGATCTATCCAAGCAAAGAGGAGTGTACATGTATCCCATGCATAAGCTTTTCTTCAGTTGGTGATCACCTACAACCTTCAAACCCATCATCAGCACCTCCATCCTTCACACACATGCATTCAGGAATGGAATCCAAGTAAGTATAACATCATACTTTCTTGGTTTATTTCATTTCATCATCATTTTATCATCCATTGTTTATCTTTCCCCCTATTGACCTTCTCCGACATTTTCACCTCCATATACCCATTAAAACCTCGCAAAATCCTACTCTAGTAACCCAATATTTCACCTCGACTCACCAAATTCCTTGCTGCAATCACAAAGGAGACCTAAGGCTTGTTTTGTGACATTTTCAGATCTCACAGTAACCGACACCAGTTACACCTAACCACTTTCGGTCACCCCTAACCGACACCAGTCTCTGTATTTGCCCACACAGCCTGAAATAGAGACCTACCCACCAAATTTCATCTCACCCCCATTCACCTGTGATCTACCCGAGACCTTTATCAGACCTGTAGAGACCTAGAACCAATCATTTGACCTTTGGATTCTATTCTAGCTTAACCTGTTAGATTAGATCTATTTCTTATTGTGTTTTTAAGTGAGATACCTAAATCATTTTTAAATAACAATAGGATTTAATTTGTTTACAACATTAAATTGTTTAAAAAAGTGGACTGATAGCCATCTAGGAAGTATCATACTTCCCAGATCTAGCATACATTAGGCAGTTCATTGCCCATATTGTTTAATTCCTTCTAGTGATCTTGTGTTCATTACAGGTAGTTCCTCCTAGCCAAAAGGAAGTTATCACGATCAGATGTGGATCTGAAAGTCATATGTGCGCAACAACCCATCAACCAACATTTGAAAAGGTATTCCTCCTATGCCCATTACCCTATCTGTTTCGTCGACACTTCAAAGAAATGATCTAAGAAAAAGGTTAAACACTCAAACTACATGTAGTCCTTGTGAATGTGTGTAGAAATTGTACTGTAGGATGCCCTTGTGCAATTTGCATTTGATAGCAGGCTAGATTTGCTAAAAGATACAATTGTTTGGATGGAATATAATAAAATTCCCCTTCCTATGTTGTGCAGCCCCTTATCCCTAGATTGGATCCTAGATGGATGCTTTGAAGTGTTTCAGGTGCCATTTGGATGCAAGCTTAGGTGGTAGTAGTAATGCTTAGTGCTTGGTCCTTTATTTTGAACACATAACTATGTATTTATATGATTCCCTTGTTTGAATTTTGTAATTGAAAACTAGAGGCCAACCCATAAGTAAACAATATTCCCAAAAGGAGAGAGTAAGGTGAGAAAGCATCATGGGCACCCAGATGGGACATGAGCACCTGGGCGCTAGTGTCTAAAGCCATAAAAGATAAATTAGTAAAATCCTGACTGAGTAGTAGGGTGTGTAAGACCAAATAGAAAATAAGAGAAAGAAAAGAGGTCAAAGATAATTGTCAAGCACTATTTTTCACACTTAGGAATCATGTAAATGCTTGTATGCTTTTAGGACCTAGAAATGTACCCAAGTGTGTGATTTTGTGTCTCCATTTTCCTCCACTTTATGTTGTTGAGTGAATACTCGATAACATAAAGTAGATAAGAGATGTGTACCTGATAACCATGTAGAGCATACGGAAAAATGTGTGCCGAGTGGACAAGTGAAGTGTGGAATGTGTTGAACAAGTTTCCTCGAACATGTTTTAGATTAGTGATATAATAACAAGAAAACAAGCAACTTTGAGTATGAGATGGTTTAAGGTACCGCTAGATAGGATGACGATGGATACGTGGGGAAATGAAAGATCTTCTCTGCTACGAGCTTGATGGCCTAGAAATAAAAGATAACTCAACATGAAAAATAGATTTGTAGATGGATGGGTGGGTTGCCTGCCAATGTCAGTCCCGAGAAGTGAGAACTTCTTAAGATGAATGTCAACCCACATTTTTGATAAAGATAAATAAAATCAATTGATAAATTAGATGTAGCAAATAACTGAACTGAAATAGAAACCTGAAATGCAATAAAGATGATAAAATGTAGATTTGATGTAAGTAAATCAAACCAAAACTGTACAGGTTGACGATGACCCGACACTACAATGGCCCATTCCACGGTGATTGGAGCATACCAAGTGAAACAACGACAAAAAATGCATATCTAAAGGCCTTGGAGGCATATTCAGAGCTAGTGGTGAGGATGAGATGAAAAACAGGAACTTACAAGAGATCTAGAACTGGATTTGATAGAAAGTATGCCAAAAAATTATGAAATTTGATGGTGGATGCAATGAAAAATGATTTGGTCAATGGCGACCTGGCTAAGTCGCCGACGACTAGAGCTGATAGAACGGATGTGAGGTGACAAAAAGGGGAGAATGAAAAAATCTGAAATCCAAAGGACTGTGGGATCAAAAAGGGGATGATTGGAAAACTGAATGACATAGAAACAAACAAAATGAGAATTGGGTTGATGGCGACCAGATAGGGTCGATGGTGACCGGGAAAAATCTAAAATTTGATCAAAAAAGGGTGGATGAGAATGATGATCTACAGATGGGCACAAAGATCTAAAAGGATAAAGACAAAGATCCTAGATGGTTGTTGAACCTGCAAAAGAGTTGATAAAAAAATAGGATAGCAGAATTACAATAATAGATACAAACATGCAAGAGATAAAAAGGTTTCCAAATCTCCAAGATTGAAGCACAAGATATCCAAGGCAATGATGGTAGCTACAAGAGAGATTAAAAAAAAAGGCAAGATCACAAGAAGTCCCAAATTCTCCAAAATTACATCCTGGGAAAAGGAGGGGTAGGGGTGGATTTATAGGGTCACTGCCAATTACGGAGGCCTGTCCATTTGGGTGGTGGAAAGGTGACAAGCTCGACAAAAAGAGCCCTTATGAGGTGGGCTTAGGTTTTGAAATGTGAGAATAAGTTAGGGTTTCTTAGGATGGAGGTGAGAGGTGGAAAATATAAAATAAAGGCAAATGGGAGATGAGATTATTAAATGAGGACATATGAAGGATAAAATGGAGTATTTAGGGATGATAAATGAATTAGATGAAGGGTTAAGGACTTATTAAAGATGATTAGGGATGATAAATTGATGTTTAATTAAGGGTGTGATTAAGAAGAATTAAGATGGGAAATAATGATTAAAGGGATAAATTGAATTTAGGAGGGAAAGGGGGATTTGAATAGGAAGAGAGGTATGTATGTAGAAAATGATGATAAAGAGAAAACATGGGGTGAGGGTAAGCGATACAAAAAACTGGTGTCTACATTTCCCTCTTTTTATTGAGTAGTTTGTGTTGGGCAAGACATGAGATAAAAACAAGAAGAGATGAAAGATAGTTGATGAGGTTCTCCCCTTCAAACTAGGGATCGACGATGCAAAGGGAAGTCGATCATGAGTTTGAAATAGATAAATTAAGGAAGAAATATTGGAAATGATGAGAAAAAGAAGATGATGACAGAAGATTCCCCAAGTGAGGATTAAAAAAACTAAAAACAAATGGTGGTAATTTTGGAATCACTTCGGAATGCAGTATGGCCTCAATGGAGATGAAGAAAATGTCCTACGGACTCGTGAGTCAGAAAAAACCACTACAAGATAGAGGGAATCCAAGGGGAATTCGCTCAAATGTATGTGCACGCCATAGGAATAACGGGTCAAAGGAAAACATCAAATATGCACAAACAAATGCAAGAATGGTCAAGACCTAACAAGGTGCGGGGGAAAATTATGGGATATCCTTTATAGATGAGGAATTGTGCAGGGGTAGGATGAGTATGAAAATAGTAAATTAATGGTGCCCCCAATAGGGAACGTAAAAATGGCCAATAAGGAAAGATGTGAAAATAGGCAAGCCATACAAGGCGATCAACAATGTGTTATGGGTGGCACAAATGGAAGACAAGTGGAAGAAAAGATAATTTTAAAAGGAAGGATTGATTGGCAAGTAGACAAGAAGAAATATTTAGGGTTAATTAGCTAAAGTATCGAGAAGTAAGTTCAGATCGATGATGACCAGATAGGGTCAGCAGTGACTAGGGTTGAAGTAACGATGATCCAAGGGGTTATCGGGGACCATGGTCGATGGGCTATATAAGCCCTTATGCTAGCCGACTAAGCTCATTTACACCGTGCAAATTGACGATCGAGAGATTTGAGTAAAAAGGAGAGTTGATAATTTGAGCGAGATGGGGGCCGGTGGAGAAGCTAGGAAGCACCAGAGGATTCAAAGGATGGTAAGTACCTAAACCTTTGCCTAGTTTTTAAGAATTTTTACTATTTTATTTATTTTTTTAGCATTTTTATTATTTTTGGGTTTTGCGCCAAGGGCGGTTTCCGACAACTGGGTATGGTTTCCATCGACTGGACCTACTAAAGAAGCGAATCAAACTAGGAGATTTCGACATACTCTAGGTCAGCGTCGACTGGGACTAGGATGGGTGAATGTTAAATTTTTATGTTGAGTCATGCATGTAGACTAATGATTTCTTGTTTGATGGGTTTTTCTTGTTAGGGACACCTTATATCTCCGAGATAGAGTGTCAGTGTTATATGACCCAATTAGAGGAGATGTGATCGATGCAGAGTGGGACCACTTCGCCACAGTAGGGTTGGGGATTTTGACATTATCAGAGGATTTTGAGAGATGTGGGATTGATGATTGTGTTGGTAGATAGATGAGATGTGGGCACTAGCACATTTTGGTTTAGGACTGGAGAGATGAAAGTCACACTTGAGGATGTATACCACATTTTGAGGTTACTGATATAGGGGAAGCCTATAGATCCAATCACTGCTGACAGTAGATTAGGTGTACTGATAGGGCTATTTGGAGCCAATGCCCCATAAATGACTTTCATATCAGGGGCTTTCCAGTATGAGACCAAATATGATCCCGGAGTAGCAAGGAGTAGACTGATATGTGTAGTGATGATGGCTATCTCATGTTACGCACTTCCAGATTTTGGTGTTGTGAGATTTCCATGGACATTGGTGGGAGTGCTAGGGGATATTGTAGAGCATCAAAGGGTATTTTCTTTTGGTCCTTCCTTGTTAGCACAATTTTATCACGTGCTATGTATTAAATGTGCGGTTCTTATTGCATTGTTAGGCCAATGAGCATATTGTTGTGATCAAGCCACCAAGGCTTCCATGGATTACAAGGGACAAAATTGAGCTATCTATTAGATTTTTGAGATTTCAGGTCGATCAGGCTCATGGAGAAAGGGGGAGATAGGAGAAAATGTGTATACAGAGAGATTGGTAGAGCTGGATGTAAATCTAGTCAGATGGTGGCCATACTGTGATTTTCCCACATGACTTGGGGTAGATGTTGAGGTGGTGGGTATGAGGAGAGTCAGATGGCTCCAAGGATGGAAACTTGAGATGGTGGAACCATTTAATTTTCCACAAATTATGTGACTATTTGGGGTAGTGCAGATAGTACTAGAGGAGCCTATTAGATATAGAAGAGATGAGCCAGAGAGGGACCTTCCTAGTCCCATAATGGCTGATCCACTAGATAAGTTTAGAGTGTCATGGGATGAGGATGATGATGTGGGAGTTGGGGTTGGATTCATTGAGTGGATGACAGTGGTATAGGTGGCCCAGTTGATAGAGGAGGGATCCGAGCTAAGTGAGGATGAGGAGGAGAAGTTTCTAGTAGAGGAGGATGTAGCACCTGTAAGTGATGAGGGTGGAGATGGAGAAGAAGTAGCATTGATGTCTCGCTTATGTGCAGAGTAGGATGCATCTCGTCAGGAGAGGGATGTTACATGTCAGGAGATAGAGGATTTTGCTAAGAGAGGGACCTAGCCATCTAACAAAGAGATCAATATAGATGGCAGATGGAGGCCTATAGAGATAGGTTTGGAGATCTCAGACCTATTATAGCAGCATATTCCGAGAGTGGAGCACTAGCGCCATCTCAAGGATTTGGTCAGATGGACCCGTTGAGTATTGTTCCTCTAGAGCAGTTCAACGCATTATAAGCGGAGGTGCACTATTATGAGCGCATATTGCCATCTAGACTGCCATGAGTACCAAGATATGCAACGTATTTGGAAGAGCAGTGGGGAGCAAGGGGTGCAAAACAACTGACACTGTCAGGGAGCACAACTAGCATGACACAACCATAGAGAGATCCAGGCCCTGATGGGGGAGATGAGGGCCAGAGAGATGTTTAGATACCTGTCCCAGGGGGCAAGATGTGAGATTATCATAAATACAGTTCACAAACTTTGATGATATATCAGCTTTGAGGCAGGGCCCTTATGCAGTCGATGATGGATGTATTGATGTATTTGGATGATGATAGATTTATCATGTGTCGTGTGCTGATTTATGGCTTTGATTATGTTAGATGTTAGTTTGCACAATGATTATTATGCTTATGTTAGATTTAGATGTTGTGTGATGGTTTGACTAGATTTATATGATGGTTATGGATTTGATTAGATGTAGATGTTGTATGATGATTATGGATTTTATTATTGTCTTTTTATGGTTTTGAAATAGAATGTGGATTTGATGTGATGTGATGTTTCATGATGGATATATAGATGAGAAATAGATGTGATTGGATATGGATAGATAGTTGTTAGACATGACTATGACATAGATGATGGATACAAATAATGTGATGGATTTAGAAATATTTTAGATATAGATGGTATGGTATACAAACATGGTACATGTTAATTGGAAATTTATAATGGATTTAGAAATATATACATAGTCATGGATGAGATGGTTAGACTAGGAAGAGTATGATATGGATGGGATTGGGTTTAAAGTGAATAAAAACAAATAAATGATAGGAGAAAATTAGATGTGAGAAATAGGATTCGACTTGTTTTCGCCTTAAAAATCCCCCCCTCATTTTCTAAGTCAAATTCGAATATTTTGATCTCCCACCCTCTAGAAGTGTTCAAGTAAAGTTGGAAGTCTGAAAAGATAGAGAAATTCATGCTTTGAAGTTGTTTAAACTCTCCATCTGCATGTTTTAATAAATTTACCATTTTTCTGTCTAGACGCATGAATATTTTATTGTCGTCCTCATCTGAATGAAATTTTCAATCTTTCTATGGCCATGGATCGTCGAACCTTGTATTGTTTTCAATTTCTTGGTTCACGAAAGAAATTTGAAAAGTGGGCATGAAATGGCTGAGTTTTCTTCTTCACTACATTTTTCCACAGTCGTGAATGACGGGCATTCTCTTCCTCATCAAATTTTGACTCCATTATCCATGGGTACGTGGACATATCTAATTGGAGGCATGTTGGTCGAGTAATTTTTATTTTTGACCTTTATGTAAAAAGGGCTAAAAGTCATAAAGTGACCCAAACCCCAATCATACTATGAGGGAAAAAGTCAAATGTTGAGCCCGCATCAAAAGAGTCAAAGTGGGGAGGTGTATCGTCAGAGAGATTTGAGAATTTGAACCTTTTTCATTAAAGGGGCTTAAATTTAAAAAGTTACCCCAGCCCCACCAAAAGCCAAGGAAAAAGTCAAATATTGAGCCCGTCGTTGGAAAGTCAAAGCGGGGAAGCGGGTCGGCAAAGAACTTTGATGTTTTGAGACTTTTTTGGTAAAAAGAGCTAAAAGGAATAAAGTGACCTGCAACCACGATCATTTTAGAAGGGAAAAATTCAAACATTAAGCCCACATCGAAGGTCAAAGCAACTGGGCAGGCCGGCGGAGCAATTTGTTTTTTTGAGCCCACATTGAAAAATGGTAAAATTATAAAAGTGGCCCGTGACTTTGTCTCCACTCAAGTGAGGCCACGTGTCAAGACCATATCAAAATTAGGTGAGTGGGCCAAAATGTTCCAAAATGCCAAATCTCTATAAAGTCACAAAATGCAAAAGGAATCATCCACGCCCGCTCCAGTAAATTTCTCCCACGTGGGCGGCTTTGGTTTAAAGTTTCAAAGGCAAGATGAACAGTTCAAATTCAAAGTTACAAAATGAGTGCAACGGATGCATTATGAAAAGTCTAGTTTTTCTGCCATTGGCATTTCTTTGTGAATCAAGAATCTGAATGGACGCGAATGATTGAAAAGGTTGTAAACCATTTCTTGCTAACAAAGAAGAAGTGGTAACTGTTTCTTGCAATATATTTAATGGCTCCTTCACGCCATTGTAGAGGGTTTGCAATTGATCTTGTAAGCTCACGAGTGCATTGTACTTAAAGAAAGCAAAGGAGAAATTCTCAAATTTCTTCCATTCCCACATTATGTACAACCTCTGTTTAAACATCAATACAAGAATATGGATTTTGTAGCCTCTTTGATGAGGATATTTTAGAAACATTGAGTTCACAATCTTATCTCGTCTTGTTACCATCTGCAGAGTTGTTTCTTCCCATAAATGCATGTGTTGAAGTTTCTAACTAGTGTGTTTGCAGGGCTCTGATTTTCTACCTACAACATTGGTTCTCCTACCTCTATTCCCACTCCCTTTCCCACCTTCATACAAACACTTCCTTAGAAATATATTTCTAGCTTTGCCGCAAGGTCAGTGGAGTGCCCCTATTGGATCCCTGGTCGAAAGGCCACCACAGAAATCCACACTTTCTCGTGCATGCAAACACAACAACTGCACTAGTTAAGTAGAGGGACTTAGATTCCTAGATCATTGGCAAGGAATTCACAATTTTTTCCACCCAAAAAATTTCCTCGCCAACAGTTTTTGGCACCCACTATGGGGCAGATCTAGCAGCATCTACACCTGAAATCGACCGCAAGGTTAGATAATTCAAAATTCAAAAAATTAAAAAATATGGAATTTGAATGGTTATATGAGCCACATGGATGTAAATCATGTCTATCCTGGGAAACCCTCCTATTAAAAGACCCGAATTACTCTTCCACATCCAAGAAGATGTTACTTCAGATTTGATGGAAGCTATCTGGCATAATAGACAAAGTGTCAATCACTACTTCATTGCCACAAGAAATTTGGACCTTGAAGAATAACATGCTGCTAAATTGGAGAGGCAAAGACAAATTCCAACGCCACAAATAAGAGCATATATTTTCAAGATGGCGGATATAAGATTCACCCAGCAACAAAGACAAGGAGGAAAAACTAATCCCATTTTTTAGGCACTTCAAAGGAGACAAGAACTACTCGGAATCCAAAGGCTTCCTTTTCAAGCAACCGGTCACGTTGGAAACCTGAGTGTTGCCAATCCTTTGGATGGTGAATTTTCATACATCAATGAGAACCTTGTAGACTTCACTAACATGAAGACCAAAGATGAAGCTATAGAAAGAGACGTGAGATCCCATGAAGAAAAAAGAGCTCAACTCAAAGAAATCGAGAGACTTCAAGATAAGGTAGACGAAAGAGCAATAGCAGAAGCCGCAACCTTAGCAAGGTTGAAAACTAGAAACATAAATACAATGGGGGATCGTGATCATGATCGTGAGGCCCATATGCTTAATGTACTATGGGGAGGAAACACCGGTCCACTGGCTCTGGCTCAACCACTCCATGAGCTACCGAGAGGCTTGAGAAAAAACTTCCCAAAATTCAGAGGGGATGGTTCTCAACTCCCTGAGGAGCATGTAGCAACATTTATCACTTCTTGCGGTGTGTTGGGTGTTGAGGATGAAGATGTTTCAGTTCGACTCTTTGTGGAGTCACTTCAAGAGAAAGTTGTTGAATGGTTCTACATGCTACCACTGAGGTCCATCACCTGCTAGGAGGATATAAGAAGTGCATTCGAACATAGGTTCAAGAGCACTAAATATTGTTAGGATATTTTTGTCCAATTGGTACAAATGAAGAAAGAAACCTCCGATTCAATGAGGGACTTCATAGCAAGCTATAACAGAATGATAAGAAGAATCCCTAAAGATGTGATGCCTCCTAAAAATAATTTGAAGAGATTCTTCATCAGTGCCTTGCCATCAGAAGTAGGTTTCTTCCTTAGAAGAACCCAACCAAGAACAT
This sequence comes from Taxus chinensis, assembly GCA_019776745.2. NCBI lineage: Eukaryota > Viridiplantae > Streptophyta > Pinopsida > Cupressales > Taxaceae > Taxus > Taxus chinensis. The sequence goes on along the minus strand of CM034150.1, from coordinate 29,252,225 downwards.
TGAGGCAAGCTCAAGACCATGCAATAGAAACTGATGATGATCTAATCTTGTCCAGAACGGTGAAAGGCCCCAATGGAAAGAAAAAGGGTCAGAATTCAAACTCTGTCACCACAGATCCAATGTTCCAAAAAATGGCAAATGACTTGGTTGCCTTGAAGAAGCAGCTATCTCATATCACAATGTGGAATGCTTCAAGGAAACCAAACCCTCCATATAGGACAAGGATTACTCCACCTCCTCATCGGCTTGCTCTTGAAGCACCACCAGTCAATGCCATCTATGACACCAAAGAGCTGGAGGAGGAAGCAGAAATTGATGAAACTGAAGAAGAAAATATGGAAGACTATGAAAACTATCTTGAGGTCGAGGAAGTTGATATGCACAATGGCCTAATTGAGTATATTAATGATGAATATGAGGACAATGAAGAAGCTCCAAGTTTCTCATGTGCTATTTTCACTCATGCGCAATCTAGGAAAGGTGCTTCATCCTCAATGGTTGCGGTAAAGGATAAGAAGAATAAAGAATATTCTCCTCTAGAGGTAACACAAAATAAAATCATCAGTAGAGGACCACCATTACCACCTTCAATGGAGTTGGCCAAAGAAAAACTAGATTCATTGGTTGTCAGGGATCATGCCACTATGCCAAGTAAGTCATCTAATTCTTCTCCTAGCTCAAAATTTTCTAAGAACAATTATCCTTTAAATGTTGTTCCTGTAAAAACATCTAAGGTTTAATCAAAAGCTACACCCTCACCCCCTTCCAAGCCAATTGCTACACCCAAAAAGAAGAATTAAACATCCAAAGTAGAAAATCCTCTACCATGTAAATATTCCGCCATTTCCAAAACCACTTCCTCACTCACCATAACCCCATTTGACTTTATGGAACATGCAAGCAAAATCAAAGTCCATCTCTCATAAATAGAATACCTACAAACACACCCTGCCCAGTTTGACAGGTTCATTAATACAGTTCGTGGTGGTAACCCTGTATTCTCTAGCCCAAATTCGAAAGGTTTACTTCCCACAACATCCACACCACCTTCCCAAAACATGCTAGCCCTCAGTGTATCTAAAACCAACAGGTTTGAACCTTTCTACCTGTCACTCCTCGTTAAAGGCTTCTAGGTAAATAATTGTATCAAAGATTCCAAAGCCTTAGATAATGTGATGCCAGCAAAAGTTGCAAATGCTCTAGGCCTCACCTTGACCCAGGTAAATGGCACCTTCTACTCAATGGAATACAAACAAGTGCCATTGGTAGGAAGAATCAAAGATGCACAAGTAGCACTAGCTGATTTTCCAGACAAGAAGGTGCTCCTAACCATACTTGTAGCAAACATCCCAGCATCCTTTGGTATGTTATTGAGTAGGAGTTTCTGTAGAGACTTGGATGGAGAGATAAAAATGGATTGGTCATCTACAACTATCCCAATAAAAGGAAAAATGAAGAAGTTTCTACCAGTAAGAAATATGAAGTTCACAGTACGAAAGTCTGATGATTCGAAAGAAAATATTCTCTTTCAAGATTGTAGGCTAGGAAACTACTTCCTCACATCAGAAAAAGAAGATAACTCACCACTTCTCATGGAGGAAGAGGAAGATCAAATTTCGACAATGGAATTTGATGGTATTAATTCCAGGGCAGGCTCGGGAGCTGGTGTAGTATTTTACTCTCCTTCCAATGAGTTGCACCCATTTGCCTACAAGCTGCAATTTAATAATAAAAATAACATTGCAGAGTATGAAGCACTACTCTTAGGAATAAGTGTAGCTGAGGACATTGGAATCAAGAAACTAAGATGCCAAGGTGATGTAGATTTTGTAGTAAAGTAGGTCTGCCAACAATATCAGGTGAAGAATCCAAGACTTTGGCATCACAGAAACAAAGTGTGGGACTACATCGAATCTTTTGATGCATTTTCCATTGAAGCTATTCCAAGGGAAAAGAATAAAAAGGATGATTCTCTTGTAGTGTTAGCTTCCCTAGTGACACCTCATCCTTCTTTCGGTAAAGAAAAAGTGACCATTAAATTGGTATTCAGGCCTAGTGTACCAGATAATGTAAATCATTGGCAAGTCTTCAATGATGATAACCAAATTCTAGCCTTTTTAGAGAACAGGGATAATTTCAATAATCTCTTCTTCGAAGGAGGTGAAAATCCACACCGAGAAGCAGTCCCCAAAGAAGAGAAAGAAGAGAAAGAAGGAATTGAAGGGATTGATGCTGACGGAGAAATCAAATTGAAAGGGAACAAAATTCCCAGAGGCCTAGTCTCTTTAGAAGACCTCTTTGACAAACATGACAGATTCATTTAAGAGAAAGAAAAGTAATCTTCTTAGTGCCCAGCTGATTTTGATAAAGAAAACATTGGTACCCCGGAGGAGCCAAGGATGGTAAATATTGGAAAAAAATTCTCACCTGAAGAAAAAAGAAGGTTTTTTACATTACTCAAGAAATACTCAAATGTCTTGGCCTACTCTTATGATGAACTCAAATCCTTCCAACCAAAGGAAATGCATCACTCAATTCCTTTGAAGCAAGGTCCTAAGCCCTTCAGGTAGAACAAAGGCCGTAAAACCAAAATATTGCTGATACCATCAAGGAGGAGGTAACAAAGATGCTTAATGCAATGCTCATCTTTCCCATCCACCATTCAATACGGGTGGCTAACATTGTGCCAATGCGGAAGAAGAATGGTGAAATAATGATATGTGTAGATTTTCACAACCTGAACCAAGCATCACTAAAGGATAATTATCCTCTTCCTATCGTGGACCATATCCTGTAAGCAGTCATTGGATATGAAATGCTTGCATTACTTGATGGATTCTCAGGATATAATCAAATCATAGTGGCAGAGGAGGACCGCGCCAAGACAACCTTTACAACACCTTGGGGCACTTTCACCTACAGCAGAATGCCTTATGGCCTAATCAATGTAGGAGCTACATTCCAAAGGGATATGGATTTGGCCTTCAAAGATCTGAAGCATTGCATTGTCATATATCTTGATGATCTCACAATATTTTCAAATAAGAGGGGAGATCATATCTGTCACTTGGAACAAGTACTTGCAAGGTGTAGGAAACATGGCATATCACTAAATCTAAAAAAGTGCATTTTTGGAGTCACAGAAGGCAAGTTATTGGGGCACATTGTGAACAAACATGGAGCACACATTGATCCTAACAGGATTAGATCCATTCAAGCATTAGCCTTGCCCACAAGCAAGAAAGGAGTTCATTCATTCTTTGGAAAGGTGAAATTTCTTCGTTGTTTTGTGCCTGAGTTTGCAGAGTTGACTAAGCACATCTCTTCCATGATGAAACTACAAGAAAAATTCAAATGGAATAATGAAGGGAAGGAAAAATTTGAAGAGATCAAGAAATCCATTGCCAAGGCTCCGACTCTTGTATCTCTAGATTTTAACAAAGAATTCATCATGTATTTTTATGCATCAGAACATACACTCTTTGACATTCTCGTTTAGAAAAATGATGAAGGCGTGGAAGCACCTATTGCTTTCATGAGTTTTCCTTTGAAAAAGCATGAGCTAAAATATATCCAATTGGAGAAGCATGCCTATGCAGTGATCAAGGATGTAAAAAACTTCAAGTTTTATATCCTCAATTGCCATACATTGGTGATGGTCCTCAACAATGCAATCAAGTCCATCTTGACACACTAGGATCCTAGAGCTAAAAGAGGAAATTGGATTACAAAGACTCAAGAATATGACTTGGAGATTCAACCCTCCAATCTGGTAAGACGAAATGGCTTGTGCAAGTTAATTGCTAAAGATGAAACATTCAAAGTTCAACATGGCGAAGAAAATTGTGCTTACTCAACTTGTTCAGGAGACAACCCACAGGTTCTCTTTGTCACCACTATTGATGAGTGGTATGCTGATGTTTCCTATTACCTGACTTATGGAGAATTCCCTCCCCATCTTGATTACAAGCAAAGGAGTACACTCATGCTGAAGGAACCTAAATTTGTAATCTGGAATCATGCGCTTTACAAAAGAGGCCTAGATGGTTGTTTCCTCAGGTGTGTAGATAAATAGAAACAAGAAAATTTTCTTAAAGCATACCATGACCAAGCATGTGGTGGACATTTTTCAGCAATGCTCACTGCACACAAGATCCTTTGAGGAAGGTATTATTGGTCCACCATCTTTTCAGACACTCGATATTGGGTTTCTAAATGTAAAGCATGCCAACATTTTGTTAGAAGACCACAACTCACTATATTACCACTCAGGCCTATGGTTATTGAAGAACCATTTTTACAATGGGGGCTAGACTTCATTGGTGTTCTGAACCCTCACTCAAGCACAGGGCACACATATGTACTCACAACAATAGACTACTTCACCAAATGGGTGGAAGCCATTCTGGCCAAACAAGCCAACACTGAAAGAGTATGCAACTTCATCAAGGAGAATATCATAGTCCATTTTGGAGTGCCATAGAATATCATAGCAGATAATGCTACATATTTCTCTTCAAGAGAGCTGACTGAGTTTTTCTATGGCTACGACATCTCCCTATCTCATTCTTCTAACTACTATCCACAAGGAAATGGACATGCTAAATCAAGCAACAAGAACATTGTGACCATTATCCGCAAGCTTGTAAACGAGAGTCAAAGGAATTAGCACAAAAGGTTGTACGACACATTATGGGTAGATAGGGTCACTCCCAAGAAGGCAATAGGTATGTCACCATTCCAATTTTTGTATGGAGTCGAAGCAGAAATTCCTCTCATGATCGAGATGCCAACTCTCAAGCTGCTACAGGAAATATAATATGGTCAGTACAAGGATTCCATTGACAAGAGGATCCTCTTTCTTGAGAAGCTGGAAGAAAATAGACTCCAAGTGGTGGATTGCATTAAGGAGCACTAATTGAAAATAAAGAAGATTTTCGATAAGAAGGCCAAAGCAAGAGAATTCAAAGTTGGAGACTTCATCTTGCTATGGGACAAGAGAAGAGAACCAAAAGGCAGCCATGGAAAGTTAGATTCATTATGGCTTGGCCCATTCCAGATTCGTGAAGCTTACGGCAAGAACGCTTTTCTTCTCTCATATTTGGATGGAATGCCGCTGGAATTTCCTCAGAGTGGGAAATACTTGAAATTGTATCATCAATGAAAGTGGGTTGTCCCCCACCTTGTACCATAGGTGATTGTTAGGTGTGTTTCCCTTTTCGTTGTGTAGTTTTGTTTCTACTTCTATTGTGTGTTTGTGTGTTTCCTTCTTTTGATCTTTCTTTCTCAAATTTATACATGACTCTGCAAGGCCCAATGGATAAGGCATTGGTCAATGAATTACAGGGTCTAGAGATTGAGATTCTGGATTCCCATGTCATGTCTTCACTATGCTCTGTCCATGTCATGTCCCCAAGCTAGATCCAGTTGTTGTCACCCTCAAAATCCCCCCTTCATTTTCTAAGTCAAATTAAAATATTTCGAGCTCCCACCATCCATAAGTGTTCAAGTAAAGTTGGAAGTCTGAAAAGATAGAGAAATTCATGCTTTGAAGTTGTTTAAACTCTCAAGTCTGCACGTTTTGATAAATTTTCCATTTTTCTGTCTGGACATGTGAAAAATTTATTTTTGTCTTCATCTTAATGAAATTATCAATATTTCTATGGCCATGGATCGTCGAACCTTGTATTATTTTCAATTTCTTGGTTCACAAAAGATATTTGAAAAGCAGGCACGAAATGGTGGAGTTTCCTTCTTCTCTACATTTTTCCACATTCGTGAATGACGGGCGTTATCTTCCCTATCAAATTTTGGCTTCATTATCCACATGTACATGGACATATCTAATTGGAGGTGAACTGGCAGAGCAATTTGTGTTTTTGAGCCTTTCTGTAAAAAAGGGCTAAAATTCATAAAGTGACCCGCAGCCCCGATCATGTTATGAGGGAAAAAGTCAAATGTTGAGCCTACATCAAAAGAGTCAAAGCGGGGATGTAGATCATCAGGGAGATTTGAGAATTTGATCCTTTTTCATTAAAGGGGCTTAAATTTAAAAAGTGAGCCGCAACCCCACCAAAAGCCAAGGAAAAAGTCAAATCTTAAGCCCGTCGTTGGAAAGTCAAAGCAGGGAAGTGGGTCGGCAGAGAACTTTGAGGTTTTGAGCCTTTTTTGGTAAAAAGGGATAAAAGGCATAAAGTGACCCACAGCCCCGATCATGCTATAAAGGAGAAAGTCAAACATTAAGCCTGCATCGAATGTCAAAGTAGGTGGGCAGGCCGGTGGAGCAATTTGTGTTTTTCAGCCCACATTGAAAAAAGGTAAAATTATAAAAGTGGACCATGAATCTGTCTCCACTCAAGTGAGGCCACATGTCAAGACCATATCAAAAGCGGGTGAGCGGGCCAAAATGTTCCAAAATGCCAAATATCTATAAAGTCACGAAATGCAAAAGGAATCCTCCACGCCCGCTCCACTAAATTTCTCCCACGTGGATGGCTTTGGTTTAAAGTTTCAAAGGCAAGATGAATAGTTCAAATTCAAAGTTACAAAATGAGTGTAATGGATACATTATGAAAAGTCTGGTTTTTATACCATTGGAATTTCTTCGTAAATCAAGAATCTGAATAGATGTGAATGATTGAAAAGATTGTAAACCATTTCTTGCCAACAAAGAAGAAGTGGTAATTGTTTCTTGCAAGATATGTAATGGCTCCTTCATGCCATTGTAGAGGGTTGGCAATTGATCTTGTAAGCTCACGAGTGCGTTGCACATAGAGAAAGCAAAGGAGATAGCCATTTTCTTCTACTTTCCTCCATTCTCAAATTTCTTCCATTCCCACATTATGTACAACCTCTGTTTAAGCATCAATACAAGAAGAAGGATTTTGTAGCCTCTTTGATGAGGAGATTTTAGAAACTTTGATTTTGTAATATTATCTCGTCTTATTTCCATTTGCAGAGTTGTTTCTTCCCATAAATGCATGTGTTGAAGTTTCTAACTAGTGTGTTTGCAGGGCTCTGATTTTCTACCTACAACATTGGTTCTCCTACCTCTATTCCCACTCCCTTTCCCACCTTCATACAAACACTTCCTTAGAAATATATTGCTAGCTTTTACGCAAGGTCAGTGGAGTGCCCCTGTTGGATTCCCAACCGAAAGGCCACCACAAAAATCCACACTTTCTCACGCGTGCATACACAGCAGCTGCACCGGTTAAGTAGAGGGACCTAGATTCCTAAAGCATTGGCAAGGAATTCACAAATTTTCCACCTGAAAAATTTCCTCACCGACACGACTTCAATAGAAGGTGACCAAAAATATATGAAGGAAACTCCATCATAGTAATAAGCACACGAAGAAATGATGCTTCAAACTAGATTGGAGGTAAACAAGAAAATGAGCCACTCAAGATAATTCACTTGTAGCCAATAATAGGTGTTAACACACAACCGTCAATGGTTACTAATCATAAGGGTCACAAGGGAAAGTATAGAAGGTGGAATTATAGACCTAATGTTGACATGACATAAGGGGTTTAGATGTAACTCATATGTGGGAGTATATGTTCTCCTTAGGTGAGTGTTCCCAGGTATATACCCCAGCCTTGAGCAGTATGGTGTAAACTGATCAATGCGAGAAGTTTTCCTTGGATGAGAAAGCTTGATCGATGTAGGAAGATTTCTTAGGATGCTTGCTTTGGAACTTTATGCTTTTCTTTTGATTAGATAGAAGGTTGATCAATGCAGGAAGCCTTTGCTACCATGATATGAGATGGTATCCATCCTTCGAGGGAGTGGTCTACATTTGATATAATATGCAGGATATAATATGCATGATAGTTGTCCTTCGAGGGATCAATATATTATTTTTATATTTTTATTTTATGAACAATTTTCCTTCAAGGGATAAATATGTTTTCTTTTGAGTAAGATAAATTTTAAGGTGAGCATCCAAAAATTTTGACTTTTCATGGAAAATTAGGGGATAGTTAGGTAGACAACTTAGGAGCAGATGAAGAATGTACAAGTCACACATGTGGACACTTAGCATGGTTTCAGTAGGTAAATAATAAAGATACAGATGTAATGATAGTGGAGTTCCCACCTAAAAGGGGGATCTTGTCCTTAAGGAATATGTCATGGGCATAGCCATGGTGCCCATATTCAAGGTCATAGATAGGAAAGTGACGGTAGACCACATAATTCCAAATCATTATGAAGGAATAGGTTAATGATGCATGTATGACCACTGAGATGACTAAGTTCACGTTGGTAGGTATGTTAACAATAGAAAGGCCACAAGTGCAATGCATTAAGAGGTTTTGTTTCTTGTTTACTTTCGAGAGAGGCCAAATGATAGGCTCCAAACCTGTACTTATGTATGATAATATAATGTCCAATCCAGTTGGGAGAAGAATTTCCACGTTGGCTCCTTTCTAGAGTAGAGGCATTCTAATTTTCTTTAAGGATGAGTTCACCGATATTAAATTCGTTTTCCTTGAGGTTTTTATTATAAGCATGTTTATGGTGCTCTTGATATACATGATTATGTTCAAGAGTGATAAGGTGGCATTCGTCTATTAATTCAAACTATGTTAAATGCTCTTGGAGATAATCTTCATTATAGACAAATTCGGGAAGAGAAACGTGCAAAGATGAGATTTGGAATTCAAGAGGAAGAACAACTTCTAAGTCGTAGATGAGAGAGAAAGGAGTAGTGACTGTAGAGGTACAGATGCTAGTCCGATATGCCTAGTGAGTGAATAGAATATGGAGATTTCAATCCCTACATGTTTTATTCATTGTTATGCAAGGATATTGTTAAGAGTTTTGTTAGTGGATTTGGCTTGACCATTAGCATTTGGATAATAAGGAGAAGAGAAGCTAAGCTTAATGTTGAAGAGAAGCTAAGCTTAGTGTGAGAAAGGTCAAAGGTCTTGATCCAGCTGCAAGCCCTGACTAGGAATGTAGATAATATTGGAATGTTGCTAGCATTTGATGCATTTCTTAATGTACTCGTAGCAGTATCGATTGAGAGAGGGCAAATAATAACCCATACAAAGAAATTGTTTGGCGATAGCCAAACCACTAAAATGACCGCCACATATTTCATCGTGGACTCATGGGACTTAAGGAAACAAATTAAGATGCCATCGAAGCCACACTTGTAGAGGATACCACCAATGGTGACATAGCAGTTATAACGTTGAAGAAATGACCTCCTACCATTTATGGATAGGTCAGAATGGATGATGGATTGAGAAATATAGTCAAAGATTTGAGAATACCAAATATTGGAAGGATTATATTTGACAATATTGACGTTAGGGAGCTCGCTAAGGTGAGTGAGTTTTTCAATGCAATGAACGGTGACGGGGAGTTTAGATTCTTCTGTAGTTCAAGGGATAAGAGATGTGATGAATGCCATAGTGTCCATAAAATGATTATATGACCAAGGGACGATTTGAAGAGTGTATAAATTGAATGCTCCAAGAAGGAAGTCAAAAATGTCCTTATACTTTTGAAGGACCTCATTCTTACATTGATTATTTCCTTTGACTTGATTAATGATGAGTTGAGAATCCCCGTAAATATCAAGGATTTAGACACTGAGTTAAATAGTGGTTTGAAGGCCTAAAATGAGTGCTTCATAATCAGCCATATTGTTTTTGCATTCAAAATTAAGTTTATAAGCAATAGGAATCGGAATATCCCAAGGAGGAATAATAATGATGTCAGCACCTCCCCTTTGTTCACACTTAGATCCATCAAAGAAGAGGGTTATCTTAAGGGGAGATAACTCTTGATCCATTGCATTGATAGATTCGTCTGGAAATTGCTTGTGAGGGAGATGATTATCAGGAAGAGGGGCGTCAACTAATTGATCTACGATAGCTTAGCCCTTGATTGACTTATGAGATATGAACTCTATGTCAAACTCAGTCATAAGCATGAGTCGTCGAGTGATGTGATCACTATGATAAGGCTCATAATGCATGGCCTTGAGAAGATGAAAGGTAGTAACGACATAGACCTTATGATTGAGAAGATAATGGCAAAGCTTGGAAGTAACAAAGAAAATATTGCAACACGGGTTTTTAGCTTCAGTGTAGTGAGTTCATACTTGTGAAGGGTACAACTGATGTAATACATGACCTGCTCCCTTTCTTTCCCATCGTGATGTGCCAACATGGCTCCTAAGGAATGATCATAGGAAAATACATACATATAGAAGGGTTCCTCCTCACGTGGAAGCATAAGCACAAGCGTGGATTAGCAAACAAGTGGCTAGGAGACAAGTGTTAGTACAAGAAAACATGCATGTAAAATGTAAACTAGAAGACAATGCAGACAATGTGTAAGCTAAGACGTAAGAAGACAATATAGACCCTGAAAAGTGGGTTTCAAACATGTGAAACCACTCATGATTTTGCATGACAATCAAGGATGACTAATCCAAAAGTAGACAAGTGTGCACACAAGACAAAGTAAAATTCCCACAAACAATGACAAATAATGACAAGCAATGGAAAATAATGTAACAAACAACCATGGTGGCAAATAGACCTGTAAAACAAATGTTGCACATTAAGCACCCATTAGCATGTTAGAAAGATAAAAAGTATGTCAAAACATGTATAATCCGATATAAAGTAGTGTGTTACAAAATAAAATGAAACAATAAAACCTATAGTGTACAAAATTGGATTCCCTTAAGAGTTGTTATGGGATTGGTAATAGGTATTGCACCAAACATCCCTGCTGCATGTCTCGATTTGTAGAATTACGATCAAAACTAGAAATAAAGTGAACGTGCAAGTGTGTATGATAAAGATAATGACATAAAAGATATATATCTAACATGTGTAATAAAGTGTACATGTAGCAAATAAATGTAAGCAAGACTAAATAAGACCAAGATATGCAGTATGATGTGGATGGATGAGATGGAATGGAATGTAGAATGAGTGTGATAGGGGTTGTGTGCCCCCTGAGTGAGTGTGAATGCATGTGTATGTAATTAGGCTCATTTTTTTATGCCCCTTCAGTAGTTAAGAATGAACCGTAAACAAGAGTGCATCATTGGGAAATGGTCTGAAATGTGTGTACTAAAAATAAGTGATTGTCAAAGCACAAAGCTTAGAGTCTAATTGCGCGAGTAAATGAGTGAGTTGATTGAATTTACGAGTGTGGTGAGCTCCATTTGAGATGTATACCCTCAGCATTCGAGTATGGACCACAAAACTAGAGTGCGTCATAGGGGGTGTGTCTTGTTGGTTGTGTGAGAGAGATAGTTGTTGGATGTGTTAAAGTAAAGAGTGTGTGTAGTGTGTATGATGTGTAGATTGATATGCAAACTGTTGGTGTTTGTGATGTTATGTGTTGTGAGAGATGTGTTATGAACGCGTAAAACTTGTAGTAGGCTATGTTGAAAGTGTCGAGTAGGTAGTGTAAGTTGAATATGTCGAAGAGTGTATGCATGTTAGTGTGTTGTAAATGTGTCAATAGGTGTTGTATAAGTTTTACATGTGTGTGAAGTGTGTAATGATGAATGTTGTAATAAGTATATGATAGAAGTGTGCTAGTGTTGACGTGTATAATCAAGTGTGTGTAGTGTGTGTAGTGTATGAGGTTCATGTGTATAGGATGCCCTTAACAATCATGTGTGAACCAAAGCACGAGAGTGCATCATTGGGAAATGATGATATGATCTTGTATCAAGATGTACGTGATGTATGTAATAGACTATATGTGAGGTGATGAGAATATGATACACATTTTGATGCTAGAGAGGGGGGAATAATCATGATGCCCCCTAAGTGTGTGATGGTCAGTTCAATATCTGATAAAAGTAAAAGATGAAGGCCCTCCACTTGATGTTAGTGGAGATGAAAATGTGTGAACATGATCTAACATTGGTTGTGTATGAGATATATGATGTGCAAGTTAATGGAGCCTATATGCATGTGATCGATGAGTATTCTACGGGGGAAATGTATGCCTACGCGAAACAAGATGCAAAGGTTATGAACACCTATGTAGAAGAGCATGGAGTTGATGGACATCTATGTGAAGTGAAACGAGGTGGTGAGTTATGCGTAGATAGAGGAGATGTCCTAGTGATGGACATAAACTGATGAATTGTACTAGCATAGCGATGGAACCATGTGGGTCGTGTGCAAATAGGTGAGCTAGGAGCAGATTGTGCTTTATGTTCAATGGACCGCAGGGAACTAGATGGTTTAGGTGATGTAATGGAAACCTCAAGAGGATCATGTGACAATAGAGTAGATGGAGGCACGCCATTGATAGAGATGACTTGATTTTTGTGAATGAATTTTAGAGACAAGTAATTCATGGAAATAATAGACTAAGACATGCGAATCCGGTTGAGACCTAAGAGCATGTTACACCCTTCGATTGTTTGTTCTATAAAAAAGGGCACAAACATGGTGAGAGGACTGATAATAACTTGAATCTTGATAACCACATATGAGTTAGGCATTGGATATGAAATTTGTGAGATTGGATAGTCAATAGATACAAGAAGTGGAATAGAACACACGCTGATACACCATGATGGATAAACTTTAGTGTTATTGATAGAGATGGATCCAATAGAAGCACTAATGTGCAAGTGATCAGAAGAGAATGTAGTATGATAATCATGATCAGAGAAAGAAATGATTAGTGGAGAAATGTCAGCATGAGTAACCAAGAAATCAAGATCTGTTGATGTAGGAGGAGGCATTGTGCAATATGTATGATTAGTCGAGGAATCATTCGCTTTCTTGTCATGTTTTGGAAGATGATTGTTGAATATTTGGAGCTTATGGTTTTCGTTAACAGGTGTAGAATTCTTAGGCTCTTGAAGATCAATTTTACTATTATCGATCATATATTGAATGAGATTACAAATTTTGAATCAACAATATGTAGAATGTTTGACACACTGATGATAGTCACATCTAAATTTTCCATCGTAATTATGTCCTTTAGGGAGAGATGGATCTAAATTGAGTGGAGGAGGAAGCGTGATAAGATTAATTTTGACAAGTTAAGGTAGTAAAATATGTGGAGTGACAGTTAATTTTGTGTATGTATGCCTAGGCGATTACAATTGAAGCTATTTGGTGTTAGATACAACATTGACAGTGATTTTTGCTTCAATAGGTTTTTTTTATGGCTTAAAAGTTGATTTACTTTGGAAGCGCATGAAAGATGAAGCTCACTCTTGATGTTTAAGATTTCCTATAGATAAGAGTTTCATTTCACGAAGCTTAAGAGTATGACATAGTTGATCAAATGATGGATATTTCTCGAAGAGAATACTCTCTTGGAGAGGTGGCAATAAACTCTGAATGAATAAATCTTGAAGCTCAGAGTCCACTAGCACATTCCACATCTTAGCTAAGTTTGTTTGTATCATAAGACAGTCATCTAGATGTTCATTAGATCCTTCTTTAATTCATGCAAGTTGAGCGTGTGACATCTTAGAGTCAATATTGATAGAGAAATGAGTGAGAAAAGAATTGTCTAGATGCGTGAAAGATGTTACTGAGTGGACATGTAGATCATAGAACCAATGCATTGTATAGTCCTAAATACTATGAGGAAATAGATTTGCTAATACAGTATGATCATCTACATAATCTAGGCATGCTACATGAAATTCTCAAAGATGTTCTTTTGGGTCACCATGGCCTTTGAAAATAGGAAACTTGGGAGTGATGAAATTGAGAGGTAACAGATAGGCAGATATAGCGGGTGAAAAATGACTATGAAGTAACAAAATGGAATCCAAATATGGATATGCATGACATGTAGCTAATTGTAGTTGACGAACTTGGTCATGTAGATCCTAATATAAAGAAGTGAGATTAGGTGTATTGAAGGAGGTACCAACATGTGCATTAGAAGCATGGTGTTGTAATATCGGAGTGGTAGTAGTAGGAATGGAGGTGTGAATGTGAAGGAGTTGGGAGGAGGCCATGATAGCCAAAGAATATCCAACAAGAGGTGCCGAAGAAATTTCATGAGAGCGTTTAACAACAATCAAAGAATGAAGAATATGTGGAATATGGGTTGGATTTTCAAGAAAAGCTTTACAGAAATTGGTGAGCTTGTCTAAGTTCTCTTGGTTGAAGTTTTTGTCCTCATCATAGGAATGATCACTATTGGTTGGTTCAATGTTTTCAAGAGGAACTTGCAGGGCATTAGAAAAGGGATTATTGATGTCAACCATTGCGTTGGAGACTCTACGGGAAGCTCAAAATACTGAAAAGAGCCTAAACGACCACTATAAGTGATGTGCATATGAATAAAACCATAGAAAGAAGGTTGGAATTGCGGATTAGGTTCACCAAAATAATTAAGCAAATATGTGGATAATATACGCTTAATCTAAATGTTATTATAGTAGTAAAAATGAGTACCCAAGCAAACTAAGTACATAAATATGAATTCAATAATTACAAGGAGGAATAAAATGTAAAACTCCTAGATTCGCAATAAAGGAGAAAGAAGAGAATGAATTGTATCGAATTATTGACTAGGAAGGTAGGAGCATCACACAGAGACCCAAAAAAATGCAAATCCAAAGGGACATGCTGGACAAGGGCACCTAGAAAGGGGCAGGGGCGCCCATAGTCACTACAGACTGGAAATATGTGCCCATGTCTACGAAAAATCTCATAAACTCATCTTCTTAGGGTCACAAGTTGTTCCCTATTATTCTCCTTTAGTCTCTATAAGGTCACACTAGATCGCCGAGGTCATTGGAAACCTATAATGAAGTATAGACCTATAAAACCCTCAAATAGACATCAAATCCTAAAAATGAAAGATACAAAATGAGGGGTTGGACTTTCCTCATCTATCACAATGGTGATCTTACAACTGAGCATTGAACTACATTTCAGACACAATGTAGTTCTGTGTGTGTGTGGAATCATTCCCTAGGTGGCTCTTGTGCGTGTCGCACTTGGATATCGATCAAATAGCTAGATGTAAATAAATGTAATAGATGTGTACATGGAAATAATAGACTCCCCTCCTATGAAATGTATGCACAATAATTTAGTCCCTTTCCCTTGAATGGATGCTTTGATGCTCTTTATATATCCTTTGGATGCAACCTTATGTGGTGATAGTTAATGCTTAGTGTTTGGTCCTTTAGTATGATCACATAACTTTATATTTATATGATTCCCTTGTTTGAATTTCGTAATTAACCCCGAAATTTTTTACTACCAAAAATATAAGATGCTCAAATGAATAGAAATGACCCAAAAATGTGGACAAAGTACAAAGAGGTCAAGGGTGCCCATGGGGGATGGGAGAGCTCGACGTTGGCATCCTAGTTGGGTGTTGGTGTCCATGATGAGAAATACATACGTATGAAAATATAGAATGAGCAAGAAAGAGTAAAATACCATAAGTAACAACATAAAGAGAACAAAAATAGCCAAATACATGGGTTAATTAGCACTTTTCTTACTTAGGAATCATATGAATAGTAGTATGCAATCAGGACTAGATAATTACCCAAAGTGTGTGATTTTGTGTCTACAAACCAAAGGGAATAATGTGATAGCAGAAATTTCCCCAAGGAGTGATGAAATAATTTCTATATTGGTCTTCTAGTGCGATGAGGATTTGATTATACCCAAAGAATCCATCCATAAGAGAAAGCATCTCATGGCTTGCGGTAATGTCCACAAGTTGATTGATGTTGGGAAGAGGAAAATCACCTTTACGACAAGTTAGGTTTAAATCTCGAAAGTTAGTGAAGATGTGAAGTTTTCGAGAGGATTTGAAACGGATACGATGTTGGAAACCCATTGCAGATAGTCAATAGGGATGATGAAATTCTCTAAAATAAGGCATTGTAACTCCTCTTTGACAAGGAGGGAAACTCAAGGGTGCATATGGCGAAGCTTCTGCTTAACCAACTTACCATTAGGAGAGGTAATGATGTCATGGAAAACAATGGAAGGATCAAGAACCAAAATTTTGTCTTACAACCATGTGAAGGTTTGGCTATGTCTATAAAGGAAGGCAGTGAAAGACTCAATCTCATGTGGATCAAGGGATATGACCCACTTTGAGGATGTGGGGCTCTTGCGAAGTTCCTATGTTGATGTCGATGGTGGATTCATTAAGAAGGGTGAATGTGTCTGACGGTAAGGTCTTATGAAGATAGGAATCTTCTGCTCCCATGTAAGAAAGGATGGAATCGTCATCAATGCATTGAATAATTTCAATGGTAGGGGAATCTTCCTCTATCATTTCTCAAAATTGAAGAGGGAGGGACCTAGTTTCACCTTCACACTGATAAGTGACCGGTCCCAAGGTAATGGTGGAGATTAAAAAAAACTAGAGGAGGTGGACACAGTGTCATCTACATCCATAACCTCATGGGATGGAGAAGATGGAGGATCGATGTCCATGAGAGCTAAAGATAGAGGGAGAGGGAGGGTAGATTGTTCCTTAAAACCCAACCCAAACTTTTCATGGGGTTTGCAATATTGGTCGATGACGAGGTCATGCATGCCTTATTCATAATTCCCCATTCCAAATCCTTTCCATGTGCAACAATGGAGATGAGTGTAGGAAAGTATTTTTTGTAAATAAATTTGAAGTCGTTGGTATATGGTTTTGTGTGGGGTTGAGTGTCAATGTGGGAGGAAGGGAAATCAATGTCACCATAAATGAGATTGGTGCGAAGATGAGGTGGAATGAAGGGAACGATATCCTTGATGTTAGGTTGATACATTGGAGCTTTATTTGGGTCTATTGAGTCTATGAGGTATGGGAAGATCATTAAGCATGAGAATGCGGAACTCCCCTAGTGAGAGTCAATCCAACACTTTATCTAAGTAATCATCATTGGGAAGCTTGGACATGAAAACGAATGAGATTTTCTATGCTTCAAAAGAAACTTGTTTGGGGATGAGCACGTCATCAGGATTTATAAGTTACGTGACATGCTTTGAATGGAGGAGTGTCCATAGGGAGAGTTAGAATCTTCCCTTCATGCTCATATTTGATACACCAATTAAGGGTGGAAGAAATGAAATACATGGCATGAATCCATGGTCATCCAAGTAGGATATTGTATTAAAAATCCACTTCTACGATATAGAAGACCTCATAGAGTGTTTTTTCACCAACATGAATGGGAAAAATAAATATACCCACAGTGAGGGTGACATCGTCATTAAATGTGTGAAGAACCACGGATGATTGGGAAACAATGGAGTTAGGGAGCTTGATCTAATCAAAGGTGTGGGATGAGATGATATTTATGATAGCTCCATTGTCTATCATAGAATGATGAATGAATGTGTCATTGATACACACATTGATGAAAAGGGGAAGGTCATGCTCTTCAGGTGATATGTCAGGAATTTTGGTGTATTACAAAATATATGGAGGCAAAAGCAGACAAGTTCTCCAACAAGAGACACAAAAGGCTAAGCCTCATTGTTAGGGGTAGGGATACACTTTAGAGCTTTAATGAGAGATTTCCTATGATCTGGGGAGCTTTGGATGAGCTCAAAAAGTAAAATCTTAACTGGGGCTTGATGAATTCGTTCCATAACACTTTTTTCAATAGCAGCATGTTGAGGGGAAGCTAAGAGAGACACTTTATGTTTTGATGAAGAAGGGGATAGATTAGGCTTGTTATGGGGAGGGGTAACAACAAACTTTTGATTTTGATTGAGTAGGTCGTTAGAAGTCATGGGGATGAGAATGGGCCATGATTTGAACAACATTAATAAAGAGAGGAGGACCTTTTTTGGGAGACATCGTGGTTGGAGGAGGGATGGCGACGAAATTCTTGGATGAATGAGGAGATTTAGAGATATTGGTGGATGAATTTTGGGATGAAGAAGCAAGATTGGTAGATGGAAGAGGGTGATCCCCTTCAACGAGAAGATCATCCTCATCGATAAGATTATGGATAATAGCTTGGAGAGCCTTGAAATGTTCGATATCATGTCTTAGTGCACGATGGTATGCAAAAATGAGATTTGAGACAAACCATGAAGGCCTTGGGCCACTTAGATCAAAAGGTTTAATGGGGAAAGGGTGATTGTAGATGCCTAAAGTAGGCGTTGAGATATTTTTTGTGAGAACTGATGGGGATGTTTGAAGATGAGGTTATAAGAGGAATAACTTTGAGAATGGTGGATGAAGGTAAGAGGGATGGTTTTCTTTGGTGAGGCTTTATGGGGGCCTTTGATTCTATCTTGGTCTTAGAAGAAGAAGAAGAATATGGTTGTTTCTTGGTTTCAATTTTGATGATTGGTGACTTAGATGGTTTGGATTTTGATTTGATAATCGAGAATGTGGATGATTTTGAAGAGAGATCAGATTCAAAGGATTAGATTGCTTCAATTTAATTATAATGGGGATCTTGGATGAAGGGAATGGCCCTAAAATGGAAGGAGATACTCCTAAAAGTGATGATGTGGCATTATATTTCTTAGGAGGGTTAGTCTTGAGAGGAGGGAGGTCCAAATTTATGTGTGGATGTGCGAGGGATTTTTGGATGGCCATGCCAAGGTTCTTAGACTTTGGTTGTGATAATTTACCTTTAGTAGGAATGATGACGATTTTAACTGGGGGATCCACAGAGGTAGAATTAGGTAATGTATATTGTGTTGTAGAGGTGGATATTGAAGGTGTAAGTGGTTTTTGTATGATGCACTTGATGATATCTAAAGGTGTTGTAGATTATATAGGTTTAGGATTTTTTGGCGTATGAATGGTTGGAGTTATAGATGGGGTGAGAGTCTTATTTGTAGGTATATTTAGTGTGGATATCTGCATGGTATATGATTCAAGATATGGTATGGATATGGACCTAAACTCGGGTGTTGATGTGGGAATAGTCATAGAAATAGATGTGATTGATGTGGAAGGGGGTGTGGATGTAGGAATGTGAAATGAAGATGTTATGGTGGTTGTTGGAGTAGATATAGTTGAATGATTAGATAAGATAGGTGAGGATGTGGAGGATATGGATGGGGAAGTGGGTGTAGTTGGGATTGATGTGGATGCAGTAGTTGTATACATAGTCGACATAGATATAATAGGTGTAGATATAGGTGTAGATGTTTATGAATTTATGAGTGTGGGAGAATATTCTAAGATAGATGTGGATGCAATGGATGACGAGATTATGGGCATGGGTAATGGTGTTGATTCTTGATTTATAGTATTGATTGTATGGGTATTAGGTGTCTATGATGTGGAGGGTGGAGTTTTATTAGTGGGCACATGATTGGGAAAAGGTTGTTTGAAGACTTTAAGCGACTGATTAGGTGGTGCATTAGGATTATCCACTTGGAGGTCCCTAAAGTCTATAAGTTTTTGGACAATATCTTTAAAAGTGTGACACTTCTCAATGTCATGACCACATACTTAATGATATTTACAATAATATTCTTCACGATACTATGTTGGTTTGGGTCTTGATTCATCAAAGGGTCGGATGAGAGGAAGTCGAATAAGATGGACCGTCATTAACTTGTTGAATATTACACTATAAGATTCCCTAAGAGGGGTATAGTTATGAGGTGGTCTATGAGCTCTTTATGGAGGATCCATGTGAGAATTAGATATGGAGGAAGATTTAACCACAATGGCATTAGCGGCGTTCTTAGATTTGTCACCATGCGTGGCGGATTTAGTGAATTTGGACTTGGGATTATTTGATTGATGTTTGAGATGGCCTTGCTCAAGGGCATGCAGTTCAAGTTTATGAGCCATGGTAAACACCTCTTCAAAGATTTGGAATGATTGAATTTGAAGAGTAGAGTAAATATGTTTCACACAAGACTGTGAGAAAAATTTGATTAATTTGGTTTATAGGAGAGAGAATGATAGTTAGTTGATTATGTCACGCCATCGTGTAATGAAATCTGTGATAAATTCATCATCATATTGTCTAATGGTGTAGAGGTTTGTGATAGTGATATTAGGTGCAATATTGATTGAAAAGTGTTCTAGGAATAATTGCACAAGTTAGGTGAAGGAAAATAATGAATGTTGTGGGATGTCACTGTACCAATCCAACGCGAGTCTAGATAACAACATGGGGAATATACAAAGCATAAGGTCTTGATCATGAGAAATGAGGTAACATGAATGTCTAAAAACACAAAGGTGTTGTTGTGGGTCCTCTTTGCTATTGAACTTAGAGAATTTCAGTAACTCCCAATGATTTGAATAGGGCTTTATGGGGACCGATGGATTGATAGCTTCGTTACAACTTTGTTCATATGAGAAGGTGGTATTGGATCCCAAGGAAGCAACCTCGAGATTAATATTTCTACTTAATAATGCTTGCATGGGATCATTAGATGGATGAGGTTGATAAATTGAATGATGGGATTGTGATGAATATGAAGTAAATGAGTTGGGTTGTTGATATGAATGATATGTTTGAGGATGAGTAGGTGTTGGTGGAAGTGGTTCATAAGGGGGAATGCAATTGAAGGGTTGTGATTGAATGGGTTGAGATAAAGGTTTTTGTTGGGATATGGGAATGTGATAAGATTGATGGGATTGAGCTGGTTGTTGAGATATGGGGACATTTGATTGGTTTGATATAGGATGAGTTGGGACGTAAGTAATGGGTGGTTGAGATACCTGACTTGATTGATTGAGAAGTATGTAGCAAAAAACACCTTGAAGAGGAGGTTGGTGGGTTTGAGTTGATTTAGAATGATGGTGCTACGAAGTGATCACATTTTCATGGATAAGGTAAGTGGAAATAAGGGGTAAATTTGGATTATGATGTTCACGAAGAGGAGGAAGCAAGTGAGACTCTTGTGATGATTGGATAGGGGTACTAATAACCAAGGTGGATGATGAGGTGATGGGGATAGAAGATGTTATATTAGGGTTAACTCGAAGAAAATTAGGGGGAATGGGGACCACTAATTGAGTTGTTTGGTGATTGTGAGGGACTGCAGAAGAAGATTGGTGAGGATCAAGCTCATGTTGTACCATGGAAAGTTCATTCATAGCTCTAGGGAAGAATACGCCAAGTTGTGATGTGAGGACTTGAGTGGATTTAGGATGGGAATGGTAGGCATAAATTTTTTGCAAAGGGGGTCCATCAATGGAGAGGTATGTAGAATTACGAAGGATATAATCATGAAGAGGAACGAGATTAGCATCAAGAAGCTCTTGGAATTCTGCACATCCATGAGGGATGGTAGGAGGCCCAAAAGTTTTGATAGAGGTGGTAGAAGAGGGTGTTTCTGGTCTAGATGGGATGAAATGATGATAAAGAAAGGGATTAATTTTAATATGGATGTTAGGTTAGATGATGTGAGACTCATGAAGAGAGGAAATGGAAACCATTGGTTGGTTAATTGCAGAAGAAGTTACCAAAGGGGTGGAGGTAATGACATAAAGAGGGGAGGTTTATTAGGAGGCAATAGAGGAAATAGGAATGTTGTTAAATGACATGTTTTGTTCCATTTTTTCTTGTTTGGGAACATGTAATAATTGGCATGAAAAAAACAATAAAATAAAACTATGTTGATTTTTAATTAGCTCAAACAATTCATGCAACAAATTTTTGATTATCTTGATTATTAAATATGTGAAAAAGAAATGAAAAATGGGCTTGAAGGGAGCCTGAGAAATGTCCAAACTATGGATGGCTTCAGGTGGTTTCAGATGGATTCATCCGTATACCCAAAGGTGCATGAGGCCCGAATCTATGTTGGTGTCGATAAAAGGCTTGGTATTGGGGCCAACCCCCTCACTTCACGGTCCTGCATAATAAGGGAGTCGGGTGTTTAGCCAATGTACTACCCACCAACTTATTTATACTCAGCCAGAACACCGAGTCAACTCTCCTATTGGGTGATGAAATCCCAATAGTTACACCTAGCAAGGAGTTGTTTCATATGTGTAGTTTTGATGTGTGTGTTTTGGATGTGTGTGATAAGAGTGTATGCAAAGATTTAACCTCCTAATTAGACTAGATTTCCAAACAGATATGAACTTTATTTTTAGATCCAAAATGAAATGTTATATTTGATGAAGACGATAAAGCAAGAAAGGAAAGTATGATGCAAAAGGAGAAAATATAAAAAATAGAAATACATGGATAACATTTTTCCTTTTATCATTTTTAATTTTTAAGAAAACAAGAAAATCCAAGAAAAATAACCCATGCATGCACGCAAGCAAGCAATGCTCCTTCCTATGAGGTTAGTAGAATATGGATAAAGGAAACTAGAACTAAAAGACAAATAAAAAGACTCACCAAATGAGGGTATGTCCCACTGAGCGTGCCAAAATGTTGAACAAGTTTCCTCGTACCTGTTTCATATTAGTGACATAATATCAAAAAAACAAACACCTATGAGTATGAGATGGTTTAAGGTACCTCTAGATAGGATGACGATGGATATGAGCATAAGTGAGAGATATTCCTCATTATGAGCTTGATAACATGCAAAGTAAAAAGAAATAAACACAAAAATAGAATAATAGATAAATGGGAGGGTTTCCTGACAATGTCAGTCCCGAGAAGTCAAAACTTCCTAGGATGTCAACCCACGTTTTCGAAAAAAATAAATAAAAGCAATTCATAAATTGGATGTAGCAGATAATTGAATTGAAACAAAAACCTAAAATGAAATAAAGATGATAATGTGTAGATATGATCTAAGTAAATCAAACCAAACCTGTGTAGGTCGACGGTGACCTGATACTGCAAGGGCCCAGTCGACGACGACTAGAGAAGACCAAGTGAAACAACAACCAAAAATGTAGATCTGAAGGCCTTTGAGGCATATCCGGAGCAGGTAATGAGGCTAAGATTAAAAAAAAGAACCTGTAAGATATCTGGAACTATATTTGACAGAAAGGATGTAAGAAAATTATGAAATCTAATGGTGGATGTAATTAACATTGATCTGGTTGATAAAAAACTAGATGAGTTGGTGACAAACAGATCTGGTAGAATAGATCTGAGGTGACTGAAAGGGAAGAATAAAAAATTATGAAATCTAAAATATTGTGGGATCAAAAAGTGTATGATTAGAAAACTGAATGACAGAGAAACCAACAAAATGAGAACTGGGTCAATAGTAACTAGACAGGGTCGATGACGACTGGGAAAAATCTAAGATTTGATGGAAAAAGGGTGTACGAGAATGATGATCTACATATATGCACAAAGATCTGAAAGGACAGAGACATGGCTACTGGATGATTTTTGAACTTGTAAAAGAGATCATAAAGAATAGGATGATAGAATTGCAATAATAGATCCAACCATGCAGAAGAGAAAAAGGTCTCCAAATCTCCAAGATTGAAGCACAAGATCTCTTAGGTGATGATGGAGATTGCAAGAGACCAAATGCAATATCACAAGAAAGCCCGAAAGTAACCAATATTGCATCTGAGGAAAAGGAGGGGAAGATTTATAGGGTCAATAGTGACTTGGATGGGTCACCACCGATTACAAAGGCCCGTCTATTTGGGCGGTGGAAAGGTGACGAGCTCAAGGAAAAGATCCCTTATGAGTCGAGATTAAGGTTTTGAAATATGAGGACAAGTTAGGGTTACTTAGGATGGATAAATGGGTATGTGGGAGGTGGAAAATATTAAATAAAGGCAAAGGGGAGATGAAATTATTAAATGAGGGCCTAGGAAGGATAAAATGGAGGATAAATGAATTAGATGAAGGATTTAGGACTAATTAAAGATGATTAATGGATGATTAATTAAGGGTATGGTTGAGAAGAATTAAGATGGGAAATAATGATTAAAGGGATAAATAGAATTTAGGAGGGAAAGGGGGATTTGAATGGGAAGAGAGGTATGTATGTAGAAAATGACGATAAAGAGAAAATGTGGGTTGAGGGTAAGCGATGCCAAAAATTGGTGTCTACAGAATGATGCAAAAGTGAAGCATGGAGACTAGGAAAGGAAAAGTGACCCTAGGGGTGAAGCGTATGTGTTGTTTGTACCTATTTTGCTTGTATTTACTGCTTCTTGTAAGGACAAAATTACAAAAGAAGAGAAAGAACTTAGTAAAAGTCATGTATATGATAAATCAAATAAAATGTGCATAAGCATGTAAAAGTGTGTAAAGGAAACTGTGCACATGATGTAAAAGAGTGTAAATTAAGGATAGAAAAATTATCTTGAAATGTTGTGTAGAGCGATTTTTTGGGTGATTTCACGCCAAGTGCAAGTTTTTTAGGTGATCTCATGCCAAGTGTGAGTTTTTTGGGCGGTCTCACGCCAAGTGTAAGTTTTTTAGGAGATCTCATTCCAAATATAAAGTGTTAGGGAGAGAGGTTTTTTGATCTAATTTTTTTTGTTACTTTTCAAATTAATGATCTAGTACTATATAAAACTAAATAACTCCAAAATTCAAGGATTTAAAGTACCTCGAATGTGTGATGAATGGAAGAAGACAAGAACAAAGTGAATGATATCCTCGTTGTAAACTTGATGAACCTACAAAACAAGAATAACTAGAAGAAAATGGATTAGATGGTATATGCGGGGGCTACTTGATGAAGTTGGTTCCAAGAAGTGTTACCTTCCTGTCATGGATGTCAACTCCCATTTGATAAAATAAAATTATATAAATGAAATATGACTGGATATCATGCAGAAACCGATACAGAACAAAATATGAAATTGATAGAAATGGATTGAAAGAACTGATTTAATACAAATCAACTTAAAAAAAATTTACCTGACTTGGTCGATGACAACCCAGGCTGCAGAGAGGTAGATCGATGATAAGTTGAGTGGATGATGTTGGACAACAAGATAATAATGAAAAATTGCAAAGATCTAAATGTAGAAAGCGATCACAGAGACCTAAGGACACTGGAAGTGACCTGTAGAGAAGTACTTGAGGCAAAAGAACAAGATGGATACATAAAAATAGATATTTTGAAGGATTGGTTTATGAAAAAGACTCAAGTCGACGATGACCAAGGTGCTGAAATAAAATTTTGGTATGACAAGGAAGTAGGATGGTAGATCTGGAAACTGGAATAGAAACAAAGCACTAGCATACATTGGGGAAGGATCTAGAAATAGAAAGTATGTTGATAGAGGGTTGGATCGATGACGGCCTGGGTTGGGTGACAGTGACTTGAGAAGTGTGAAACAAAGCCGAAGGTAGATGGGTGGGATGAGTAACTTGCAAACACAAAACATGCAAGAACAACCTAATTATAAAGCTCCAACAATGGTTGAACCTGCAAAATGTTATATTCTACAAGAGGGTGAGTGCACAAAGTTGGGGGGCCAAAAAGTGGACAAAAACCTAAAAAAAAGAAAAATGCATATATTTTCTATTATAACGTGATCGCGTTTTAAATTGTCAGGTTTTGGATTTACCGAGGCATAACATGTACATGTTATAATGTGTACGTGTTATGCCTACTATAAAGAAAAAAATAGGCCTGAGCCTCTATCATTTTATCTCCCTCAAACGCGAGTTTCAGAGCTTAACCGTGCCCTCACATTTTTTTATTCAGTTGGATCTCAAGCTCAAAGGACCGTTTATGGATTGTCGTGAAGATATGAATCGATGATGGCACCACAGAGAAGAGGTAAGCACAATTATTTTCTCAAAATTATATTGAAATATGATAATTATAGATTAAAATTTGAATTGAATACATATTTTTTATTGTTACAATTAGAGGTTGAGGGAATCAACCACAACCAAACCCTATTATTCATGTCATCCCTCCCGACACTCCCACAATTGCTCAACATCCCCTGGGTAGTCAAGAAGATTTAGCAACCCACATAGTTGAAAACAAAATTAAAATTGATGATTTAATCAAAACAATGAGGGATTCATAATCTACAAACCCCCGCTGCGCCTCTCTTACAAACACATTGGAGGTATTACTTATTCAAGTTGACGCAACAACGGGGAAAATTGATCATTGGACAACTTACAGAGAGGGTTGTAAGGTTTATTATTCCAACAAATTGTCATATGTGGATGTAAAGAAAAAAGAAATTTCAAAAGACCTCATATGTGCCTCATTCATGGACTCCCACACTAATTTTCCTATTTCGTTCTCATGTAAATGGTTTCCCATCCATTGGTGCAATAATAATTTGATTAAAAATAATTTTTGGGACTGATGGTGGATGGTGTTTGATTTTCCACCTTGTAATAACAACAAGGTGCCACTATACTTTTTGAGGAAACTCTATTGCAAGTTTATCCTCAACAAGATCCCAAATTATTTTGATTTCCGAGATTTCCAGGGCCGAGGAAAAGGATCTTCTCAGGATCAACTAGGTGTACAACGTGCACCTATTCAACAGGGTAGATTCCCCACATAGAAGCCCCCTCACCCTGAGATTGTCCCTCAAGTAGTGAAGGAGACAGTAGAGATTGATACACTCCACGCGCTTCAGGGGCTATCTGTGATCCTTGTTCAACATATGAGGGAGATTTTTGAGTCAGATGCTCACGGAGGTATATAGAGTATTCCCTCAGGAAGTACTAGCATGAGGCCACATCTTTTCTCATCATGTGGTAGCATATGTTTGGGGCCCGAGGAGGACGATACTTTCACGTGTACTGATTTTGGTGCACCTTGTGCTAGGGGTGCACATGATAATGTCACTATGTCAGATGTCCTTTTGAGTGAGACATTTGGATTACATTCATCGGCATCACCTTCACAGGTAAATTTGTTATGTTTTGTTATGTGTGTTACAAAAAGTTTGGAGTACTTGATTTACTTATATATGTTAAATTTTTGAAATAATTGTATTTGTACATGTATATGCATTGATATTATAGCGCGCGGGAGGTGCATCTTCATCCCAACCACAAGCGGCGAGCACCATGCGTACACATACATTCACAGAGGTAATTTAGAATGTTAATTATGTAAAATTTTCACATACATGTGTATATATATTAGTTTTGAAGTCAAATATATGTATGTTCTTGTATCTCCATCTAACTCATGGGATATACATGTTTGATAAATATGTTGACTTCACTAGACACCCCACCATCTCTGCGACAAGTAGATAAAGGTGTTGCCGCTGCGATTTCATCTGCGCAGCAACTCACTGAGGTATTCAAACAACACGCAAATTTTGTTAAATTTCTCATGTAATTCATATTATGTTAAATTACATGTTAGTAATGTCTTTCGTTGTATAATTATAAAATTATGTTAATAATGTCCTTCATTGTGTATATGCAGGAGTTACCTGTGACAGGTAGCAGCCCTATTCATTTGATTCACAGGCATGGTGGGGTAAAAGCAATAGTTCTATATTGATAAAATTAGTTAAAATATTGTCATTATGTACATACATGTACTTAGTTCTATTTTTGCTAATTATGATGTTAGATTTTCTTATCTTATGTGTATGTAGGGAACTTCAACCCCCTCCATTTTCACTTCGAGGGCATGGACTCCTCCATCTCGTCATCTTCGTACCCCCATTCGTACTGTAGGAGCTCCCGATGACTCATCTGAGCGTGAGATACAAATTCAGCGTGATCGAAAACTTGTGGTAAGTTTGTGTATTTATGTAAATACTTTCATTCTAGCATGGTCTTAAATACATGTTGAAAACATATATAAATTAAGTTTTGACAAAAAAATATTGTTTGCATTTACAGGCTCATCTACAGGAGAGTATTCAGTGGAAGAGGACTCGAAGCATGGGCTCGGACGATCCAAAGTCATCTCATAGATCTCCATATTTGTCTAAGGGAGGTCCTTCTTCGAGAAAGGCCAAGAGAGGGATAGATTTTGATGAGTAGGAAATATATATATGTCTTACATAACATTGTTTTTGTATGCCTATGTGCATGGCATTGTATGTACGCCTATATGGCATTTCAACTTGATGGTATATGACCTATTTGGAAATTTTTGTAGTTATTATGCACATTAAAATACTATTTGGAACTTGATAATTTTGTATGAGACCTTACATTTCTGAGATTATTTTTGCATGAAACTAATATGATGTGCACTTGACAATATTTAAGACATTATCGATTATTTTTTCATTTATTGGTGATGTACATGTACTAGCATTTTCAATGTATAATATGCATCAAACTTTGGAAATCAATATTTATATAATGTATGTATATAAAGAGGTACCTAATCTGAGTAATTATTCTTTCAATTTATCAATGTGTATATGTGTATTTACCTTACTTGTACTTCTTCTTTCTCATGGTCTCTTTGTACTGGTTCCTATCTTATCATGGGCTTACTACATTCTTATGTGCTTCTTAGTCTTCTCCCCTGTTAAAACACCCGAGAGTCGTCACAATTTGATGCCTTTCATTTGTTGATATTTTGAGAATGTCTTTCCATATACATTACTCCAATGCTTGAGAATGTCTCCAGATGCAATGACATTCTGATTCAGACACTCAATGATTCTTGATTGTCTAATACTATCTAATTCATGTTATTACCTTTAAATCTGTAGGCATTTCAAGTTATTTGAAAATCACATCACACCCTTCATTAGGCTTGATGACTACCCATATCCTTTTGAAGGCGCTTTTGAAAGCATCCATGGGTTTATCATAGCATAAAAAATAAATGAATGAAAGGTCACTAATCCGTAGGCCAGTTGAATCCCATCTAAAACTAAACAAGCAAGATTTACTAGGTGATTGATAACTCCCATGTGTTCTTAGACATACCCCTAAAAATTCATTCTTAATCCAATCTAGTCATTCAGGGCTCTTAAGGGACTACGCCCAGACGAGGTAGCCCAAAATCACGGGTAGTGTAGGGAACCAAAACAAAGCCTCCACTAGCATTCACCTAGCCACCCTGATGTGTTGGCATAGTTGGTTCGGTCTCATGAGCTTCCGTTTGTAAACTATAGCGTCTGGCAGCCCTACACTGACTCAGACTACAGTATTTTGTGTTTTTGCAAACAATAAGATAGCGAGAAAACCAAATGGAGATGGATAAAACCACGAGAGGATTTCGTAGAGGGCCCCAACATGGAGGTATCAGATTTGACGAGACGTCTCTAGGTGCCATGGAATCTGAGAAATCACTCGTCAAAGATATAGCGTGTTTGGGCCTCATGGCTCTTAAGGGACTACGCCTAGACGAGGTAGCCTGAAATCACGGGGAGTGTAGGGAACCAAAACAAAGACTCTACTAGTGTTCACCAAGCAATCTAGACATGTTGGCTCAGACAGTTTGGTCCCACAAGCTACCATTTGTAAAATATAGCATCTGGTAGCCTTACACTAACTCAAATTGCACTATTTTATACGTTTGCAAACAATAGGACAATGAGAGAACCGGATGGATATGGATAAAACCGTGAGAGGTTTTTGTAGGTCCCTGACAATTTTTCCATGTTAGTATTGAAGAGCTTCAAACTTTCATTGAACGACTATAGAAATCTAACCTAAATAGTCAGAGTAATAGACTAAATCAGCATTCTATTTCTCACATATAAAATACATTTCTTCCTTCAAAAAATAAAATATGGGTGAATTCTCAATCAAAAAATAAATTACAACTCTAAATGAGTTTCAGGCTCAATTATCAATACTTCATTGCATTTTTTCTTGCCAGTATGTTGCTTTTGAAACTACCTAGTTTGATTTGTGAAGTTGAAGCAGCTAGGATTAATAAAAATAATCGACTTGACATGTTTTCCTTAATATTATCCATGATTCTATCGACAACATCACATAGATCTTCCATTCCAGTTAATTTGTGATCCTTCCATGCTTCCCATTTTTCCTTTTCTTCTGTTCCTATCTTTTCTTTAAGTTCTTCCAGTAGATTTTGGGTAATCAAATTGACTCTTTATGACTTTTAGGAGGCATTTCTTCTTGAATCATAGTGACATCTTCACCTAATTGTTTTTCTTCACGATGTTCATTGTCATCTAAAGTTGAAGATTGAAAATTTATATGGCCTTCGGCTTATTTTTGGGCACAAACAATCTTTTGTAATGTCCAAAAAAATTCATACTCTTCATTCTCTGTTTGTTTGAAGATATTCATTCTTTCAAAATGAACAGTTGGAACATTGGTGGTCTCCCCAACAAAACTAATTTCATAGTCTACATAGTTAAATCCTATAGAAAAATCATTGAACATTGGTGGTTTCCTCCACCCATGCTTTCGGGCTACCTCGTCCGAGCGTAGTCCCTTAAGATCCCTGAGGCCAAAACACACTATATCTTCGACAGGTGATTTCTCAAAATCCATGACACCTAAATACGTCTCATCAGATCTGAGACCTCCATGTCGAGACCCTCTACAAAAGCCTCTAGCGGTTTTTCACATCTCCATTTGGTTCTCTCGTTTCTCTATTGTTTGTAAACGCACAAAATAGTGTAGTCTGAGTCAGTGTAAGGCTACTAGATGCTGTATTTTACAAACGGTAGCTTGTGAGACCAAACCAACTATGCCAACACATCAGAGTTACCAATTGAATGCTAGTGGAGGCTTTTTTTTGGTTCCCTACGCTCCCCATGCTTTCGGGCGTAGTCTCTTAAGAGCCCTGAGGCCAAAACACACTATATATTCGATGGGTGATTTCTCAGACTCCATGGAACCTAGAGACATCTCATCAGATCTGAGACCTCCATGTCGGGGCCCTCTACAAAATCCTCTCGTAGTTTTCTCCATCTCCATTTGGTTCTCTCGCTATCCTATTGTTTGCAAATACGTGAAATATTGTAGTCTGAGTCAGTGTAGGGTTGTCAGACGCTATAGTTTGCAAATGGAAGCTCGTGGGACCGAACCAACTATGCCAACACATCGGGGTGGCTAGGTGAATGCTAGTGGAGGCTTTGTTTTGGTTCCCTATGCTCCTCGTGCTTTTAGGTTACCTCGTCCGGGCGTAGTCCCTTAAGAGCCCTGAGGCCAAAACATGTTATATCTTCGATGGGTGATTTCTCAAACTCCGTGGCACCTAGAGACGTATCGTCAAATCCAATACCTTTATGTCGGGGCCCTTTACAAAAGCCTCTCGCGGTTTTCTCCATCTCCATTCGGTTCTCTTGTTTTCCTACTATTTGCAAACACACGAAATATTGCAGTCTGTGTCAATGTAAGGTTGTTCATTGCTAATCACCTGAATAATATATGTGGTTCATATAATATTGGTGGTGAAATGAGAATTTTAATAAGATATTTTTACAATATAGGTGGTGAAATGAGAATTTTTGTTTGTTTTTCCTTTCTAATATTTAATTTCTCTTAGCTTCACTTGGCTTCGAGAATAATAAATTCTCTACTGACAGTGCCAACCACGTGAAGGTGGAAGATTTTTTGGCACCACTAACCTACATAAACATGTTAGTAAGCAATTAAATAGAATTTTAAATCATACAAAATTTAAACAAAATCATTTAAGTAAATATTCAAATTAAATTCATGAAGAACATACCTTTGCAAATTCAATCCAATGAACCACAAGAATCGACTCTATTCTTGACAGTATCGAGAATTGCTTCATGATTTGATTCACGGACCTTCCACGGATTCTTGTTTGATGGCCGACCTTGATATTTGATCAATTTAATATTTGTTGCAAGGACCAAATGTGAATAGTGAATTATCTTCTAATGTACTTCATAGTCTTCAAACAACCAAATGTTTGATTTTTTGATAGGATATCGTCGAAGCCAAGTTCTAGTGACTACCACTAACCTAGTGGGATACTCAAGGTCTTCACCATCAATGACTGTGGAAGTCAATTTTTTTCCCCTCTACACAACGAGACAAGAAGTAGTTTGTTCCCTCTTCGTTAAATTTCGTTGTAATAACTACAAAAACATGCCCTATGTATCACAAAGTAAAAATGTTCAGTCAATTTAAAAATACATTAAGAGTTGACCATTTAATAATTTATAAATCTAAAACATGGCATGTACATATATGTATGTACCTTGTTGCACTAAATCAGAGACTTGGTCAAAGTCAGGTGATGTTGTCATTTGATCTGAAGACCTTGCAAGTTGTAATGCTCATGGAACTTGATGTGTGTCGAGTGGAATTAGAGGTATACATGTCCATTCATCCACCCACTGTTGTGACTCACATTCATTCCATGCAAAATCAATGCATGATATACAAAAACATGTCATGTACCTAGTATAAATAGTCCAAGCATTTGCATCTGAACTATAGAATGAGTGCATATCACTTGATCCTGCAACTGTCATACAATCTTCAAAGTTTTCTAGATGTTGTTCCTCTATCAACCAAAAATATCTATGAACCGTTGATCTCTCTTGAGATTCATGGCCCATATTCTTGACACACCAATCAACAATGTTTTTTGCATCTGTAAATTTAGCACCATCCTTGAACTTTAACTCTTCTCTTGCAAGTGCTCTTTTCACACATGCTCCTGCACCATCATGCTCTCCTTTTCCATGCCCTGCCTCAGTAAAACTCCAGATATGTTGTACATTTGTTTCTTTGTGTATCCTGCTTAGCCAATAAAACATCTTTGTATTCTTGAATTGTGATGTGCAGTTGTCTGACCAAATGTAATGTTGATCAAAACTAATTTTCCTCTCATTCAAGTTCACATAAAACACCTAGAAATACCCTTGTACATATTCTGTAGAATGTGTCTGATCATCACTGATGTAGAAATGATACTCTCTTAATATTTTTTGATCTTACTCAGTGCTTTCAGGAGAGTGCATGAATGTTATATGCACGAAAATAGAAACTTGCACTGAGTTATAATATTGAGACTGAACCTCCATTTGTGGCTGCAATGTGTAATTCTTCGCGAAGTCAACTACTGAAACAATAGTACCAAGTGGGAATGTGTCCTTGCTTAACTTGAATTGTTCATCCAACCATCGAGCTCTATGTGTGTGCCTTGCATACTCATAAAAAATTTCCTCTCTGAATTTGACCATATATTCTGATACAGGTAATTGTTTTCTAACAAGCTCACACCTCTTAGATTCTTTTCCATCTTTTAATTGATATGCCACCGATTTATATCTGGTGAAATCAACCAATTATTTTCCTATTGAATATGTACTCTCCTCATGGATACAACTTTTCAGATTTGGCAAGCCACCGCATACATTGCACATTCCATCCAAACATGCTTTGTTATAAAAAAATTCTTGTTGATTTTTCACAAAATGTTGTCGGAATAAATTCCCTTAAATATTTTTGTGGGAAATTTAAACCACACTCCTGCAACATGATGTCAGTATGCAAAACATGATGTATTTGACAAAAAAACATCATAATGCATTGAAAATTCAACATGATGCCTGCAACAAGTGGTACGTGAGTGATTGATTTTCACATAAAAGGGTTTTCTCATTTCAAAGAATCTTTGGCTAATGTTAATTTTTAGATTTTCATTCTTAAACTTAGAGAACAATTTTGTTTGATTCATATCTAAGAAATGTTTTGCACACGATTCACGATTACAAGAACCTATTCTTTTTTTACTGTATCTCTTCTATTCAGTGACACCCTTGTGTTCTCATTCCAAAATTTTACAATTAATTCTTTTAGAATATCAGATGTATTCTTTTCTTTTCATGGAAGTCTGCTAGAGAAATCCCAATAGTCAGTGTTATTGACTAACTCAAGACGTTTACGTCTCTCTATTACTTTCATTAGTGTTTTTTTGTTTAGCTTCAAAGCACTACTTGTTTTTATAATCAAGCGTTTATTAAGTATTTTATCACTTACTATACAATTAGTAAGTGCACACCGTGTAGCATTACTATCTTTGGTGCATCTTTTTCCACCTACAGTTTGGTATGCTTTATGTATGTTTTCAACAATTGACACATTTTGATCAACAACATTAGATGTTCTTAACCCCATGGTCTTCATTATATGTCTCATCTTAATTAATTTCATCAATGTAACAAATAATTGACATCTTTGTGTGTCATTTAAATTCTCAAAGTAATTATCCCAAATTCCACTAGTTTTTCTTCTCGCATTTCTTTCAGACATTTTGTTAGGCATTGGTTTTATAATGTTTTCATCAATTTCAATTAAGTGAATTGGTTTTCTTCGCAAAATGGAAGGAGGTGTTCTTAGAGGTGAAGATTCATTTACAAGGTTACTTTCTTCATTCAGTGTTTTCATACAAATTTTAGGGTTAACATTTGGATTCTCAGGTAAGGGTTCAATAATTGGATTCATATCAATTTCTTCATCCATACCAACATTATCATTCAATTCAATATCATTATTCATTGCAAAATCATTATTCTCTACATTTTCATTATGTATTTCATCCCCATTTTCTAATACATTAGCTACATTTGATATAGCGGATGTACCTTGCCCTGCTTGAAGTTTTTGCATTCTCTTTAATTTCTTTATTCTCTTCTCTTCCAATTGCTCCGGTGTCTTGTTCTTGACTTTCCTCTTGTCCTTAGCTTGATGTTTATCACCCATGATTAGAAAAAATCAACTAGTGGGGTAGGGGACAAAATGAACTACTAAAAAATTGTGCAAGAATGTAGAGAAAATTGCAGACAAAACAGAATGTTTGCAGAATTCCCATGAAAGAGATGAAAGGGACGTTGGGGGGGCACAATATATAAACAAAGAAAAATGCGTACGTGTTTTGTATTTTCTCTTTTTCCAAGCCATGCCTCAAGGCTTGGGATCCGGTTTGGATCCCCAAGCCTGAGGCATGGACCTGTACAAACACAACAAACAACGTGTTTTTGCAAGAAAATGTAAAAATGCCACTTCCTCTATGATAAATCAAAATAAAACAATCGATCCATTTTTAAAAAAATTATACCACGACGTAGAGCAGAGTTTCTTCTTTCTAAAAATATAATTTTTCAAATTTTTTGACTAATATAAGGTTTCCATATTATTTATTTTCTAACTATGCCTTTTTATAGCTATTTTTTGAAGTGTAAATATGTCTATCTTTCATGGTGTATCTTTTTTTTTTTGGGTGATCGAAATTTTAAAAAAATTATACTAGCCCAAACTAGGCATAATTCTATACATATTAAAAAAAAATCTAATTTTCGATATTTTTTTAGGTAGTTAGGGGGGCACGGTCGGAGCTCTGTTATTTTTCAAAACATAAAATTTTTGTACTAGAAAAATCATAAATAAAAAAATATTTGCTATAAAAATCTAAAAAAAATGGAGCCCAAACTAGATGCTCCTAGCTATCTTTCTACCAAAGGGTTTTTCAAAAATACTAAATGGTGCTCAAAAAATGGTGGGGGGCACGAAAGTCACTCTATTATGTTTTTTTAACAAAAACATGAGCATCTGTTGGTATTTTAGTTGTTTGACCCACTTAAACTTATCTGTTTTCAATAAAATTTAGTAGCTTAGAAACTAGACTCAAAATGCTACGATTCATATTTCTACAACATCTTCCAATTTTGAGTGTAACTATTTCGAAAAACTCGTACAAGTTGAAGTTTATTTTTCAAAAAAATGCGTCCACTTAAGACCCCCTTTTGGCCCCCCAACTTGGTGCACTTACCCAAGATAATAATAAAAAATGCATACGATAACATAGATAAGCATGAAATTGCAATAAACCTCCCAAATTCACACAAGTGATGTGAAACAAGCTCCAACGGACTGCAAGAGAGTTGACACAAGTGCTAGATTACTCAGATTTGTAGATAAGTTTGCACAGTGCAAGAAATCTCAGGTTGTGTATCATTTTGGAAGGGGGTTGAGTACAATCTTATAGAGTTGACGGCGACCCATCTGGGTCACCGCCGACTGCGGAAAATCACTCTTTATATGGTAAAATCACTTATTTACTCGAGATATGAGGCTTTTAGATATTGGGGTAAGTGTTTTAAAGCATGTTGGCGGGTAAAGGTTCTTTGAGGAAGTGTCATGGGTAGATAGGAGAAAATAATAGGGAGGATAAAAGCTAGAAAAAGCGTAGGGATGTGGATTTGGGTGGTTAGGGATAAAAGCATCTTAAAAAGAAAGCTAATTAAAGATAATTAGCTAATAAGGAGATATGAAAGTTAATTAAAAATAATTAGCTAATTAAGATTAATTAATAAGAATGAATTAATAATTAAAGGTGATGGGATAATAGATGGTCATGAAATTAAATTAAATGGGTTTAGTTAGGACCATGGTTGAAAATGTGCACGTGGGCAATCAAGGGTAATGAAACCAAATTTTGGTGTATACAAGGTCTAGTATTACTCTCCATCCATGACTATGCCCGATAAGCACCACTGCAGATGGTGCGTTCCTGATTTGTTCATGTTGTCCCAATTTTTTCAAATTTGTACTGATTGAAGGAGATATGTAGAAGATTAGATGTATGTTGTAATTGAAGGACTATGCCTATAATTATGAAACTTCTCTGAAGGCTTAGAACTATGTTGATTTGATAAGTTGATTGTGTGTGCCCCTAGGACATTAGCACCTAGGGGAGGACATAAGCACCCAGGTGCTACTGTCTAATGTTGGGTGTTTGTGACTATGTTGTGCCAAGGACCCAAGTTAGATTCTGGGTCGTTCTATGATTGTTTTCCTATACTTTTTATGTATTGTGTCATTCTGAACTGTAGCTTTGAGTTGTTATAGGGGTGATTTGTTTACCCGATGTATGCCCCCCATCATTTGGGGTGCATGCGATGTCAGTAGGAGAATTTGGCCCAAAAGAGAGAACTTGATGCTATGTTATATTGGATACCTACAAGGGGTAGGGGATGTGTATGGTAGAAACCAAGGCACAAGCAAACGAAGTGGCTAGTAATATGTGTTAGTAGTGAAAGTGGCTAGTATGCAAAATAAGACAATGAAACAAGAAAATGTGCAAACAAGGTAGACCATGAAAATATGGTTTCAAACATGGGACATCACTCACAATGTCACAATATAATCAGGTCCAAAGCAGCCAAAAGTATACAAACAGTGATCAAACAAGAACTAGGGTATAGCCTGCAAACAATGACATACAATATTATGCAATGGCAAGAAATATGTATCAAACAACCATGGTGGTACATAGACCTACAAATAAAATGTTACACATGAAGCACCCACTAACATGTTAGAAAGATAAAAAGTATGTCAAGACATATATGTATCAATGGAAAGTAAAGTGTAGACACCAAATTTGTGTCTTACGACCCCTTCTGACCCGCATCCCATTTCGCAACCTAACCTCATTACCTAAACCTTACACAATTATTTATTAATTACCTTATAATTGATAAATCCACATCACCTTACCCGCCACCCTCACTTTGCCACCTCATCATGACCTAGCCCTAGCCCTAAACTAACCTAATTAAGACCCATGACTTGGTCTAGACTCACATCCATAACTAATGCCTCCTTACTCGCACCCAAAGCCGACCTTCTAGCCACTTGACCAAGCCCGCAACTGATCTCTCGGGAGAAAAGCAGGGAAGGTGGGCTATTTTATTAAAAATAGCCTACTTTTTCCTTACCGATGCCGGTTCCTACTCGACCGCCATCGGTTACGCAACCACCATCGGTTCCCTGTAAATGGGCTCCCCAAACCAAAACAACGGATCGGAATTTCATTTTGAGAGATCAGTCGAATGATTTTTGAATCAACAGAGAGCATTGCAAGCGAGGAACAGAGTCCAGATCTTCACTTGACAGAGCAGAGACGAGTAAAGAAACCAGAAGTGTTTACAACCAAGGAGATCAACTTGCATCTTGGTCGAAACCAGTAAGTCACATCTTGCATGTCCTTTGTTATAACATTTCTTATGCTTCTTGAATCTCAGTGCTCCTAAATCCGTTTCTGAATCCACTACCCAACGTGCCATTGCATCTAACTGTCATTCTTTTGCTTCTAATCATCCCATTCCCTAATACCATCCAAAAACCAGCCATTACAAACACCATAGCTACCAAGAAGATCCTAGAACCCACCGGTATCAGTTATCAGTAACCGGCATCGGTTATCAGTAACCGGCATCGGTTCCTCTGATCAAAACCAGAAAAACAGCCTTTCCCCCTACCCAGTTTAACAAAATAATTTAATTGATATTTTGCAGCCTTTTCTGTTAATTCATATTAGCAGGGGAACTGACCACCTTCGAAAGGAAGTTTTATATTTCCTGGGCCCAAGGCAGTTTCCTCATTTATTGTTTAATCAAAATCTTGTGGTCTTGTGTTCTTATTTGCAGGTAGTCCTTCCAAGACAAAAAGGAGTTCTCCGCAGTCAGCCTGATCTTTCTCTACGGTACGCGCACACCATCTCGACATTCAACAGGTATTCCTCCTAACCCTAACCTCATCTGTTTCTAAAAGG
The DNA here is from genome assembly GCA_019776745.2 of Taxus chinensis. Lineage (NCBI taxonomy): Eukaryota > Viridiplantae > Streptophyta > Pinopsida > Cupressales > Taxaceae > Taxus > Taxus chinensis. Next base: position 29,213,895 of record CM034150.1, on the reverse strand, counting down.
AATGAAAGGATAGAAGCAACTCTATTCCCAGAAGTCGAAACATTCCGAGCGAAACATTTTGGCACGCCCGGTGGGACCCATTTTGGGTTTTTTCTTTATTTCTCGCTTGCTTTCATATAGGGAGCATACTTGCTGTTTTCTTCTTCTAAAGATATTCACAAGGTATTTTATTATTCTGGTAAAAGAACTTGCTTTGTTTTTGCATCCTGCATTAGTGAAAGTCATCTCTTTTGCTTCATCGAATATCACTTTCGATTTGGGTTTTAAAACACATGCATTGCATTCCTGCCTGTTGTTTTTCAATTCTAGTGAACATAGATTAAGTAACAGGTCGTACACGTGGGGGTGATATCCACGGTATTGACAGGAAATTAATCTTACATTCACTGCACAACACATACCGAATCACTTCACAATTAACACAACAGCTCAAACATCCCCCCTTTTTCTGCGGTATTCCTCCGCCCGATTGAGGTAACCTTATAAGCCAAAACAACTTGACATTTCCCCTAAGTCTCTTGTTTAGGATTCTGACATCATTCTACGTCTAAAGGCATAAGCCCACGATAACTAAAATTAACCCTAGGATTAGTTTCTAGATTTGCGTGTGCCTCTTGCTTGTTTCCAAATTCTGTTTTCTCTGTCATACTTTGTCTTATGTGATCAATAAGTTGATAAATATACTCAACGTTGCTAAAAATCAAATTAGCAGCCTTTTATATCTTCTTATCCTAGACTTTTGACACCGGCATCGGTTAAGGGACCGACGTCGTTTTCTCTGTGACCGACACCGGTTAGTAAACCGATATCGGTTACTGTCTTCATCAGCCCCTGACAAACCAGCAACTTGCCAGATTCATCATTCTGAGGTTGTTTTTGTTCTTGATAGATTGAAACTTTCCTGTGTGTTCTTGTCTATGGTTGTCATCACTCGGAAGCAAGCGGCCGCCATGGTTTCACATGCCTGCTCTGTGTCTTTGCCTGAATTTCCCCCCTCACATTCTATAGGAAACCCTACTGATACCAGCGAGGTTCCTAAAATTCCTGTGGGAGATAAGGACTTTGCCAAGTTTCTGGATGCTAATTCCAGCGCTGTACAATACTATTTGTCTCATACCCCTGACCGTACACCTGATGGTCAGCTCCTTGTAGGTATGCCTATCAGTATAGCTACTCATTTAGCTCCCACTCCGCCTGATAATACCGCCTTGCTTCCTGCATCTCTTGCCCCGTCTCCCAATCTGACGGCTGCAAAGGTTCATACGACCCCGATTAGCTTTCCTTTGGTTAACCCTGGACCCCACGTATCGTTACCACCAACTGCCCCTATCTCATCTCTCTTTCAGACCACTCCATTCATGACTTACTCTCTGCCACCTATTCACACGAGCTTTCCTTCTCAAGCTCTGCCTACCTTTTCATTCCCATACACGTATCCAGTAACCTCAACACCTTATATGGGACATCCCTATTATGTGGCACCATCATCTCATCCAACCACAGATTTCATCAAACAAATGATGGACAAAATGCAAAACCTGGAGGCTTCCGTTTCAGGAAGTCGTAGCACCTTGACATACGAGCAAGTTTGTCGGGAGCCCATTCACCCTTCTGTCCCCCTTCATTCATATCCTCCTCAATGGGAGTTGCCAAAGTTTACTCGTTTTAACAGTAAATAGGATCCTCAACAACACTTGCGATCATTTAGACACGCTTGTTATTTGATTGCCCATGATGATGCCTTGTTACTCCACACCTTTCCCATGTCCTTATCATGACCTGCCTTGGAGTGGTACAGTGCTTTAACCCAGCACTCAATCTTCTCTTTTAACCAACTAGCCCAATCTTTCTTGGATCATTTCTCCATTAACATTGCCAAGAAAGTATCTATCATGGACCTCTATGCCATCCGACAATTCGAAGACGAATCTATCGCAGATTTCATTGGGCGATGGCGGGGCCTTATCAACCAACTTACATATGCCTTACCTCAAACCAAACTTATCGAATTATTTACGCGGGCCTGTGCTAAGCACATCTCCCCTACCCTCCAAATTCAAACTTTCCGTACATTCGACGAGGCCTTTACTATGGCTCGAAAATTAGAAATTCGAGCCTTAGAGGAAGAGAAATTGCGGTTGCGCAACAAAAACTCCACTTTCTGAACTCCTGATTCCACCAATAAACCAAATACCACCACTCCTCACGTGTCCACTTCTTCTAAATCAAAAGGAGCTTTCCACGCGGTGATGGTCAAATCCTAACCACCGTCCAATACTCCACCAAAAACCACTTATAAATACAAAGCCGAGCCCATCAACTACACTCCCTTGGGAGAAACATATGGTGTGATATTGGAAAAATTGCTCAAAGCAGGAGCCATTACCTTACCTCCTGTTAAACCTCATTCCGGGTTTGATTCCACTCGTGCCATACCTTCCTGGTACAAAGAAAATGACTTTTGTAACTTCCACCGCGTGAAGGGACACAGTCATGAGAACTGCAAGATGTTGAAAAACATAGTGCAGGAAATGGTTGATGCGGGGGATATAGCCCTTGATAATCCTAACGCCCCTGCTAACCGAAATTTGAAAATTTTCAACAAGCCATTCCCGAATCACTCGTCCAACAGTAACGTAAACCAGGATATCTTAGCTGAGGAGAGTGTTCATGAGATCCATGCAGTCTTCGACTCCCAGCCAAAAGCCTCTATCGAGAAAATTTTGAATCAAGCCTCTTCACTAACACAAGAGCCCGAACCTCCTTTACCACCATCAAGCCAAAGCGAAATCATTCCTTTACCCATAGAATATTTAACGGCCCAGGATTCTCTTCCCATCAATGAGTCTTCTTACACCACATCCCTACAAGACTGCGATCGGATGTTATCTAATCTATCCATTTCCCAGACGTCTCCTTCTACCGCTCTTGCCGCACAAGAGGAAGGTACACCACTCCTTTTTTCATCCTTAGACGAAAAATCTCCTACACCAACGTCACCAAATTCTTTAACCACAACAGATCCCCTCAAACACGCCCTCCTACCTATTAGTCCCTCATCACCTAAATCTTTTCAACGACCAGTCGACTTCTTAACATCTATGGATACAATGCCTCATCTACCCCCTGTATCGCACCTACAGTGGACTGGAATCACAACCCGTCTTTCTTCCGTACAAAAGTTCATATTCACACGTGAGGACTGTCATTCCACAGAAGATAGACAGGCCCTATGGGAACATTTGAGTAGGCCATGTTCTACTCAAATGCAAATGGCCGATTCTGATGCCTCCACCATATACCCGAAGTGCTTACAGAAGCTTAAAATGCCTATGTTCTCACCTTCACCTCTACCAAATGCCCCGTCTACTTCTCTCAACTTAACCAAGTCTTCCCCTACGCTTGAGACCTCACCAATGCCCAGTCTAACACACCCACCTAAGCGACTCGATTTATCCAAAATTAAACCCGCCCCGCCACCTAGGAGACAAACGCAATCCGTGCCTCTATCACAATCAAAAGCCTCATCGTCACACCCACCTTCCATATTGGGACCTCATCCCTCCACCTTACATCAATATATCATACCTCCGGTGTTTTCTTCAAAACGACCTACGCCTTCTACACCTATACCGAGATCGAAGGGTATAACAACATCGTTACCCCGCGTATCCTGTCCACCTGTCAACCCTAAACCAATCCCATCATCAAAGGATTTATTTTTTGTCACTCCTCTTTCTCCGTGGTTGTTTCCCGCTACCACGTCATCCGTAACCTCATCATCTAGCCAGCCGAACGTAACTTCTGCGCCAAAGAAACCACGTTTAGTGAAAAACACGTGTCAGTACCCCTCGGCTAAACCACCACCCGTACGAACCAACCACGCCCAAACATTACCAAAACCCGCACAACCAATACCCTCATCCGATTTTGACCCCCTCAAAGGATCTTACGCCAAAATCCTGGCTATGTTGGTAGAGAACGCGACCATTTCCCTACCCCCTCTTAGACCTTATGACCCATCTAAACCTGGACCCGCAGGTTATGATGAGTCTAAAATCTGCGCCTATCACCGCACACCTGGACATGATGTGGAGGGATGCAAAGCTCTAAAAACCATCCTTCGCCAGTCACCTCTCCCGGATAGAAAGATTAAGAAAGACAACTTACGAAGGGAGAGACCTTTAGTTTCCATTCCCTCTCCTATACCATCTGTCCCCGCCTCACCAAGATCTATCATTATTACAACCCCACCTCTTGAAGACCATGAATTATCCCAACCATCTTCTTCATCTCAGGTCTACGAGATTAATATGATTAGTGTCGCTACTCGAGGACAGAAAAACAATGGGAAAGCGAAAGAAAACACACCTGTGGCATCTCTTTCTCCTTCAACCATCCCGATTACACCACCACCTAAAGTGGTTATTCGCGGACCTGCCTATCCTGTCTCTAATGGAGTTGCCCACCGAACCATGATCAAACAGCTTCATCAATCGCCCGTAAAAATGACACTATATGATCTCATTCAGACTTCTGAATCTCATCGACAAGCTCTCGTTGAGATCCTTCAAGGGATAGAGGTTTTACCTAATGAAACCTTTCCTGTCGCCTCCATTCTAACACCCAATCACGTTGCTTCTCTCACCAAACAACCCACTGCCCCAACCACTTCTGTCTCTGTACAATAAGCTGCTGCAGTCAGTTTCTCTGAAGATGAAATTGTCGACTTTGGTACAGAAGACCCTGACCCTTCCCTTTTCATCTCCGCTTACGTCCGGGACATTCGAGTACGTCGGGTTATGATTGACGGGGGCGCTAGCCTAAACATCATCTCTTCAAAAGCCTTCCAACAGATGAACATCCCTTCTAGTTGCATGTGTGCCAACCCCATCATGTTGCGGTCATTCAATGACGCTATTACTTCTACCTTAGGCACCGTGATCCTCAACATTCACGTAGGACCACGTACTTTACCCGAACTCTTCTATGTCCTTGAGGGAGAGTTCCAATATAATATATTGCTGGGTCATCCTTGGATCTGAGCCATGGGATGCGTTCCCTCAACATTACATAGATGCATAAAATTTGAGTACGAGGGGAAGTCTTACACCGTAAAAGCCGACCCTCCCCCCTTTAAAACCTGCAATATGTTATATAAACCACCCCGAACGATGTGCTTATACCAATCAAGACACCCATACATTCAACCCAACCATCCTCCTCAAATGTACCTCAACCATCCACCTCAACCGTGCCTACGCCTTCAATTGATGAAACCACCATCGCAAAAACCACTTCCCTTCCCGCAGCTAACATTCCAACCTTTGACCCCTTAGTAGATGTTTTTCAGCACCTTACGCTGGGGGAGTACCGCCTATATAATGTTAGTTCTTTTCCCTATACCCCACAGGAGTATGGACAATTACATGCACATCCCACCTACGACCGTCGCGTGGGGGAGATAATCTCTTACGGACCACCCCATTGCCGCACTAACCTAACGTATGGGGGTGTTGACGCATCCTCCATTACCCCTGAACCTCCTCTTGGTGTGGTTCCTTTCCAATCCAATTTTCATAATACTTGACAAATCGTCGTTTCGCCCTCACCTTCTTGACTCGCTGCGCGTGGAAAGGCTTTGGTTTTGGCCTTTACGAACAAGGCCGACATACACTCATTCCCGTGACTACCCGTAAACATAATGATCGCAGTGGTCTCGGTTTTCCCGAAACACCTACACAGGAGACACCTCCTGTCAGCTGTATCCTGGAAGAAGAAGACGTCGCCCCTACCAAACCATCATCACCCACTTTGCCACCATCACCCGCAGAATCTATAGACCCTGAATCCATCTCTCCTAACTTTTTTTTTTTCATAAATGCCATCTTCATAGGTCCTCTCACTTATCAATGCGATAATGAGGACCCATCTTCTCTTCCCCTTCTGTATCCAGACATGATCGAAGAGGATTCGCCTTTGATTAATGTTGTTGAGTGCCAAGATGACGACTCCATCCTCACTTACCTTGGGGCAGACGACTCCTATCTTCAACGCGCCTTACCATCTGAAACTCAAACCATACTGAACGATATACATAGCATCAACTCCACAACGTAGGAGGATCCTCACATTGT